>JACSVZ010000030.1:2721771-3140138 GCA_014706295.1 Lycocorax pyrrhopterus obiensis | reverse complement strand
TGATAGGGGCCACTGGGGAATCCAGACAGCCTTGCTCACTAGCCATCGCAAAGGCAGTGTAGGATACTGGGTGCCCTTCGGCACAGTGACCCCATTAAAAATTTGTCCTGATCCGTACCCCCCAAGCCGCCAACACATCCTGCCCCCAAAGGTTAACCGGAGCTGCAGTGACATAGGGCCGAACTGTAGCTGTTTCACCCTCTGCGTTTTTCACCATCACAGGCCGTTCGCTAATGTAGCTCTGTGTGGTTCCCCCTAACCCCACGATGGCCGACCCCGCAGGGCTATAGGCCATGTAGGAGGCCATGCAGAGAAGGAGATGATCGTCACGTCAGCGCCGTGTCGATCAAACCTTGGAGCTGGATCTGGGGCGGATGGGCGTCTGGCAGGATCAGAGTACACATCATCTGTGGCTTCTGGCTGGAGATGTCTGCAGTCCAGAAGACCTGTGGAAGTCCTGTAGATCCAAAGCCACCGTCTCCACGACTGCGTTGTTCTGTTCTGGGAACACAGGACTTAAAAGGCAGAAGTTGAGCAATGCGAGTCTTTGCAGGGATAGTAACAGGGGGAGTGGGTGTGGAAACCATGGCACAAATCTGGCCTGTAAAATCAGCATCAATGACTCCTAGGTGTACAAAGATTCCTTGGAGGGTGGCACTAGATCTTCCCACAAGCAGTGCACTGAGTCCCTGACCTAGGGGCCAAATGCATCCAAAGGAACCTTATAACACGAACAGGGATTTCTAAGACGACTGTTGCTGCTGTGTGCACATCAACCCTGCTGATCCCTGGGTACTGGCTGTAAGCTGGCCGAGTAGGCCTGTGTGGTACCCATGCCCTGGGGGACATCTGCATGCAGAGTGCAAATCCCCCCTTTTGCACCCCTTTTCGGGTTTCCGGAAAAACTAAAAGCTCACCATTGGCATGGTGCGTAGATTTACAGTGTTCTGCCCAATGACCTGGCTTGCCACATCTCTTGCATTGAGAACTTTTGTTCTCCTTTTGCTTCTGTTTGGCCTGTTTCTGTTTGTTCCCAGCCTTAGACTGCTTTTGCGCTCGAGTGGCCATAGAAGTGCAGCCAAAGCAGACACTTTAAGATCCCCAGACCCCACCTTAGAGCAGGCTTCGACCATGTCTGCTAATGTAGGGTCCCCCGCAAAGCATCTATGATCTTTCTGCACTCCTCATTGGCATTATCCCTTGCTAATTGCTTGCATATGCCTGTCTTAGCACCTCATTTTCCACCTGTTTCTCAAGTGCCCCGGCTATTTTTTCGACAAAGGACAGAAAATTTTCCTTCTGCCCCTGAGATATTTTTCACATATCGTGTTTTGGGGCAGCCATGTCTATACTTTTTACTATGGCTCCCATTCCCACCTTCTGAGCCTGTTCAAGGATCAGAGGATGCCAGGTAGCTTGGAGATCAGGATTGAAAAATTGATTAGTTCCCATAAGAACATCCACCCCAACTGCATATCTGGGGTCATCCTGAGGCAAGTGCATATTCTCTGCTGCGACCCTTTCAGCCATCTTTCTCCAGTTACTCTCAAAAACTGTAAATTGCACAGGTTGAAACAACACCTGGCCTAGATGCTTAATGTCAAATGGAGCAAGCAAGTCGGTATTCATCACTCTAATAATTTGCATGACTTCAGGAGAGCCCAGCCCGTATTGTGCCACTTTGGTCTGCAGGTCCTGGACCACTTTCCAGGCTATGACAGCGTGCCTGTCAACCTGCCCCGTATTCGGGACAGCCTTAAAGACAGGATAGGCTTGGATATCTCCCTGTGAAGTCCCACTACCATCTTGATCTACCAACAGACCTCCCTGAGGTCCTGTACCAACTCCCTGACTCCGCACATCTCCCCTTGCCTCTTTGGGTATCCCTATTTTCTCTATCAGATCCCAGTCCCCTTCTTCCAGGGCTCGGAGTTTGACATCCTCCCAAAAGTGCCTCGGGTTTCTCGGGCGGACGGTCGCCTGACATGCTGGGAGCGTCCAGGAGCGATTCAGATGCACCAGCTGCCGTGCTGCCTTGGTCTCCCGCCGTGAATCAGATGTGTCTCCTGGCGGCTCCAATGCAGATGAGCTGGATGCTGGCACCGCGCCAGAGGGCGGCGTGAGGCAGGCGGAGGCTTGTGTAGGCACCGCTGTCGGCAGCACCGTTCCTTGCAGCGGCACCACAACCTGCGTGCCCGGGACCGCGGGCACAGCTGACGCCGCAGCCTGCGTGACGGGCGCCGCTGAGGGACCGGGCGGGGCGGGGGCGACCGGTGCTGCCGGAACGACCGGCGCTGCCGGAACGGCCGGCACGGCCGGCGCTACCGGCGCTGCGAATTGCGCAGTTGACGCCATCGGCGTAGCGGACGACAGCGCAGCCTGCGCTGTGGATTGCGTAGTGGACGTCATCGGCGTAGCGGACGACAGCGCAGGCTTCTCCGCCGGCGCCGCCGCCGCTTGCGGGGCAGTGAATTGTGAGAGAATCTCTATCGCTTTCTGCAGCACGGACAGCTGCTGTGCTGAAAGAACCGGTTCCGTCGCTCGCTGCGGGAACCCCATGCGCGTCTGCAGAGGGGTACCCGGAAGCTGACAGGCGGACGGGGTCACGGGAAGACAGCCAACGCTGGAAGGCGAGGGCTGCGCCGTACACCCATTTCCGAAAACAGATTCTGCGGAAGCAGCGGCGAACAGCCGCCCCCGATACAAGCTGAGCTGTCGGGAGCGCTTGCGACAGCGCGGGGGCTGTAGGGACCAGAGTCTGTGCCGCAGAGGGGGGGAAAACCCCGAGCAAAAGGCAGGGGGCGCCCCGTGACCCCCCCCTCCCCCGCGGGTCCCGGGAGCGGGAGGGCGGTGGAGATGGCGGTGAAGAACCGGCACCTACACTGCTGCAAGTCTCTGCACTGGCATAGGACCCGGGCGACCCTTGGGAGGCTGCGGCAGCCGCAGAACCCTCCGAGCCGGGCAGCGATTCGGAGTCGCTGTCGGTGTCGGGCTTCATTCGTACAGAAAACGCCAAACGCGGAGCAGGTCGACTACATCCTCCGTCCCGTACGCGAGCTCATGTGTTAATTTGTCCCGGAGCAACTGCCAGGCTTCGAGACTAAAAACGTCATCGGGAGTTTGTGCTTTAAAGCCATGATTCGCTGCCCAGATTAATAGGGAGCTCAAATCCTCATCAGACACATCCGCCTCTATTAAATTCAACACAGCCCTCCAGGCATGAAAAGCCATGCTCTGTTTTTGAGCCCAAATTTCCCATCTTCCCGGCTTTTCGGAAAGCCGAGGTCCCGGGAGCAAAGCTCTGTCCCCACAGCCTCGGGGGGAGGGGGAGGGAAAGGTATTTACCTCTCCAAAGCAAGTCGCTCTCAGAGGCCGTTCAAGGGCGCGTCCGTAGTACACGTCGGAGGTCACCAGGTGTCGCTGTTGCCGGCCGGAGAGTAAGAAAGACTCGGAGACAGGAATGAAGTCAAAGAGAATGGAATGGAATGGAATTGAATTATTTAATTAACAAAGGACGGGTTTTTATGTGTTTAAGTTCCTTTAGTGTTTACCTAAATGGCAAGAGGTTATTGGACCTCTAGCTAACTACTACCAGAGTGATTGGTCAATTCTCACATCGTTCATTTCCCTAGTCGAAATCATAACAATTCTAATTATATTTGCAGGTGCAAGATAGCAGACTTGGTTTACAGAAACCTTATCATGTTTTGCATAGTTTAGCATGAGAAAGACAGAGCTCTCACGAACTGCTGCTAAGAGCTGAAGGCTTCTCTGCTAAAGCTTTTTAGCATCCATACGTACCCAGACTTTCGCTCGAGGCAGATGCTTCTCGCCTGAAGACTGCAATGAGAGAAAATGATTCAAAATAACAGGATTGTTTGAATTTGGTGGCACTGTAAGATGATTAATTGTGTATAGAGCTTTTTCCATCGACTCTGTGGGGTTTCTCCATGCATTCCTCCTTTTTGCTTCTCTAAGACACACTTCAAGGTGCCATGAGCACGTTCAACAATGGCTTGGCCAGTAGGAGAATGTGGAATACCCAGAGTGTGGTCCACACCCCATAGGTGCAAAAACTGCCGCGTCTTCTGTGAAATGTAGGCAGGGCCATTATCAGTTTTCACAGAGGACAGCATGCCCAGGACCCGCAAAAGCCAATTTCCAATGTGCAATGACATCACATCCTTTCTCTCCAGTATGAGCAGATGCCCACATAGCTGAAGAGAAAGTGTCAATTGACACGTGCACATACTCAAACTGGCCAAATTTAGGGATATGAGTTACATCCGTTTGCCAAAGCTGCAAGGCTTTTAGGCCTCTGGGGTTTACCCCCGATGGCAAAGGCGCAGCGAGTCCGTCACAGTCAGCACAAGTGCTGACAATGTCATGAGCCTCAGTTGGTGTTAAGTGAAACTGCTTCTGCAGGGTATGCGCACTTTGATGGAAAAAATTGTGCGATGCCTTGGCTTGCGCAATTTTGTCAGGCTGAGGCACTACCCACGCAGGATTGGCCAGCATGTCAGCCCTGGCATTGCCTTCTGTTATAAAACCTGGCAAATTGGTGTGGCTTCGAATGTCCAGAATGTAATATGGGTGCACTCGAGCTTGAATTGCACACCACAAGGTTTTTAACAGTGAAAACAGAGTCGCATTGTTGACTTCTTTTAGAAGTGAATAATCTAAGTGTTGGGTTATGTCTGCTGCATAAGCAGAATCAGTGACCAAATTCAAAGCAATATCAGTGGAGGAATCCACTTGATAAACCTGTCAAGCAGAAACATCCTGTTGAACCCCTTCCAGCACTCGTTGTGCTTCAGGATTCAATTTCCGAGGTGAATTCAACTCGGGGTCCCCCTTTAAAATATTAAAAAGCAGGGAAAGTTGCATCGTGGTTACTCAATTGAATCTCTTTACAGGTCCAACATTATTTCCTGCAGGCACAGTAAAAGCAAATTGAGGTTAGTCATTAGAATGCAAAGAAATCACAAAAACAATCCTTCAAATCGGATCAAGATTTCCCACCCTGTTGGGATCAGGTGGGTGAGGGCATGCCAGGCTGCAATGCCCTCGTACAGCTATCACTGCATTAACTTATCCTGGACGAGGCCACAGACCTGCTGTCAGAGCAGAGCCATAGCCCCCAGACCCCATCTTGCAATCTGGCAGGGTCGAGTTAGTCAAAAGCTGGCCGTCGACATGGCGCGCAGATCTACAGTATTCTGCACAATGACCTGGCTTTCCACATCTCTTACATTGGGAACTTCCCGTGTTCTCTTTTTGCCTCTTTTTGGCCTGTTTCTGTTTATTCCCAGCCTTAGACTGCTTTTGTTTACCTGTATAATTGGGTCACAGGACTGCAGCCAAAGCAGACGTTTTATAGTTCCCAGACCCCACCTTAGCGCAGGCATCGATCATGTCTGTTAATGTAGGGTCCCCGGGTAAAGCTTCTATAATCCTTTTACATTCATCATTGGCATTGTCCATCGCTAACTGTCTGCAAAACATCTCCCTTGTGTTCTCATCTGCTATCTGTTTTTCTAATGCCAGAGCCAGTTTTTCAATAAAGGAAAGGAAATCCTCTTTTTGGCCCTGAATTATTGTTGCATATCGTTTTTTAGGAGTTGCTGTGTGTATACTTTTTAGTATAGCTGCCATACCGATCCTTTGAGCCTGTTCAAGGATCTGAATAGACCAAGTGCCTTGAAAATCAGAATTAGAATATTGATTGATCCCCATAAGAGCATCTACTCCAACTGCATAACGAGGATCATTTTGAGGCAACTGCATATTCTCCAATGCAGCTCTTTCAGCCATCTTTTCCAGTTGTTCTCAAAGACTTTATATAGCATAGGTTGAAACAACACCTGAGCCAGATGCCTAACATCAAAGGGAGCAAGCAAGTCAGTATTTATACTCTAATAGTGTGCATAACCTCAGGAGAGCCAAGCCCATATTTTGCTACTTTGTACTGCACGTCATGGACCATTTTCCATGATATTACATTGTGTCTATCAACTTGCCCCGTATTCAGGACGGCTGTAAAAACAGGATAAACTTGAGCATCTCTCTGTGGAATTCCACTATCATTTTGATCTACTGATGCAACATCCTGAGGTTCTGTACCAACTGCCTGATCGCGCATTTCCTTTTTGGGCACCCCTGTGTTCTCTCATGAATCCCGGTCCCCCTCTTCCAGAGCCCTTAGTCTAACATCCTCCCAAAAGCTTTTCGGGTTTTTCGGGCGCACGGTCACCTGACACGCTGGAAGCGTCCAAGGGCGATTCTGCTTCACAGCTGTCAGCGCTGCTCTGGTCTCCCGCCGTGGATATCAGGAAGTGCGGGCGGTTCGGCCGGCTCCGATATGGGCGGGGAGGACGAACCGGGTGCTGCCGGCGGCTCTTCCGGCTTGGTCGGCGCCGCCGGGGGGTTCTGTGCCGCTTGTCCGGGCAATGCCGCAGTGGGCGACCGCAATAATAATTCCCGTAATAGTCCTTCTAGCGTTTCCAGGCGTGCCGAAAATCGTACATCCGTGTTTCGCTGCGGCAGCGCTGTGTGCGCTTGCGCCGCGGAGTACCCGGATGTTGGTACATGCGTAGAAGGGTACCCGGACGTATGCGTACGCGCGGGAAAGTACCCGGGTGTTGGCGCATGCGCAGAAAAATACCCGGAAGTATGCGCTTGCGGCGGGCACTCCGATACGGCTGGCCCGTACGCCGACAGAGTAGGGGGCTGCGCCAATACGGCTGTTAACGGCGGCTGCAGCGGCAACCGCGAAAAAACCGGCGAAGCAGCTCCCGGCATTGGGATCGTTTGCAACAGTGACGCTGTCGTGGGCATGGGTCCAATAGCTCCGGCGGAGTGCGGCCGCTCGTGCGCATGTGACGTGGAAAGAGGGGGGGTCCCCGGAAGGGAGACAGACTGCGCGCGCCGCACAGGCGGGGGACCTTCATGCGCAACAGTGGGGGGCATGTGAAAAACGAGGTTCACTCTCCTGTTAGGATTGAAAAGTTTAATAAAGGACAATAAGGGACAGAGATAATAAAGCAAAATTCACAGCGCTGAGTGCTTTGGCGCTCAGCCAAGAGCACACCTGCTACTTCGGAGACACCCTTTACATACACATCAGTCTATTACCTATTCATAAACAATTATGCATATTCATCCTTTTATACATATTCAAACTTTTCTCAGGAACTGTTTTGCATGGCTCCTCCTTGGGTCCGCCTTTTTAGAGCATGCGCATTCCTTGGCTGTGGTTTTACTCCGTTTTTATTATCACCCCCAGAGTGGGCTTTGGTCCATGGTTTCCGCAGACGGTAGTTGCTGATAGTTGGCATGTCAGTAGCAGGGGTCCTCAACACACGTTGGTTGGATGTTATCCAACCAAGCAGACAGCTCACAAGCATAGCTATTTTACTATTATGTCTTAAGTTGTAGGTTAAATGACAGAAATAAAGGCATTAGTTATTGTTAAAAAAACCTACATCTTCATAACAAAGCTACATTATACATATAGCATCTATTTGTAACAAAACTACTCTTACATATAGCATCTATTTGTAGAAAGCCACTATTATAATATCTGTTACAAAAGCTACTTTAACATCACTCATTTTAACATTTGCAGAAAGCCAATATTATAGCATCTATCTATCACACCGTGCAGCCTCCGTGTTCTTTCCCGACCCCTGTGGTGTCCCAGTCTGAGAAACCACTGGAGACGACAGCGGAGAGGGCTCTAGAGATCCAGAATCCCTGCTAGCCTGAGATCGTATGCTCTGTAGAGACTCAAGCCCCAGTAAATCTGTCTCCGAACCCCCTTTGCTTTGTTCATCCATCTTAATTTTTTTCAGCAGGTCATATAAAAACTGCCAAATACGAAGGCAAGCTAAGTCCTCGTCCTGTCCATACGCAAGCTCGTGAGTTATCTTTGCCTTAAGGGATTTCTAAGTCTTAGGATTAAATGCAGCCTCTAAGTCTGCTGAGAATCCATGATCTACCGCCCAAGTAAATAAGTGAATTAAGGCTTCCTCCGGTAGGTCACTTCCAGTAACAGTTAAAACACTTTTCCAGGCAGAAAGTACCAAGTGTTCTTTCGAGGATGTTTGACCCATCTTTTTTAGGTTTTGTATAAAACCCTGGCGCCTGGACTAAAGTTTCGTCCCCGCTCCCTGGGGGAGGGGGGGGGGAAGAAGAAGAAAAAAACCTTCAGTACCTTTTCTAGGCTCGCGTTGTCGTACGTGTCGGAGGTCACCAGATGTCGCTGTTCTCACTGCAGATGAGTAGAGAAACGACACAAGAGTCCAGGCTCAGGGATAAATGGAAGCGATTTAATAATCTTTCCGAAGGCTTTTATATGTTAGTTCGTAAAAGTGTGTTAAATGGCATAAGGTAATTGGTTTTTTGGCCATCCACCCCTTGAGGGGATTGGTCAAGTTCTAAGACACCCATCTCTGAATGTTTTTCTAGTTAGAACCATAACAATCCTGCAAAACAACCTGCAGGTGCAAGAAGTTTACAAAACTGTAACATTTTTTTGAGTTACTTGCATGAGAAAGACAAAACTCTCACAAAATGCTGCAGAAAGCTGGAAAATTTCTCTGCTAAAGCTTTTCAGCATCCACAGGTCACTGTCTCACCACTTGACATAGACCCAGTCTCCAGGCTGGAAGGGATGTGCAGGTGTGTCCAGTCCTATGGGTCTGGATAACACAATGTAATTCTGGAGCTTCTGCAAAGTGGAACCTAAAGCCATTAGATATCTCTGCAAATCAAGTTTCCCCTGCATATGAATTTCACCTGGAACATGTGGAATTTGATATGGCCTGCCATACAATATTTCATAGGGACTGATGTCATGCCTCTGCCTCGGTTGTATGCGGATTCTCAGTAAAGCTATAGGCAAGGCTTGAACCCATGTCATGGATGTCTCTTGACAAATTTTGCTAATTTGTGCCTTAAGGGTCCCATTCATGCGTTTCACCTTACCACTTGCTTGGGGTCTGTAAGGTGTATTCAGATCCCAAGTAATTCCCAAAATCCAGCTAACTTCTTGAATCACATTTGCAACAAAATGTGGTCCCCTATCTGAGGACATACCCAAAGGAACCCCAAATCTTGGTATTATATGATTAAGCAAAACTTTCACCACCTCTTTGGCTGTGTTAGTGTGACGGGGTAAGCTTCAGGCCATCCGCTAAAAGTGTCAACTAATACCAATATATACCTGTATCCCTCTTTGCATGGTAACTCAGCAAAGTCTATTTGCCAGTAATCTCCAGGAAGATCCCCTGCCTTTGTTACTCCTAACACAACTCTTTTCCTCGTATCAGGATTGTTTTTGCAGCAGATTTCACATTTGCTCACTACTGATTGTACAATATCTGTCATTCCCTTTCCTATTACTTTTTCAGATGTTTCAGATTTTCAACCCCGAAATGTGTGCTTTCATGTTCTCTTTGAGCTAGCTCTCGAAGGATTAGAGGTGGGACGACAACCTGGTTCGCTGGCGTAACAGCCCATCCATTTTCTGTGATCTCAGCCTTAAGAAACTTAATTAACTTGTGGTCTGCCTGATCATATTTTGGGGTGAACCCTGACAAATCAATCTCTTTCTGTGGAATTACTGCAAGAATACCTTTTTCTGCAGCTCCTTTTGCTGTTTCATCAGCAAAGCGATTTCCCAATTCTGGAGTGGTTTTCTCTTTCTGGTGACCCCTACAATGCATGATGGCTACTTCTGTGGGTTTTCTGATGCTCTCTAAGAGGGCAAGGATTTGTTCAGTGCGTTTGATTTGATTACTTTGAGCGTTCAACAGTTGTCTCTCCTTCCAGATGACTCCACGGGCATGGACAACACTAAATGCATATTTAGAGTCAGTCCATATATTTACCTTCTTTCCTTCGCTCAGGTCCAGGGCCCTTGTCAGTGCAATCAGTTCAGCTTTCTGCAATGACACATCTGCTGGCAGGGCCTTCACCTCGATCACCTTGTCCTGGGTTGTCACTGCATAACCTGTCGTTCGTTTACCATTTCTCATGAAGCTGCTCCCGTCTGTAAACAGCTCCCAGTCTGGATTTTCTAGGGGCACGTCCTTCAGGTCTGGTCTGCTGAAATAGCCTTCCTTGATTGTCTGCAAAGTCATGTTCAGGCACATCGTCAGTTAAGGTAGAGGACAGAAACATGGCAGGGTTAACAACAGAAGTTGTTTTCAGGGGGTGTCGTGGGGTGACTTTATGATGTGTATCCCCTATCGCTGCTCTATGCCCAGAAATTAATTTTGTGCCTTTTCTGTGCCTTTAAACTGAGCCTGAGAGGGGGGAGAGAAAAAACCGAGTGAACTTTTCAAAACAGTTGTTCAAGGACACAGATACACACTCTTCTGCGTACTGCTTCTGCGGCAGCAAGAGCGGAGGAAGCATCCTTCTTGCTTTTCAGCCAGCTTTCAGCTCTTTACTCTGGAGGGAGACAGAGAGTTGAACTTTGTTTTCCTGGGACTTCGGTTTTTCCCTTCTTCTCTTCTGGACTGTTTCAACATCAGAACACATCGGGGGAATTTTGCACCGAGGCCCCGGAGGTGGGCCCACACCGACCCAGCTCCGAGGAGGAGGAGAGAGACCACACCTACAGAAGGACTCTGAAATCCTCCCAGGTTTCTCTCCATAGCGAGAGGTTTTATTATTTAGCATTATTATCCGTTTCCTGTGTGTTTGTTAAATAAATAGTTTTTTATCTCTTTCACTTTCCTCCGAGGAAGATTTCTTTTTCCCGAACCTGGTGGGGTATTAAATTTTCTGTTGTTTTTTTCTTTCTCTGCCTTTCTCGTGGTTCTTTTACTCAGAGTTCGGATTGAAACACAGGAGACGCAGAGTTGTTCTTCGGACTCAAATGTTTATTATTTCTTACCTATGGTACAGCTGCACAGAATGTGCCTCTAAGTTAACAAGGTGAAAATGGCCCCCCGAGTTCTACTTTCCAAGGTCTTTTAAAGCCCAAACTACCCAATTATGGAATGCCAACTAATTTATTTTTACTTATAATTCAATAACTAATCATTCATGTTCCACACTGTGGGTTTTTGGAACCAGTACCAGATCACCCAGGCTTGTGAAGATGAAGGAAGAAGAAAGAAGAACTAACCTACACCCAAAATCCTCCATCTTGTTACATGTATATTACTATATCCCAGAAACCTAAATTTTCTACATCTCTAGATATTCCACCCAGTGATATAACAAACTTCTTTTTAATTACACAGCAACAATCTCGGTGCTATCACATAATTTGGGAAGCCTTTCCCAAGGCCTCAGGTCAAATGCAGTGTGCTTTTGAGGATCACTGCCTGTCAGCACTGAAAGACTGAAATTCTCTGAACCCAAGGTTCCAACATCTCCCCCTCCTATTTGAACCATGAACACTGCTTTAACCGCTTTGTTAAACCATTGTTGGATACACTGAAGTAGACAAGGTACAAGTACCATGATGGCTATAATGACAATCAAAACATACATGCCCACTTTCAAAAGCTCTCTCCACAATGGAGTGAGGCTCAACCAATCAAACAGATCATCCAACCATGATCCTCTTTCAACTTTGAGTTTGGTGAAACCTTCTAATTGTTGAATGCTCTTGTGTATTGATGCCGAATGGTCAGAAAGGTTCATGCAACACATTCCATCAGTCTTTGCATCCGTGTCCGTGCACTAACAAAAGGAAATCTATCGCTGCTCTGTTTTGCAGAGTTGCATGTCTTACACTTTGAACATCTGTTAACAAATTGCTCAATGCAAGAGAAATGGCATGAGAGTTCTTACTTAGCCAACAGCCTAATTGATCCAGTTGTTTCAAGGCTGCTCCTGCAGCAACTTGAGGTACAAAGAGAGCTGCAGCAAACCTTCTTCCAAAATTCCAAGCTTTAAAATTATCATTATAATCAGGTGTATATTGATTGACAAATCTTTTTTCTCTATGCTCATGTTCTTTTATCATTTTTACGTTAGGTGTTAGTAAAGTAAGTCTCCCAATGCTACATGGTCCACCTTTGGGGTTTGATGGAATGGCAGGCCAAACTCTATTTCCACAAATGAAAAAGTCTCCTTGTGGTAATTGTAAAGGGACACGGTTGGGTGCTGTGTGCAAGACTGAGGCGGAATTGCACCAAGATGTCGCATTTCCGTACAATGCATGATTTGGAGTGACATCTGTGATTTTGTTTTTATTTTGTTTTGGCTCAGGAGAATCAAATATTATGCAAAAATCCATTTTTACTGAGCCAAGGATTTCCAATTCTTGAGGTTCATAGGGTGTCTCAGGGAGAAATTTAGTCCAGACACCCCATTCCTCTGTGGGATTCATGATGAATCGTGAAAGATCTAAAGAGACATTTTTTGGTATTGGCCAATTGTCTACCGGTAAACCAACCAAGTAGGTTGAGAATGGCTTTTCTGGACTTGAATAAGTCAAACAAATGGTATCCAAGCCTGAGGCATTGGCTAAGGTCACTCAAACATTGGTTTTTGGTTCACTCACGGGCAGGATCGCATTACTTAAGGCAAACAATGAAATAATAAGGCACAAGTATGATATCTGATTTAGTTTCATGCTTCTCTTTGGTTTCTTTTCTCAATCTCATTCTGGGACAAGCCAAGCATAAGACACGAAAGTGATTTCTTTTGCATTCAATTCTGCAAATTTGGACCTCTTTGGATTCTCTCTAAAGTTCTCTCCAATTACTGTGGAGATGAGGACTATTTCCTTCCTCGTGACCTAATATAATTAAAATTTCAATGGCCTTACACTTTGTATGTAATTCTGAATCGTAACACGATCCACACCACGTACTTGTCAACAATGCTTTACGATACCAACAATTCCCACACTATTATACTGGCACAAAACCCAAGGTTTACAGCTTCTGCATATGGGATAAAAGATGTTTATCATCAGCTGCGGTCTTTTTGCAGTTCACGTCTGCGTGCTTGCTTCCCTACTTCCGGGGGCGTCTGCATATTCCTGTGGTTTGTAGGGCTTCACTTTGGACCAGCACCTGTAGAGACACAAGCATACCCTTTGCCCCAGGTTATTAGTGGGAATGGGCCTTCAATTTTCCCTGTCTCTGGATTTCTGATCAAAACTAAAGGGTTTTCCTTTAACTTTGCTTGTGTGGTGTTGGAAAAATGTCTGATTATTGGCAGATTTGGTTCTGCAAAAGAGCTGTTTAAAAAATTTAAAATGTATAGTGCTTTATTCAAGCGCATTTGAGACGTTACCTCTGCCTCCCCCCCTTTTTTGTTTATCCAAAAGGGATTTTAGTGTGCTGTGTTCTTTCAATGACTGCTTGCCCTGTAGGAGAATGAGGAATACCGAGGGAGTGATGCACACCCCAATTCATTAAGAATTTATGTAGCCCTTTTGCTATGTAAGCTGGACCATTGTCTGTTTTTATTTCTTGAGGCATTGTTGGAGTGAAAGCGTCTCTGGACTCAGGTCTAGATGAAAGCCAAAGCAAAGGAGTTGAATTAAAACCTCTGGACAAGCTGAGATACATGAAGTTATACCAAAGTGAAATAGAAATATAGATTTTTTAACTTATAGTAAAAATACATGCTAAGTGCCTTAAACATTAAAAAGCTGCAGCAGAGACCTTAAACACAGTTCTTACGGCAGCAGAGTTACTTTTTTGCACAATTCTTTACTTTAGACAAAATAAAGATAAAACAATACTGTTCACATTTTTTGATATAGTGTTTACATAAATAATAAGAGCTGATAGAAACTATATCAGCCTTATATATAAGGGTTAAGGGTCTTGCATTCTGTCTTCTGTAGATAGAATGCAAGACGTCAGGCAGAGGTTGCCATTTGTTGCGCTTTTGACGGGATACCCTTCCTTCTCGGACCAGGGTAAAAGAGAGTAGAGGAGGCTGCTGTTCTGCTAAGTTCTTTATTTCATAGTCTCATAGCTTCTTGAAGGCAGAGTTCGAGGGGGTTACATGATAAAGCCAAGCAGCAACAGCAGCAGCAGCAAACAGCAGGCAGAAAACAGCTGCTTCTTCTAATTTCTTCTAATTAATTTTTTTTTAAAAGAAGTGTGGATTATATTTGTTAATTGACCAGTAAAATTAACAAACGATTCTAGTTTTTCTTTTCTCAACCTATCCTGGTCTAACAGTCCTAAGTCTTACACAAATATTACATAGGTATTACACAGATTTGCATATAGGGTTTCTATCAGCTCTTATTGTTTATGTGAACACTATATCTAAAAAATGTGAAAGTATTGTTCTATCTATATTTTGTCTAAAGTAAAGAATTCTGTGAAAGGGTAACACTGCTGCAGTAAGAACTATGTTTAAGGTTTCTGCTGCAGCTTTTTAATGTTTAAGGCACTTAGCATGTATTTCTACTAAAAGTTAAAAAATTTATATTTCTATTTCACTTTGGTATGACTTCATGTATCTCAGCTTGTCCAAAGGTTTTAATTCAACTCTTGTGCTTTGGCTTTCATCTGGGCCTGAGTCTAGGTCTCCAAAAACAATATTTACGACCATTGAAATGCTGGCTCAGATCATAATCTGAGCCAGAGAAAGGTTGTTAACCATGGCAGGTCAAGACTTCGTAATAATTTATATGCCTTTAAAAAGAGAGTATTTTGATTGGGCTTTACAAAAATCAGAAGACTTACAAATTGCATTGTTAAATTACCCTGCCTTTAACAGGCAGAAAACAGCTTTTTCTTCTAATTTCTTCTAATTAATTTTTTTTCTTACAGAAGTAAGAACTGTGTTTAAGGTCTCTGCTGCAGCTTTTTAATGTTTAAGGCACGTAGCATGTATTTGTACTAGAAGTTAAAAAAATCTATATTTCTATTTCACTTTGGTATGAATTCATGTATCTCAGCTTGTCCAAAGGTTTTAATTCAACTCTTGTGCTTTGGCTTTCATCTGGTCCTGAGTCCAGAGAAGCTTTCATTCCATCTCCCCCTCCTGTTTGAACCATGTAGACTCCTTTAATAGCATTGTTGATCATTTGCCGGATACAATGAAGCAAACAAGGCACCATTATTAACACAATTATGATGATAACCAATATGTAGAAACCCATCTTTAAAAGCTCTTTTACTCATGCTGTTAAATTCCATCCATCAAGCAGGTTATCTAACCTTAAAAAAAAAATTCCCACAAGTTAAAGCATGCTCTGCATTAAATAAAAAATTATGGGACCAAGTTGGTATAAAATTATTTGATGATTCCACCCGTGAAATAAATCTGTAATAAATATATTGCCATCTTGTAACCAAGAAGTTGCTAATCCTCCAGTTACAGCACCACCTGTGGCCGCTTCTGTTATTGCATACTCAAATACCTGCAGGACACACACACACAGATACAGCCTCCCTTGCAACAACGCATTCTATTTCACAGAGAGGGGGGAGATGGACCAGAAAGAAGCAGCTGCTAGAATAATAAAGACAGAATAATGGACAATGATTGTTCTGCTTCTGATGAAGAAGAAAGCCTATCTCTCCCTCAATCAAGACACCCTCTGAGGGAAAGACAAAAGACACTAAAGGAAAAAGATTTTGACTTAGCCCAAGAGTCATTTCTAGCTCTGCCAATGAGATTTGGCCGAAGGAATGCTGAACCAAAATGAGTAAAGATAGAACATGATGATATCAAGAACTTGATAAGAGCCATTCGAGAAAATGGGATAGGCTCACCATATTTTAAACAGTTGCTAAAAGCAATATTTGATAATGCAGACTTAACACTCTTTGATTGCAGATACATTGCTTCATCAATTTTAACAGAATCACAATACATCCTATAGGACATGAAGTGAAAAAATTCTTGAATCAAAAAATTGCAACATATGCTGGAGGTTCCCATGCAGCACTTACAATAGCTCAGCTAGCAGGCGACCCCCCCAACGATAAGCCTAAAGAACAAGGAGAAATACCGAGAGCAGTATTAAGAGACATAAAAAGAGCAGCCTGCAAAGCTTTTTTATTGACACAACCAGTGGGGACCCCAAAAGAAACTTATACATCAGTAAAGCAGGGGCCATTAGAGCCCTATACAGCATTCATCAATCACCTGACACAATCCTTAGAAAGGCAGTGTGAGAATGATGAAGCCCGACCACTTCTGCTTCGAAACCTTGCATATGCGAATGCCAATGAAGAATGCAGAAAAGTCATTCGAAGCCTACCTGAACAAGAGCCTACCTTACCACAAATGATAAAAGCCTGCAGCAAAATCGGCAACCCTCAACAAATAGCTACCATACAAGCAGCTACTTTGAGAAAGTCACTTGAAAAGGCTCTCAAAAGTCAGTCAAAAGTAATAGACCAGAAACTTGCAAAAACCCTTGATGCTCTCAATTTAACAATTCAGCAGAACAACAAGGCTATGCAAGAAGAAATAGGAAAAAAAGAGTAACAAGCAAAACTGAGTCATGCTTTTTTTCATCAAAATGCGCAAGCACTCATGCGAATGTTTCATCTTTCTAGGGATCAGGCAAAAGCGATCATAAGTGCCTGTCCTGACTGCCAATTTGTACAGCCTCCTGTTTCAACAGGAGCAGTCAATCCGCGAGGATTGCAAAGCTTGCAATTGTGGCAGACAGATATTACCAAATACCCGTCCTTCGGGAAATTTAAAAATATCCATGTATCAGTGGATACCTTTTCAGGTGCAGTCTTTGCTTCAGTACATACAGGTGAGACAGCCAGTCATGCCTGCCAACATTTTTTGCAAGCGTTTGCTTCATTAAGGGTTCCTCAAAAAATCAGAACGAACAATGGCCCTGCATACACCGCAAAGAAATTAGCTGATTTTCTAATAGATTAGGGAGTTCGGCACACTTTTGGTGTTCCTTACTCTCCCACAAGTCAAGCCATTGTTGAAAGAACACATCACTCTTTAAAATGTACTTTAAATCAGCAAAAAAGGTTGGCACAGGCAAAACCACAGATGAAGTTGAGTAAAGCTCTGTATGTCTTTAATTTTTTAAACAGCTCTTTTGTAGCGCCTGATCCACCTGTTTTCAGACATTTCTCTAACAGACCAAGAGCAAAGTTAAAAGAAAATCCTCCAGCGTTGATCAGAAACCCAGAAACAGGGCAGATTGAAAGTCCATTTCCTTTAATAACATGGAGCAAAGGGTTTGCTTCTGTTTCCACAGGCGGCCAACTCAGATAGTTTCCAGTGAAAAACGTGAGACCCTATCAAGTGCAAAGAAACACTGACAACCCCACAAGTAAAGAAGCAGGCACACAGATGTGAACTTTACAGAAATCGCAACCTCTGCCTAATGACTTGCATTCTATCTACAGACAACTGTGAACTTTAAGTGTGAGAATCAGTAGTATTGTAAAATTCTTTATTAAATGATAGTATAAGAAACATATAGAACTTAATCGAAAATTATGCTTATGCTTTTTTGCTTTGCTTGCTTTTAGCTATGCAGATTTACCAGTTAACCAACCTAAAGCTAATGTTTGAGTAACTTTAGCTAATGCATCAGGTTTAGATACCATATCTGTCCAACACGACCCCTGAAAAACCATTTTCCACCTGTTTAGTTAGTATGCCAGTAGATGATTGGCCAATTCTGATAGAAACTGATGAAGCTATTCAAGGTCCCTTTATTAATACAAATGTGTGGAACTACTACAATTCAGTAGATGCATGAGATTAGTGGGTACCTCACCTTCCCAAAGCATCTTCTGAACCTCAAGAACTAAAGATCCTTAGTTCTACATATATGACCTTTTGTGTCAAATTTAATTATACAAACAAAAGTTAATCTTTAGTTACGGATGTTACTCCTCATCACAATTTATATAAAAATCAGACCTTATGGTGCAATTATACTTCTTTAGTTCATTCTGTATATGATACTCCAATTACCACGTGAAGTATTTTTCATTTGTAAAAATAGAGTTTAGCCTGCTATCCCAGCACACATCAGTGGTGGACCACGTAGCATGAGAAAACTTACTTTGCTAACACCCAATGCAAAACTGCTTGCTTTTATGAAACATAGAAGTAAAAAGTCTATTTATCAGTATAAGCCAAATTGTAACGATGATTTTGTACCCTGGGATCCTGTAAAAAGGCTCTCAGCAGCTCTTTTTTTACCACAGCTTGCTTCAAAAGTAGCACTGAAACAATTAGATTGACTAGAGTGTTGGCTGAGTAAGAAATTCAATGCTACTTCCCTTGCATTAAGTGATATGTTAACAGATACCAAAGATGTCAGACATGCAACTTTGCAGAATAGAGCTGCAATTAATTTTCTTTTATGAGCACATAAACATGAGTGTAAAAATTTTGAAAGAATGTGTTGTATGAATTTATATGATCATTCAAAATCCATTCATAAAAGTGTTCAAGAACTTAAAAAAGTGTGTCAAAAATTAGAGTTAATAGTGAAACTTAGATAACCTGCTTAATAGATAAAATTTAACAACATGAGTAAAAGAGCTTTTAAAGATGAGTTTCTACATATTAGTTATCATCATAATCGTGTTAAGAATGGTGCCTTGTTTGCTTCAGTGTATCCGGCAAATGACCAACAGCACTATTAAAAGAGTCTACATAGTTCAAACAGGAGGGGGAGATGTTGGAGTGAAAGCTTCTCTGGACTCAGGTCCAGATGAAAGCCAAAGCACAAGAGTTGAATTAAAACCTTTGGACAAGCTGAGATACATGAAGTCATACCAAAGTGAAATAGAAATATAAATTTTTTAACTTTTAGTAGAAATACATGCTAAGTGCCTTAAACATTAAAAAGCTGCAGCAGAGACCTTAAACACAGTTCTTACTGCAGCAGTGTTACCCTTTCACAGAATTCTTTACTTTAGACAAAATATAGATAGAACAATACTTTCACATTTTTTAGATATAGTGTTCACATAAACAATAAGAGCTGATAGAAACCCTATATGCAAATCTGTGTAATACCTATGTAATATTTGTGTAAGACTTAGGACTGTTAGACCAGGATAGGTTGAGAAAAGAAAAACTAGAATCGTTTGTTAATTTTACTGGTCAATTAACAAATATAATCCACACTTCTTTTAAAAAAAAATTAATTAGAAGAAATTAGAAGAAGCAGCTGTTTTCTGCCTGCTGTTTGCTGCTGCTGCTGTTGCTGCTTGGCTTTATCATGTAACCCCCTCGAACTCTGCCTTCAAGAAGCTATGAGACTATGAAATAAAGAACTTAGCAGAACAGCAGCCTCCTCTGCTCTCTTTTACCCTGGTCCGAGAAGGAAGAGTATCCCGTCAAAAGCTCAACACCTAATGATACAAATGCTTGCAGAAAATGCTGACGTGCATGTTTCACTGTTTCTCCTGTGTGCAAGGAGGCAAAAACTGCACCTGAAAAGGTGTCTACTGATACATGGATATTTTTGAGTTTCCCGAAAGATGGGTATTTTGTGATATCTGCTTGCCATAATTGCAGACTCGGCAATCCTCTTGGATTGACTGCTCCTGTGGATACAGGAGGTTGCACGACTGACAATCAGGACAAGCACTTATGATTGCTTCTGCCTGATCTTTGCTAATCTGAAATGTTTGCCTAAGTGCTTGTGCCTTTTGATGAAAAAATGCGTGACAGTTTTGCCTGTTCAAAAATGTTTGGCAAGGTGTTTGCAATGGGCATTGCTAATTTGTCTGCTTCTGCATTTCCTTCTACCAAGAATCCTGGTAGTGATGAATGTGCCCTGATGTGAGAGATAAAGTATTTGTTTTTTCTGTTTTGTATAACCTGCTGCACGCATGCAAGATAATGATACAGATCATCATTATCAACATTATTTAAGAGTGATCCTTCTATTCTTTTGACCACATTAGCTACATAGGCTGAATCTGTTATTAGCTTGAGGGGTTCCTAAAATAATTGAAATGCTCTAACTACAGTTGCCAATTCCACAATTTGAGGAGAACCTTCTACTATCTTAAAGTCTGATTCCCATGTTTTTGTTGTTGTGTTTTGCCGTGTTATCACTGATTTGTGTGTTTTCCCTGAACCATCCGTGAATAATGTTATTGCATCTAAAGGCACTTCACTTAGCATGGGTTTTTTCCTGAAACTTAATCTTGTCTGCAACAACTTATACTTTGGGAAGTGAATTGAACAGGCACCTGAATAATCTAGTAATGTGATTTGCAACTGTTCTGATTTTTGCAATGCCCAATCAAAATATTCTTTTTTCAATGGCAGATAGATTATTGCAAAATCTTTGCCTGCCATTGACAGCAACCTTGATCTGGCTCTGATTACGATCTGAGCTATCATTTCAAGTGTTGTGAAAATTGTTTTTGGAGATCTGTAGGGTAAGAAAATCCATTCGATTATCAGCAAAGGATCTTTCTTTGAGGTATCCCATTGAAACATGAGATCATACAATTGCATTTTTTCTCCTAATACTGCAAGAAGAAATGGCTGTGACGTCACACAGCGATGTGCCTGTCTTTGCTGAAAGGCCTCAGTGACTCTCTCAAGGGCTTTTTGAGCCTCAGGTGTAAGGGTTCTGGGAGATTTAATGTTGCAGTCTCCTCTCAGTAAGTTGAAAAGTGGTGCAAGTTCATAATTGGTGATCCCCAAAATTGGCCTGATCCAATTGATTTCTCCCAAGAGCTGCTGTAGATCCTGCAGATTGTTGACGCAGGTTCTAAGTTGTATCTTCTGTGGCTTGATTGTTTGCTCTGTGATTCTCCTTTCTTTAATGCCTTTCTTCTAATCTCTGCCCAGTTGGTAAAGTTAGGTGTATCTTCTGAAGAATTACTTGGATTATTGTTTGAAAATACTCCTAAATTAGAAGAAAATGTAACTAATTCTCTATTTGCATTCTGTAGATTGTTTGTATTTTGTAGATTTATGCCTTGTAAAGATGCTTTTCCTTCTGGCTTCAAAGCTGCATTCCTGCCTCCTCCCCTTGTGCAGAAATTTGGTTGTATTTGTGTCTGTGCATTATATGTATTTGAGGGTGCAATAACAGAAGCGGCCACAGGTGGCGTTGCAGCTGCAGGATGAGCAACTTGTTGGTCACAAGATGGCGCAGGCGGAAGTACGCAGGCATTGTTTACGGACGTGACTAGGGCGCCGCCATGTTTTACGGCGGAAGTAAGCTGGGTGCCGCCATCTTCTTGTACGGCGGAGGTAAGCTGCACGCCGCCATTTTGTGAGAAGCACAAGTCCCGTGCGCAGTCTCGCAACTGCAGTAAGAAGTCTCAGAGCAAGTCCCCAGGGAACGCACTAGCCTGAATTATGCCGGGGTTTAACCAGGGAGCCGCGGGGTTCGCTGCCGCGGTGAGGGATTCTGTAGGATTTTGCATAAAAGCAGGCAACCGAGAGGGACCCCGTGCCACAGTGACGGGCAGTAAGGAACTGCAGCTTGTTATTTTTGGTTCCGCGTTTAAAACTGCCATTCCGGTATCGCGTCCTGCTTATCTCTCGCTTGTCTGGGGTGGCTTCTGCTGTTCTGCCATCTCCCCCCGCCCCGAGCCGGTCTGTGATGCGGTTTGCGGATCGGCTGGGGACGAACCCACGCTTTCCTCGCTTGAAACCTCTGAATCTGCCATTTCTCTGAGAGAAGCGGTGGAACTGCTTCCCTGCACCTCCTCGGAGGTTATTTGTTTCCCTTTTGCCGTGTCTGCTGTGCCGGCATCTGTGTTTGGCATTTCGGCTGGCTCGGGATCTATTACAAATCCCTTCTGTTCCGTTTGAGTTTTAGCTCCCGCCGTCTGAGAAGGAGGCGGGGCCCCCTCCCCCCCTCATTTGGTTTGCATAGGCTGCGCGAGATTTTTGTTGCTCTGAGACGCTGCTATTAGTTCGCTTTTCTGTTCTATTTGATTTTGTGTGGGGGATCTGCTTGCTATAACTTCATACACAACTCCGCAAATAGGAAGAAGCTTAGCAGTGGGACCGTTTCCAAGAGTCGCTGCGTTATATAGTCTTAGATGTATAGAGCCCCAGAGATACGGTGTAAAAAGAGAATTTGGGTCAGCATTTGGAAACTGCTCATTGACCCAAAATACGAGATCTCTTAATTGTTCTTTCGGGACAGCTATAGGGTGTTCTTTTATCATAGATTCTAGTTTATTAAGTGCATCTCTCTGCGCTTTTGACATAACATTTCCCATTATGAATTAAGGATTAACCCTGAAGCATATAATTCATACCTGACTTTGTTGTCAGAAGTTGTCCCCTGTGAAAAACGAGGTTCACTCTCCTGTTAGGATTGAAAAGTTTAATAAAGGACAATAAGGGACAAAGACAATAAAGCAAAATTCACAGCGCTGGGTGCTTTGGTGCTCAGCCAAGAGCACACCTGCTATCTTGGAGACCCCCTTTACATACACATCGACTTATTACATATTCATAAACAATTATACATATTCAAAACCTTTTCCAGGAACAGTTCAAAATGGAATGCAGTTCTCCCGTCTCGACCAGTAGTTCCCGGAACCAGCAGATCACTGTGGGGATAAGCCTTTTGGCGACGTATATTATCTTATCTGTTGCTGATAGTTGGTATGCCGGTAGCAGGAGTCCAAGCAAATAGTTCATAAGCATAGCTATTTCTAAGTTTTTGGTTGAATGAAAAAAGTATTAAAAAATCCACATCACAACAAAACTACCTTATATAGCATCTATTTTGTAATAAAGCTATTTTACATATAGCATCTATTTGTGTCAAAGCCACTGTTACAAAGGCTACTTTTAACATCACTTATTTTAACATTTGCAGAAAGCCAATATTATAGCATCTATTTATCACATCCCCTGTTCCGCAACTGTCCAGCAGTTTTTGGTTCTGGTTCCTTTCACCAGCCTATAGGGATTTCCGAGCTCCTTCTTCCCCGGGGAATATTTCTTTTCCAGCTCTGAGCTGCTTTTTCTTCTTTTTCCTATTTTTCTTCAGGGAAGTCCAAACTCTGAATCCTTGCACGGGGGGCACCAGTTATTAAATTTTCTGTTTTGTTCTTTTCTTTCTCTGCCTCTCTCTTGGTTCTTTTACTCAGAGTTCGGATTGAAATGCAAGAGATGCGGAGTTTTTCTTCAGACTCAGATGTTTATTATTTCTTACCTATGGTACAGCTGCACAGAATGTGCCTCTAAGTTAACAAGGTGAAAATGGCCCCCCGAGTTCTACCTTCCAAGGTCTTTTAAAGCCCAAACTACCCAATTATGGAATGCCAACTAATTTATTTTTACTTATAATTCAATAACTAATCATTCATGTTCTGCACTGTGGGTTTTTTGAACCAATACCAGATCACCCAGGCTTGTGAAGAAGAAAGAAGAAAGAAGACGAACTAACCTACACCCAAAATCCTTCATCTTGTTACATGTATATTACTATATCCCAGAAACCTAAATTTTCTACATCTCTAGATATTCCACCCAGTGATATAACAAACTTCTTTTTAATTACACAGCAACAATCTCGGTGCTATCACATAATTTGGGAAGCCTTTCCCAAGGCCTCAGGTCAAATGCAGTGTGCTTTTGAGGATCACTGCCTGTCAGCACTGAAAGACTGAAATTCTCTGAACCCAGGGTTCCAACAGTGGGGGAGGGGTGGTTGTAGCCTATCTTCTATCAGAGGATATTTTCCTCCAAATTTGTCCAAACTGGCACAAATAATTAGTGGCGCCCAATGCGTGGCTCGAAGGAAAGTGAAAAAACCTGTATTAATTACATTTTGGTTTGAATTTAATTACTTTGTGTTGGGGTAAAGTAGTCACCATGTTGGTTGAGTTCATAATGTCTCTCTGGTTTCAGGTACCAATGTCTTTCTGGTCCCTAGGCCTGTTTGCCTATCCACAGATTGCTCCGATCTTGTCCCTGATACATAACTTTTACTGAGCAGGGGCACGAATCCGGATTTCTATTTTGCTGTGCTCAGTGATAATGATTTATAAGAAGTTAACAGAGGTACAGGCAGTTGTTCAAAGTGTGTATGATATGTGGTTTCTCCGTCCTGACCCCAGTCCTAGTTTCAGTAGCCTGTTTTGGGAGTTTATTAGTAATTGCACCCAGTTTGTTAGAAGAGGAGGAGATGGGATTTCCCAGCCTTTCATCTCCCTCCCCTTTAAATTTGATACATTATCTTTTGAGAATGTTCAGTTTCCCCTGGATGTTAAAGAGAACACCTTCCTGGTATTTTATCTGGTAAGCTTCCTTTATATGGTTTGCAGCTTGTCTAGAATGAGGGATCAGATTTCCAGGGTGACTGATGAGACACCTGACCCAGATGTGGAAAATCCTGAGTGGTGTGGAGAATGAGAGGATATGGGCCAAACCCTGAAGGAATTCTCTGACCCAATAGCTTGGAATTTTCCCCCTGAACAAATTCAGAAACCAGCTGAGGTGGGGAAATATCTGAAAGAGAAATGCAATGACAATTCTAATGAGAAACAGCTCATTGCAATATGTTGGGCCTTGGCATATGCCTATCACACACTGCTAGGTACTGTAGAGCAGCAGATAAAGGTAGAGGGGCAGGAAGATAAATCAGCAGACACCCCAGTCACTCAGGCTGCAGCCAAACCAGACAGCAAGCCTAAGCCATTGACAGTGGCTCCTGTCACAAGGAAAAAGCACACAACCAAAATCCATCGCCCAGTGAAAGATGATGATGCAGGGGAAGGAACCTCAAAGTCACCAACTGACTCAGGCACAGAAACCATTGCTTAGTCCATGTCCATAAAGGACCTTCGTAGCCTAAGAAAGGACTACACCCGACAGTCTGATGAATCCATAATAAGTTGGATGGTCCGTATTTGGGACGCTGCAGGTGATGATATAATACTGGACGGTGCTGAAGCGAGGCATTTGGGATCCCTGTCATGTGATCCGGCTATCGACCAAGCGATAATAAGGAGGGCTGAGTCTGTCAGTCTCTGGACACAGTCTTGAGTGGCGCAAGGGATAGATATCTGTGCACAGATGATTTCTATATGCAGCAAACCCAGTGGAAGACCATAGAACAAGGGATCCGAAGCTTGAGAGAACTAGCAGTGGTAGAGATTGTCTACACAGTAGACCCAGGATTGAGGAGTCCAGACAGGGTCAGAGTTGATGCAGTGATGTGGCGAAAACTCATACAACTTGGGCCACAAGAATATGCTTCTGCTTTAGCAATAATGAAACCAGATGACAGTGGGAATGAGACCGTGTGGGATATGGCGATGAAGCTCCGAGCATATGCAGATGCCGTGCATGGCCCAACACATGCAAGAATCGCAGCTGTGGAAACACGTCTGCAGAAAGTGGAAGATAAGATAGAGAAGAATCACCAGGAACTCAAGAAGGAGATTAAAGAGAGCCTTCTCCGAATGTCGTCGGTACAGATCAGAGGTTCTGTTACCAAACGCAGACATCCCCCAGAGAGAGAGAGAGAAAGTACATCCCATGAAGTGAGCTGTGGTATTTCCTGTGTGATAGTGGGGAAAACATGAGGAGGTGGGAGAGACAACCCACTTGTGCTCTGGCAGCAGGAATGCATGAATTGAAGGAGCGCAAGACTCAGAAAGGAAGTTCCATCAGAAAGGAAGCAGCTCCAGTTGCCCATAGCCGAACTGGCAGAAATGATGGAAGAGATGATTACATGTCCGATCCCCTTGAAGGAACTTCTAAGATGTATGCCCAGGGAAAGAAGGATAACCAGGACTAGAAGGGCCCTGCCTCTAGCCAGGTAGAGGCCAGGGAAAACCGTGGTTTTTGGACTGTGTGGATTCATTGGCCTGGACACATCATAACCACAAAAATATGATGCCTTGGTCGACACTGGTGCGCAGTGCACAATAATCCCATCGCAACATGTGGGGGCAGAATCTGTTTCTATTGCTGGTGTGACAGGTGGATCACAAGATTTGACCCTGGTGGAAGCTGAGGTGAGCCTGACTGGGAAGGAGTGGAAGAAACACCTCATTGTGACTGGTCCAGAGGCCCCGTGCATTTTGGGCATAGACTTCCTCTGACCGGGTATTTCAGAGACCCAAAGGGACTCAGGTGGGCTTTTGGAATAGCTGCTGTGGAGACAGAGGGCGTTAAGCAATTGAACACCTTGCCTGGACTATCAGAGAACCCATCTGTAGTAGGCCTTCTGAAGGAGGAGGAACAAAGAATACCAATTGCCACCTCGACAGTGCATTGCCAACAGTACCGGACAACTCGAGATGCTGTGATTCCCATCCACAAGATGATCCGTGAGTTGGAGAGCCGAGGGGTGATCAGCAAAACCCACTCACCCTTCAACAGTCCCATCTGGCCTGTGCGCAAATCTGAAGGAGAATGGAGATTGACTGTGGACTATCATGCCTTGAACGAAGTGACTCCACCATTGAGCGCTGCTGTGCTGGACATGTTGGAGCTTCAGTACGAGCTGGAGTCCAAAGCAGTGAAGTGGTATGCCACTAATGACATTGCCAATGCATTTTTCTCCATTCCTTTGGCACCAGAGTGCAGGCCTCGGTTTGCCTTCACCTGGAGGGGCATGCAGTACACCTGGAATCAATTGCCCCAGGGGTGGAAACACAGTCCCACCATCTGCCATGGACTGATCCAGACTGCACTGGAAAAGGGTGAGGCTCCAGAACATCTGCAGTACATTGATGACATCATTGTGTGGGGAAACACCGCAGCAGAAGTGTTTGAGAAAGGAGAGAAAATCATCCAGATTCTCCTGGAAGCCGGTTTGGCCATCAAGAAAAGCAAAGTCAAGGGACCTGCACGAGAGATCCAGTTCTTGGGAGTGAAATGGCAAGATAGACGGCATCAGATTCCCACCGAGGTCATCAATAAGATCATGGCAATGTCTCCGCCAACGAACAAGAAGGAGACACAAGCTTTCCTAGGTGCCATAGGCTTTTGGAAGATGCACATTCCGGAGTACAGCCAGATCGTGAGTCCTCTCTACCTGGTTACCCACAAAAAGAACAATTTCCATTGAGGCCCTGAACAGCAACAAGCCTTTGACCAGATCAAGCAGGAGATCGCTCACACGGTAGCCCTTGGCCCAGTTAGGGCAGGACCAGAGGTGAAGGACGTGCTCTACTCTGCAGCCGGGAGCCGTGGTCTGTCCTGGAGCCTTTGGCAGAAGGTGCCTGGTGAGACTCGAGGTCGACCACTTGGATTCTGGAGCCGAAGCTACAGAGTGTCCAAAGCCAACTACACTCCAACAGAGAAGGAAATCTTGACAGCCTATGAAGGAATTCAAGCTGCCTCAGAGGTAATCAGCACAGAGGCAATCCTCCTCCTGGCACCACGACTACCGGTGCTGGGATGGATGTTCAAAGCAAAGGTTCCCTCTACCTACCATGCCACCAGTGCCACATGGAGCAAATGGATTGCTCTCATCACACAGCGCGCCTGTATCGGAAAACTGAATCGGCCTGGGATTTTGGAAATAATCACAAATTGGCCTGAAGGTGAAAACTTTGGTCTTAGTGACGAAGAGGAATAAGAACAAGTGACACGTGCTGAAGAAGCTCCACCATACAACCAACTGCCAGCAAAAGACACACGATACGCTCTTTTCACCGATTGTTCTTGTTGCATCGTAGGGATGAAACTAAAGTGGAAAGCAGCCGTATGTAGTCCCACATGACAGGTTGCAGAAGCTACTGAAGGAGAAGGTGGATCAAGCCAATTTGCCGAAATCAAAGCCGTTCAACTGGCCCTGGGCATTGCTGAAAGAGAGAAGTGGCCAAAGCTCTACCTCTACACTGATTCATGGATGGTAGCCTGTTGGAGTAAAAGCTTCTCTGGACTCAGGCCCAGATGAAAGCCAAAGCACAGGAGTTGAATTAAAACCTTTGGACAAGCTGAGTGTAGTGGGTTTTTAAGTTAAATTATATACATTACTCTTTTGATGTTTTTTTTCTGTGAGATAAGCATTAGAAGAAAAAAGCAAAGCAGGCACACTACTTGACAGAATATAAGAGATTTATTAACAGACTTAGATGGAAAGGCTAGTACAGAACAAACTTTCAGAATTCTTTTTCTCCCCCACCTTTCCCTCTCCTAATCAGTATTACAATTCTAGGAAGGGAAAAAAGGGGTTTCTCTTTTGCCTTGCCTGGTTTTGCACACTGTCACCATTTTGCAGGTTTGCTTAGAATTAACAATCTCTGCTAGGGTGTAACACATCTCTTTTCTATGAGCCCTCTCCCAGCTCTTTCAACTGCAAGACACAGGCCCTCACATGGGGTTACTACTCGTTTAAGAATGAATCATTTTTCTTTTTGGCTTGAACATAAGGTTTTTTTTTCTGCCGCCAGGCTGTATAAGTTTTCCTTTCTCTGCTTTACACACATAGCTTAGCATCGGTATTCTTTAACTTTTTACAAGCTACTCGAGAAAAAAAATGCTTATCTCCCCACATACTTTAACATGGATTAAAGAGACAAACAGTTTGCAGTATTACAGTTCATACCATGGCGAGGAAAGGAGATTTTTAAGCTCCGCGCGGGACCACGCAGCGCCGCCCTTGTAGCTTCGTCTCACGTGACCCCGTTTTTCTTTCTCTCTGGTTCTGAAAGTCGCCATGTTGTAAGGTGTTATCAGGCTCTAAGGTGGAGAGAGAGCCTCCCCTTGCTCTTTCTGCGCTGCCGGGTGCACTATGTAGGAAAAGGGTGTCTTCTTCTGTTCGTTGCGAAGTCTGCTGGCTGCACTGACGGATCCGCCGGCTCCCCCTTCCTCAGGATACTGCGTCAGATGACCTCAGCCCTGTGGCTAGCTATCGCCACTCGCGGCTCAAAAGAATCGCTTTTTTTCTTTAGAGTCCGTGCTGCAGCGTTAAGAAAAGGGGCAAGAGGCAGAAAGGCAAGAGGCAGGGGCGCCCGTCCCCAGCCCCGCGGGCCGGGCAACAGGGCCCACCCCTCCCCCTCTCCCTCTCCCGTCCTGCACTCAGCCGGAACGGGGGAGAAAAACTTCTCTAAAATCCCGCCTTCCACGGGGTTTTTATATGTAGAATTGAGAGAAGCGTGATTGGTCTGAAGAACTGCCTGTCAGTTCAAGTCAAACCACGACACTGAGATACATGAAGTCACACCAAAGTGAAGTAGAAATATAGATTTTTAACTTTTAGTAGAAATATAATTAAGTGCCTTAAACATTGAAAAGCTGCAGCAAAGAAACCTTAAGACACAGTTTTACTGCAGCAGTGTTATCTTTTCACAGAATTTCTTTACTTTAGACAAAACATAGATGGAACTATACTGTTCACATTTTTTAGATAGAATGTTCACATAAACAATAAGAGCTGATAGAAACTATATATGCAAATCTGTGTAATACCTATGTAATACTTGTGTAAGATTTACAACTGTTAGAATTAGACCAGGATAGGTTAAGAAAAGAAAAACTAGAATTGTGCGTTAATCTTATTGGTCAATTAACAAATATAATCCACACTTCTGTAAGAAAAAGATATAGAAGAAACTAGAATTAGAAGAAGAAGCTGTTTTCTGC
Source organism: Lycocorax pyrrhopterus obiensis (assembly GCA_014706295.1). Taxonomy (NCBI): domain Eukaryota; kingdom Metazoa; phylum Chordata; class Aves; order Passeriformes; family Paradisaeidae; genus Lycocorax; species Lycocorax pyrrhopterus. The sequence goes on along the minus strand of JACSVZ010000030.1, from coordinate 3,110,642 downwards.
CTGCTGCTGCTGTTGCTGCTTGGCTTTATCATGTAACCCCCTTGAACTCTGCCTTCAAGAAAGCTATGAGACTATGAAATACAGAACTTAACAGAACAGCAGCCTCCTCTGCTCTCTTTTACCCTGGTCCGAGAAGGAAGGGTGTCCCATCAAAAGCTCAACAGTAGCCAGTGCTCTGTGGGGATGGCTGGAAAATTGGGAAAAGGCTAATTGGCAGCGTAGGGGAAAACCAATCTGGGCTGCTGAAGAGTGGAAAGACATCGCTGCCCGAGTAAGAAAGCTACTTGTGAAAGTCTGCCATGTAGATGCCCATGTCCCCAAGAGTAGGGCTAATGAGGAGCACCGAAACAATGAGCAGGTAGATCAGGCTGCAAAGATAGAAGTGCCACAGATAGACTTAGATTGGAAACACAAGGGAGAGTTGTTCCTAGCTCAATGGGCCCATGATGCTTCGGGCCATCAAGGCAGAGATGCCACCTATAGATGGGCATGAGACTGAGGGGTTGATCTAACTATGGACAGTATCTCTCAACTTGTCCATGATTGTGAGATGTGTGCTGCAATCAAGCAGGCCAAGCGAGTGAAACCCCTATGGAAGGTGGGCAGTGGTCCAAATACAAGTATGGGGAGGCCTGGCAGATTGATTACATCACACTGCCTCAAACTCACCAAGGCAAGCGCTATGTGCTCACAATGGTAGAAGCCACCACTAGATGGTTGGAGACCTACCCTGTGCCTCATGCTACGGCCCATAACACCATCCTGGGTCTTGAAAAGCAAGTCCTTTGGAGGCATGGTACCTCCAAGAAAATTGAATCTGACAATGGGACTCATTTCAAGAATCGCCTTATCAACACCTGGGCTAGGGAACATGGCATTGAGTGGGTGTACCATATCCCTTACCATGCACCAGCTGCAGGCAAAGTGGAACGGTGCAATGGATTGTTGAAAATCACCTTGAAGGCACTGGGTTGTGGAACTTTTAAAAATTGGGAGCAGTGTCTAGCAAAGGCCACCTGCTTAGTTAACACCCGAGGTTCTACCAATCGAGCTGGTCCAGCCCAATCTGAACCCCTGCATACAGTAGACGGAGATAAGGTTCCAGTAGTGCATGTCAGAGGACTGTTAGGAAAGACTGTTTGGGTTAATTCTGCCTCGAGTACAGACAAACCCATCTGTGGGGTTGTCTTTGCTCAGGGACCTGGTTGCACATGGTGGGTAATGCAAAGAGATGGAACATCACGTTGTGTACCGCAGGGAGATCTGATTGTTGTGTGAAAACCACATGTAATGTGAAATGCCTATATACCACTGCTTGTTGAGTGTCACTGTCAGTGTTTGTACATAGCTGTATATATGTATATATATGTGTATGTATTAATGTGTGTGTGTAGAGTTAGAATATATTAGTTTGGGCATTGAGCCGACGATATGGGATAAGGGGTGGAATGTCTTGGGGTGACTTTATGATATGTATCCCCTATCGCTGCTCTATGCCCAGAAATTAATTTTGTGCCTTTTCTGTGCCTTTAAACTGAGCCCGAGAGGGAGGAGAGAAAAAACCGAGTGAACTTTTCAAAACAGTTGTTCAAGGACACAGATACACACTCCTCTGCGTTCTGCTTCTGCGGCAGCAAGAGCGGAGGAAGCATCCTTCTTGCTTTTCAGCCAGCTTTCAGCTCTTTACTCTGGAGGGAGACAGAGAGTTGAACTTTGTTTTCCTGGGACTTCGGTTTTTCCCTTCTTCTCTTCTGGACTGTTTCAACATCAGAACACATCGGGAGAATTTTGCACCGAGGCCCCGGAGGTGGGCCCACACCGACCCAGCTCCGAGGAGGAGGAGAGAGACCACAGCTACAGAAGGACTCTGAAATCCTCCCAGGTTTCTCTCCACAGCGAGAGGTTTTATTATTTAGCATTATTATCCTTTTCCTGTGTGTTTGTTAAATAAATAGTTTTTTATCTCTTTCACTTTCCCCCAAGGAAGATTTCTTTTTCCCAAACCTGGTGGGGGAGGGGTGGTTGTAACCTGCCTTCTATTAGAGGATATTTTCCTCCAAATTTGTCCAAACCAGCACACAGGGTAACATCATCCTGTTCTAATAGCAGTGACTGATATCTAAGCATTCAGTTGCTGGACAGCCAGTGTCCTCCTTTCTGTTCGAGTACTGCTGCTACTGCATGTGGCATATACACTACAATGTGTTGTCCAAGGGTGAGTTTCCGGGCCTCTTGAATCAGGATGACTTGACTGCAGCAGCCACGGCCTTCAAATACCCAGGCCACCCTTGGCTAACGTTGTCCAGCTGTTTGGAAAAGTAGGCCACAGCCCTCCGTTGGTTTCCGAGGCGCTGTGTTAATATGCCCAGTGCCACATTAAGTCTTTCATGTGTAAAAAGTTCAAAAGGCTTAGTCAAGTCTGGTAAGCCCAGTGCTGGGGCTGACATTAGAGAGTGTTTCAGCTGTTTAAATGCAGCCCTTGTACTTTCAGTCCAAATTATAATGCCATTTTCAGCTGCTTTTATTGCTCCATACAAGGGTTTTACTAATAGTCCGTAATTTGCTATCCACAAACGACACCAACTTACCATTCCCAGGCAAGCTTGCATCTCTCACAGTGTGGGGCTCTGGAAGTCAGCAGATGGCTTCTTTCCATTCCTTGCTGAGTTGTCGGTGTCCACGGAAGATTTCAAGTCCCAAGTAAACTACTGATTCCTTGGCAATCTGTGCTTTGTCTTTGGAAACTCTGTACCCACTCAGTCCCAATAAGTTTAACAAGCTTACAGTGAATTGAAAGCAGTCATCTCTGGTCTTAGCTGCAATCAAGATGTCATCAACATACTGAAGGATAACTCCTCCTGGCTCTTGTCTCCTCCAATCTTCCAATTCCTTTGCTAGCTGGTTTCCAAATATTGTTGGGCTATTTTTGAAACCCTGGGGTAGGACTGTCCAAGTAAGCTGGCTTTTTCTCCCTGTTTCAGGATTTTCCCACTCAAAAGCAAAAAGCTCCTGGCTGTTTTTATGCACAGGAATGCAGAAAAAGGCATCTTTCAGGTCCACAACTGTAAACCACCCTAATTCGTCTGTCAGTGTGGTCAAAAGTGTGTATGGATTGGCTACCACTGGGTGTATGTCCTCTGTAATTTTGTTAATTGCCCTTAAATCTTGGACTAACCGATAACTCTTACCATTAGCTTTCTTTACCGAAATGACTCATCTCACTCTGATGATGTCATCCACTGAGCTGGTCTCCAGGCGTGCGGCATTGCTATGGAAACTCAAGGGCCTGAGAGCAGGAGGGACACCACTCCCTCTGTGGGAGGTTCCCTCCCCACCCTCTCGGTGGAAGATTCTGCCCTCCGGCTCCACCTGTAAGGGCGGTGCTGTAGGCTGTACACGCTAGCTGTCTCCTCCCTTCGGTCCCTCCCACCCAGGAGCAACCAGAGGAAAGGGGGAGAGAGACAGGGGCGGCGTCCAACTGGGAGCCGAGGAGGACGCATGTGCTAAACAGGGCTGCCACAGCCAGCCTCCCGGCGGCCAGGGCCACCCTCCCCCCTCCCTCTCCCCTCCCTCCCCTTTCGGCGGCTGCGGCGAAACCGTGGCTGCAGTCGCGGGCGGCGGAGGGAGAGGGATCGGGGCCGCCGGCGGCAAGGGAGGGGCTGCCTCCACCACCACATCCTCCTTTTTCACTGGCAAGGAGCCATCTAAACTGCTTCTTCCTTTTTCTCTTTTTTCTTTAAAAGCAGTATATGCTCCTTCTTGCATACTCGATTTCTAAGAAGCAGTGGTGTTTTTGGAGGCTTGATATTAAACTTGATATTAATTCTTCATCTAGGCTACCAAATTGGGGCCACCTTTGCTGGTTATCTAACCTATAAACTGGCCAGATCAGTGTGGAAAGCCGAATTAATTCCACTTTTGTAAGGGCTTTATCTCCGCCGGTTAACCTTTCCCATTTTCTTAGGACATGCCTCAAAGGGCATGAAATATTACAGCCCATGGTTTTATGCTTATAAACAGAAAATACACAAAAATAAAGTAAAGCGATCTAAAAACACTACTAAGCAAAGAAAGAAAACTAGAGAAGGTAGGATTTGAACTCACAATCCCGGGTTTTCAAACTGTGCCTGGAAATATGTTCCAAGCCTCCAAGCCACAGCGCCACCTGGCTGTGTGCCAAAGGGTATCGGCTGCAGTCCTAAACCTTTCACAAGGCAGGAACAAAGCAACATAGGGAATTCCCTGGAACTCGTCACGAGTTCCCTGACAAGCTTCTCACAAGCTTCTAGCAAACAAAGGGGATTCCAACTGGAGTTGAGACCCTCCTGGACTCTCTCGAGCCCCAAACAAACTGTAAGAGATCTCTTAACACCCAACCCAGGTGCTAACAGAATACCACCTGTATTCATTTACTCACGTGCCTCTGTGCTGGATCTGGAGAGTTTTCTGGGCTCTTGGGGCTCCTCTGCCTCCTGGACTGTAGCAACTGCCCCCCCCGCTGCCAGCAGAGGGGGGAAGCTGAGCTGGATCTTTCTGAGTCCCAGAGGATTTTCGGATGCCTCGTTGTCCCATCTGGGGTGTCAACATACTGATGCCTTGAGAGGCCACCTAAAAACAGAGACTAGACAGGAGTAAGGGAATAAAGGTAGGTATTTATTTGAAAGGCCTTCAAAGGTACACCCTGGGGAGCCAGAGGCTATTGCCAAGATGGACCCCAAGATGGACGACAGGTCACGAGTTCTTCACACTTTTATAGGTTTGCTTCATTTGCATATCAGGGTTAATTCTCCAATTAAAGCTTCAGTGTAAGATGTAATTCCTGTCAGCTTGCCCCCCTTTCAGAGGCTTTTGGTTTACACATTTTGGGCCTAGGACACTCTAGGTGTCCTTGGAGAGCAGGCCTGGAGAGGCTTTGTTATGTCTACCTAGCACGAGAGAGCAGAAATTAACAGGCCACAAGAAACTTCAGTTACACACTAAGCAGTACAGGATTTGAAAAATATAAATGTTAAAACCTAAGACATCATAACAAAGAGCATTGTAACCACGAGCAGGTGGATCGAGCTACCAAGGTGAAAGTATCACAGGTGGATCTGGACTGGCAGCACAAGGGAGAATTATTTCTAGCTCATTGGGCCCATGATGCCTCTGGTCATCAGGGATGAGATGCAACATACCGATGGGCTTGTGACCGAGGGGTGGACCTTACTATGGACAGCATCTCACAGGTCATCCACAGCTGCGAGACCTGTGCTGCGATCAAACAGGCCAAGCGGGTGAAGCCTCTGTGGTACGGTGGACAATGGTCAAAGTATAGGTATGGGGAAGCCTGGCAAGTTGACTACATCACCCTTCCCCAAATCTGCCAAGGCAAGGGCTATGTGCTGACCATGGTGGAAGCAACCACTAGATGGTTGGAGACCTACCCTATGCCTCATGCTACTGCCCAGAACACCATCTTGGGCCTGGAAAAGCAAGTCCTGTGTAGACATGGCACCCCTGAGAGAATCGAGTAAGACAACAGGACCCATTTCAAGAACGGCCTCATAAGCACCTGGGCCAGAGAACATGGAATCAAATGGATCTATCATATCTCCTATCATGCACCAGCTGCCAGGAAAGTTGAGTGGTGCAACAGACTACCTAAGATGACCTTGAAAGCACTTGGCAGGGAGATGTTCAAAAATTGGGAAGTGAACTTAGCAAAGGCCACCTGGATGGTCAATACCCGAGGGTCCATCAATTGAGCTGGTCCTGCCCAGTCCGAGCCCTTGCACACAGTGGATGGAGATAAAGTCCCTTTGGTATACATGAGAGCTATTTTAGGAAAGACTGTTTGGATTAATCCCACCTCAGGCAAAGGCAAACCCATCCATGGGATTGTTTTTGCTCAAGGACCTGGTTACACTTGGTGGGTAATGCAGGAAGATGGGGAAACCCGTTGTGTATCACAAGGAGACCTAATTTTAAGTGAGAACTGTGTGAAAGGTTTTCACTGTGTAGAGATTAAGGAGGGTATTGATTAGGCTATGATGTAGATGGTAATAGAATGAGGGGTGGATAAAAATATGTACTAGTTTGAAAACAAACCAGTGGGAGATCACAAGTCAGAATTATAATTTAATAGGAAAATTAAAATAAATGCAATAGTACAAGCACACTGACAGGATACAACCTGACACCCTGTTAGTCAGGGTGGTGATAGCAGTCCAGATGAAGTGGTCCTGTCGAAGTGGTGATCCTGTAGAAACGATTTGGTCTTCACCTGAAGGTCCAATGGTAGCTCTTGTCCTCTGGGAATCCAGTGGCTAAGGGCTCCTTGTGCTGTTCCAAACCCCGGATTATATCCAGGTGGGAATGCTTGGTTCCTCCCCCTGGGTAGAGCATCTCACAATGGGCTGGTGTAATTCTATGAGTCATTCGGTGGGTCCTTGATTGCCCATTAAACAGAGATAGCCTCCTCCTCGGGAGTTATCAAGGATGAGTCATGGTAGGAGATAACGAACACTGCCCCACCTGCTTTAACAGCTTGTGAAGATGATAATAGAATACATACTACTGGTTACATCTTACATTGTAACCTGGGACATGTGGTTTCACATTTTGTTCAATTACTATCCACCCTAAATATTTCCAAGGAGGGATCTACTGATATTTCTAAGGGGCCATCTACAACCTATGCTGCGTAAGATTAAAATGTCAAATAATATCTTGCAAATATGAGTCATCCTGTCCACAAACTAAAATATCATCCATATAATGATAAATGATGCTCTGAGGGTATTGGGGTTGCAAATATGTTTTCAGGTATACAATTTTCTAATTTCATGGTAACATCTAACATCATTACAACTAAGAAAAAAATCAGTATTAATTCAGTCCAATCATACTTTTAAATCAAAGTTCTTGAAAAGGCAGTATACATATATGACAAGTTTTACTAATCATGCAATGTATCAGCATTTCTTTTGAAAAGTTTAAACCTCGCTAAGCAGTGTTAAAGTAAGGAATCATAATGCTATCTGCAGGCAGAAATACACTAGTTTCATACAGGTAACCTTAAATTTCTGTAATAAACAGTCCTGTCAAAATCTACATTTTACTGAAAATACAAAGTTAGTTTTAACAAAAGCAAAAATGGTAGTGTGATCCAGTAAAACCTATTTTCTAACGACCAGAGCAACAATTAAATAACTTCCAGAGAGCTTAACAATATCTAAATTTGCCAATTTTCCTTCACAGAAGGTATATACCAGTTCATAAATCCAGGCCTTGGACATTACAATTGTCAGGAAAATTAATCCACAAACGCCAGAGGTTTATGTCCAAAAAGGAGACGGAGGAGTCCTGTTACTTTATTTGAATAAAGGGAGAGACCCCATGGGGAGAGACTCCTCCGTCTCCTTTTTGGACATAAACCTCTGGCGTTTGTGGATTAATTTTCCTGACAATTTGGGGGCTCTTGTCTGGGATATTTCCACCGTCTAGGGCCAGTGGGCAGCGAGTGGAGCTGAAGGCACGCCTCACCCAGTTTCGGTGATCAGCTCCCCTTGGTGGCAGCCGGCACCAGGCGATTGATTGGGTTCCCGAGACTGTCCAGGAGTCAGATGAGTGGTGGACCGGGGGGTCTGTGAAGAGTCCACAGGGAAGGACCACTGAAAATCTCACCGGTGAGTACAATGGGATCTTCGGGGAGCAAACCTGAGAGGGCACCCATGGAGGGTAGCACAGGTAGAACAAGGCACCTGTGGAGGGTAGCAAAGGTAAAGCCGGGAAGGGGCCCCAGCAAAAGGGATGACGATCCCAAAATATCACTGAAGAATCCCGTGGAAGAATGTGGAGTTGGTTTACACATTCTCCCAGAGGTAATTAAGGACATAGATGCCCAGAGGGGGGAATAAGAGAAAGTTGAGAAGGGGTCTCGACAATCCACGCCCAGAGGGGGGAATAAGAGAAAGTTGAGAAGGGGTCTCGACAATCCATGCCCAGAGGGGGCAACAAGGGAAAGTTGAGAAGGGGTCTTGACAATCCATGCCTGGAGGGGTAATAAGGGGAGTCAAGAAGGGGTCTCGACAACAGGACATGGACAAATAGTTTTAATATGTTGAAAAAAAAAGAAAAAATAGTTAAAGGGGAGTGTAGAGAAATATGGTTGAGGCAAGGAACAGCAGGACTGGGCGTGGAGGTGCAGGACCGGGAGCACGGGCCGGGGCCTGTGGGGGGCTGTGGGGCAGCCGGGGCTCAGTGCTGGGCAGTGCCTGACCCTGCCACCCCCAGGCAGGAGCGGCAGTGGCCGCTGGCCCCTATGAGGTTGTGGGACGCCCCAGCCGCGCCCGCCGGGAGTGCCATTTGGACACTGCGTCAGGACAGAGACCGGCTCTGGAATACGGTGTGTAGTGAGGAGAGTGAGCACAAGGGAGGGAAAGAAGGGGTTACAGCCTGTCATTGAGTCCCTGCTAAAGGCAGGGCTTTTGGAACCATGTATATCTCCCTGTAACACTCCTATCCTGCTGGTTAAGAAACCAGATGGAACCTACAGAATGGTGCAGGATTTAAGTATAATAAATGAAATTGTCAAACCAAAGCATCCCATGGTTCCAGATCCCTATACCATCCTGAATCAAATCCCTTCTTCACATCAGTATTATTCAGTACTGGATTTGAAGGATGCTTTCTGGGGGGGGGTCCAATTACAGAGGACAGTAAACAGTATTTCGCCTTTGAGTGGGATCAGGAGGAAAAAGAGAAAATGGTAAAACAACAATTGACATGGACAGTCCTCCTGCAGGGATATACAGAGTCACCGGTTTTGTTTGGGCAAGCCTTGCAGAAAATATTATGAGAGTTTACTCCACCCTCGGGAGTTAGGTTATTGCAGTATATGGATGACTTGCTTTTATCAGGGGAACAGGAAAAGGTGGTTGAAGAGGCTACTGTGAAGCTGCTTAATTTTCTTGCTAAAAAGGGACTTAGAGTATCTGAAAAGAAGGTGCAGTTGGTAGAGAAAAAGGTTAAATATTTGGGACCCATTCTGACTGGAGGTTTACGGTGTATTGATCCAGAAAGAATACAAGGAATTTTACAAGTACCATTACCCCAGACAAAAAAGGAGCTATGGCGGTTTTTAGGGTTGGTGGGGTACTGCAGAGCATGGATTGAGGACTTTTCTGTTTTGGCCAGACCTTTATATGACTTTTTAACCCAAGACAGTCCTAATGTCGTGGTATGTGCGGAAACTGAAGAGGCACAGACTCTGCTGGGTGTTGCATGCAAAGCCAGTTTATTATACAAGTTACCAGCATTTTATAGTTTTCTACTTCTGGGTAGTTCCATAGGCTCAAACTCCCCTGCCCCATTCCCATAGCAACACTATCAAGTCCTTGCTGATTCCCTCTTGCGACAGCGGTGTCCTGGCTAATCATCCTTTTGCGCCAGAGGCTCAGGTCATGTCGTCCTGTTCATCCCATGTTCTGCCTCTTGTTCTTGCCTTGGGCTTTGTTTCGTCTCTGCTTCTTGTCCTTGCCTTGAGTTTTTATCTGTCCCATGGCTTTCGTGGCACCAAGGCTAATAGATCTGCGCAGCTATCAGCTTTCGTTGCTCTCTGGCCCCTGTCAATTCCCTCTCTCTGTTGAACGATCATTATTTGCTTTATTGATTTATTAATCAATCTCTGAATACATTGAATCAAGCAAGGCAAGCATATCACTATGATTAACAGCACCCCTAATAGAAATATTCCCATCTTAACTAAATGTTTGATCCATCCAGTGATCCCCCAGTCTCCAAAAAGGCTATTAAACCATTCAGCACTATCTTCTACTCTTAATTTGGCTACACTATCTTGTAAAGCTTTAATACTCACGTGAACAGATTGAGAGTGATCAGAAAGGTTCATACAGCACATTCCATCAAAATCTTCACATTCATGTCCATGCGCTAGAAGCAAGAAATCAATAGCAGCTCTATTCTGCAATGTAGCATGTCTAATTGAATCAACATTGGTTAACAATCCTGTTAAAGCAAGCGAAGTAGCATTAGTTTGTCGAGCTAGCCAGCAGCCTAGCTTGTATAACAATCCCAGTGCCTTTCCGGCCGCTACTCCTAGAGCAAAAAAGGAGGCTGCCCAATGTCACTGTAGTGACCAAAGGTCGAGGTTATCATCACAATCAGGGGCAAACGCATGAATACTGTGCTTTTCTTTCTGCGGAAATCTATGTTGCAAAATCACGGATGTGTTGGGTGTTAACAGTGAGAGTTGCCCCAAACTACAGGGGCCTCCTGTTGTGGTGCCTTGGCCCACCTCGGGACAGCCCACTGCCCGTCAGCTTATGTCCATCCAATGGGCAGATGAGTCTGAGTCTGAGGGGCTGTCCGTGGGCGAGGCCGAAGTCTAAAGCTACTCCCCCATTCTTGAAAGTTCCCCGTTATTCGATTGTTTATTGGTCTAGGTTGGTTGTTCCCTCCTCTGTGCTCACCGGATTGGTTTGTTGTTACCGGGTTCCTCCCCCTACGCTGTTACCCATTGGCCCATTTTGTTCGCTCCTCCCCTTTTCCCTTTGATACTTAAAGCGCTCGCCAGACCCTGTTCGGGGCCATTTTCGTCCCTGACCCCTTCGGGAATAAACTCCTGGAATTCATACGAGAAGGTCCTCTCCTGCCTCCTTTATTCCCGGGAGCTTGGGATTGCTACACCTAGTCTCCTCGAGGTGTGCCTGCTGTACCTGGAGCCGGTGCAGCCCGCTTATCGGCCGCCGAGAACTGGACACACTTTTGTAGTCGTGTCTGTAGGAAGGTCACTGAAGCCTCCAAAACAGGAGAAACACTCCTGAGGCTGACCCCAAGTGACAGCCTCCCTTAATATGTGATGGAATAGCAGCTCAAGCTCTGTCTCCACAAATAAAAAACACTCCTGGTGGTAGCAATAATGGAGCATTAGTAGAACGAGAGACAATATTAGTAGTGTAATTACAGCAAACGCTTGCATTTCTAAATATAGGCTGAGTCGGAGAAACATCCCATGCTTTAGATTGGTTGCTCCTGGAATAATTAAACTTAACACAGAGGTCCATTTTTACAGACCCCAAAAGCTCTATTTCTTGGGATTCAAGAGTTGCATGAGGGAGATATGGGACCCATTGGCGATGTGAGAATTGACCAATCACTCTGGTAGGTAGTCAGCTAGAGGTCCAATAACCTCTTGCCATTTAGGTAAACACTAAAGGAACTAAACACATGAAAACCCATCCTTTGTTAATTAAATAATTCCATTCCATTCTCTTGACTGCATTCCTGTCTCTGAGTCTTTCTTACTCTCCGGCCGGCAACAGCGACACATTGGTCCCAAGCATTGGCATGATTCTCCGAATCAAGAATGTGAGCTTCAGAGGGGCATGGCCACTCATCTAAAGGTAAACCAACAAGGCAAGTAGAAAATGGATTTTCAGGAGAGGCCGTGGCCAAGCATAAGGTATCCTGTCCTGTTAGATTAGCTGAAGTTATCCATACATTTGTTTTTGGCTGATTAACAGGCCAAGCAAGAGTAACAGAAAGAAGCATTAATACTAAAAAAACTTTTGTTAGCATAAAGCAAACTTTACCTTTTAACAAGAGTACTACTAGAATATTTGGCCAATGTAGTGGGCCATTGTTCAGCAAAGACTTCCAAGTGTTCAGGCAAACCATAGCTATGCCTGCACACTAGAGTCTTTATCTATATATCACTGATTCAAAGATATTAATCCTTTTGTGTATTCTGATCAGATGGTTGTTTGATGAAGGGTCTGATGTTCTTGGCTGGAACCCAACGAGGACTGGTATCTGTGGAAATACAAGCATAACCCCTTCCCCATGTAATGAGGGGAAACAGACCTATGATTTTCCCACTTTCTGGGTCTTTTACAAGGACTCGTGCTTTCTGCCCTGTGTCTAATGACGTTTCCTTAGAAGTGGAAACATGTTTTACTATAGGGGGAACCTTGCTATCACCATAGCAATTTAAAAAATTAAAAACATACAGTGCCTTGTGTAGCCTTTCCATTGGTGTGCACCCCTGCATCCCCCCCTTCTGTTGTGCTAAAAGACACTTAAGTGTTGAATGAGCACGTTCAATAATTGCTTGTCCCGTGGGGGAGTGAGGGATGCCCGTAATATGAGAGATTCCCCATAGTGTGAAAAAGGAGGAAAGTCATTGAGAAGTGTAAGCAGGACCATTATCAGTTTTAATCTGCTGGGGAATCCCTAAGGCTGCAAAAGCTGCTAAAAAGTAGTGGCAAACATCATTGGCAGTTTTTCCTGTGTGACATGATGCAAACAATGCACCTGAGAAAGTGTCAATAGATGAGTGAACATATTTGAGGCAACCAAATTCAGGATAGTGAGTGACATCAGTTTGCCATACCTGGAGGCTTTGTAGGCCACGTGGGTTAATTCCTGGTGAGCCTGCCACAAAATTATGATGCTGACAATCAGGGCAAGCAGCAATGATGTCTTTCACTTGTTGGTGCTTTAAAGCAAATGTGCGCCAAAGGGCTGCAGCATTCTGGTGAAAAAAGGAATGGCTAAGTTTGGCTTGTACAAAATGATTGGGAAGTACCTGAACAGGTAAGGTAAGCAAATCAGCTTGTCGGTTTCCTTCTGCTATAAAACCAGGTAATGTTGTGTGAGACCGAACATGCATAACAAAATAAGGGTGTCGTCTGGTATCTAAAAGGAAAATTAATTGTTGCAACCACTGAAAAAGATCAACATTAGAAACTTCTCTCAAAACAGCAGCTTCAGCTCTTTCAACAATACCTGCAACATAAGCAGAATCAGTAACCAAATTTAAAGGTGTGGGCCATTTTTGAAAAGCACAAACAACTGCAGCTAACTCCACAATTTGTGGAGACCCGGAAAGTACAGTCACATTGGAGGCCCATGTACCAGTCTTATCCCTCTAAAGGAAAACAGATTTGCGGGATCCTCCAGAGCCATTGGTAAATACTGTAGGAGCTTGTAAAGGCATCTCACTGCACTTGGGTTTTAAAAGAATATTAAAATTAGTAGTTATCAATTTATGAGGTGGTGAATGGAGGGTAATCTGACCTGAAAAATCAGCAAGTGCAGTCTGGAAAGGTCCTGATGTCTGTAAAAGCCAATCTAGATAAACAGTAGTTATAGGTACACAAATTTGTTCAAAATCACGACCTGCTAACATTTGCAATCTCTGATGAGCCTTAATGATAAGCTGTGCAAACATTTCATGTTGAGTAACAATTGTCTTTGTCATCTGATGAGGTAAAAAAATCCATTCAATGATAAGCAAAGGGTTGGCTGTATTAGGATCCCATTGTAGATGCTGAAAAGCTTTAGCAGAGAAATTTTCCAGCTTTCTGCAGCATTTTGTGAGAGCACTGTGTTTCTCATGAAAGCTATGAAAAACACTGCTACAGGTTTTTGTAAACTAATTCTTTATCTTGCACCTGCTGTTGTTCAGCAGGGTTGTTATGGTATACTGAAGAAAATATTTTCAAATGAATGTTTTATAGCCTCCACCAATCATTCTAGGAGGTGGATGATCAGTGACCAATGACCTTATGCCCTGCAGGCAACCCAAGTTATATAAACCAATTTATAATTAATTAAATTAGCCATTATTGCTCCTGGACTTGGACTTCGTGTCATAATTTCTCTCCGGCCACGGTGCAACAGCGACATCCCATTGGTACAACAAGGCATGTGGCTGTCGTGAAGGGTTTAAAAGAAACAGTGAAAATGGAAGATAGGTGCCCATCGTGATGCTTGCCTGTGGGAAATGGCATCTGCTACCTTTTGCAAGGCCAATTGTGCTTCATGATTCAAATGTCTTGGGAAAGACAAGTCAGGCTCTCCTTTTAATAATGCAAAAAGGGGAGCTAGATCTGAATTTGTGATTCCCAGCAAGGGCCTTACCCAATTAATAGCTCCTAATAATTTCTGTGCTTCATGTAATGCAGAAATTTTGTTTTGAATTTGTAATTGCTGTGGCTGTACAGTTTGGGATCTAATACACCAACCTAGATATCACCACGGGGGCATTTGTTGAATCTTATCTTGGACTATTTGCAATCCTGCACATTTTACAGCTTCTGTGGTAAGGGCCAAGGTTTCCTTCATATCTTCTTGTTTTTCAGCTGCAATGAGAATATCATCCATATAGTGATATAGTAACACATGAGGCTTTGCCTGTCTTACTGGGCTAAGGGCCCGTGCGACAAACCACTGACAAATTGTAGGGCTGTTTTTCATCCCTTGGGGTAAAACCAGCCAGTGGTATCTTTGCAAAGGCTCTTGCATATTCAAGCTGGGCACAGAAAAGGCAAATCTTGGAGCATCCTCTGGGTGCAGAGGAATTGTAAAAAAACAATTTTTAAAATCAATGATTGTTAAGTGCCAATCTCTAGGAATCATAGTAGGTAATGGGAGTCTTGGCTGCAGGGCCCCCATGTCCTCTATGACTGCATTTATTTTTCTGAGATCATGAAGCAAACGCCACTTACCACTCCTTTTCTGAATGACAAATACAGGAGAGTTCCAAGGGCTTGTGGAGGGGACAATACGTCCTGCTTGCAATTGTTCTTTAACTAGATTTTGTAAAGTGCACAATTTTTCAGTTTGTAGGGACCACTGAGAAATCCAGATTGGGTCATTAGTTTTCCAGACCAGCTTTAAGGTAGTGCACTCTTCAGTGGCCCCTACGAAAAATCCGATCCAATCCTAACTCCCATTTGAGAAAGAATGTCACGGCCCCATAACACCATGGGAATTTGCAAAACAAAAGGCTTGATGATAGCAGTATGTCCATCAGGAGTCACAATTTAAATGAAATCTTTGCTTTGAAAGCTGGTACTGCTCCCCCCAATACCAGTGAGTGCTTGGGGAACCGCAGTAAGTGGCCACGTAGGGGGCCACTTAGCTTTGTGAAATGACTGTAACATTAGCTCCCGTATCAATAATGCCTGAGAGCGTGACATGCTGTCCCTGCCACAATAGCTTACATTTACAAGTGGGACGCTGTACAGTTAACTGCTGAGCCCAAAAGATTTGAGGTGCTCCTGTGGATCCAAAACCTTCCTCCCCCCTCTGTTTTTGCAACATGTTAGTAGGCATTGATGCTGTAAAAAATATTAACTGAGCGATTTTGGACCCTTGGGGTATAGTACATGGGGGAAAGGGAGTCCAGACCATGATTTTGATTTCTCCTAGAAAGTCTGCATCAACCACACCTGGAAGTACAAACAGTCCCGTTAAAGTAGTTGAAGAACGCCCCAAAAGCAACGCACTCCGTCCTTGTCCTAAAGGACCGTTGACCCCTGTGGGAATCAGATGGACGGAGAAGTCTAAAATAGTTACTGTACAAGCGGCGATGAGGTCCAAGCCGGCACTGCCAGAGGTGGCTGGTTGCAGGGCTGAAACACTCCTGCTGCTGCTGCTGAGGGGGTCGGCTGAGTGATTTGTATCTGCGCGCAGGGCCGACCCGCGCTCCAATTCGCGTTTTTTTCAGGATTTGAAGGTCCGGGATCAAAGGGATCATCGGCAAATTCCGAGTCCCCATCAGAAGCGGCAAATCTCATTGAGAGAGTCTGTGCCGGAGCGCAGGCGGCTTGTGGCTCCGCGGGTGGCGGAGGAACAAAAGAAAGCAAAGAGTCTCCTGCAATGCTTTGGCAGAGAGTTGCAGCGGTCGGGGGGGCTGGGGCAGGGAAGCGCTGCACAGCGGGTGGCGCAGGAAAGCCGGCAGAGGCAGCAGCGGGGGCGGGGGGGCGGGGCGCGGCGCGGCGGGCGGCAGGGGAGAGCTGCGGCAAGAGCCAGCAACAACAGTAGCCGACTTTTCCCCGACAGTCTCTTGAGATTTAAGAGTTTCTAAAATTGCTCTCCAAACAGGTAACAATTCGGCTACTAATTTGTCACCTTTAGTTGCTTTGTCCCAAAGTTTCACCCCCACTTCGTCCCACAATTCCGCTGAAAAGGCTGTGCTGGGACTTAACCCTTTAACGTGTGATTCCGCCCAGCGCAGAATCAGCTTGAGAGAGGAAGAAGCAACCGACTTTCCTTGCTTCTCCAAACATTTAGACATAAGTTCATAAACATGCCTCTCTTCTGAGGACATATTACCAGCCATGTTCCCCACAGCTTGCCTTCAAAACCTGAAGGGATTGATCGGCCGAATTTCCACTTCCTTTCAGTGGCACTTCAAGTTCTGTGGGGCTCCCGGCCGGATGCCAGATAGGCAACTTGTACTCCTCACATGGGGTACACCATTTGCGGAGATTGAAGAGGCACGGACTCTGCTGGGTGTTGCATGCAAAGCCAGTTTATTATACAAGTTACCAGCATTTTATAGTTTTCTACTTCTGGGTAGTTCCATAGGCTCGAACCCCCCTGCCCCATTCCCATAGCAACACTATCAAGTCCTTGCTGATTCCCTCTTGCGACAGCGGTGTCCTGGCTAATCATCCTTTTGCGCCAGAGGCTCAGGTCATGTCCTGTTCGTCCCGTGTCCTGCCTCTTGTTGTTGCCTTGGGCTTTGTTTCGTCTCTGCTTCTTTTTCTTGCCTTGAGTTTTTATCTGTCCCACGGCTTTCGTGGCACCAAGGCTAATAGATCTGCGCAGCTATCAGCTTTTGTTGCTCTCTGGCCCCTGTCAGTATGGACACCAGAAGAAGAGCAAAGCTTTAGGAAATTAAAAGACAAATTGGTTAATGCCTGTGAAAAACGAGGTTCACTCTCCTGTTAGGATTGAAAAGTTTAATAAAGGACAATAAGGGACAGAGATAATAAAGCAAAATTCACAGCGCTGAGTGCTTTGGCGCTCAGCCAAGAGCACACCTGCTACTTCGGAGACACCCTTTACATACACATCAGTCTATTACCTATTCATAAACAATTATGCATATTCATCCTTTTATACATATTCAAACTTTTCTCAGGAACTGTTTTGCATGGCTCCTCCTTGGGTCCGCCTTTTTAGAGCATGCGCATTCCTTGGCTGTGGTTTTACTCCGTTTTTATTATCACCCCCAGAGTGGGCTTTGGTCCATGGTTTCCGCAGACGGTAGTTGCTGATAGTTGGCATGTCAGTAGCAGGGGTCCTCAACACACGTTGGTTGGATGTTATCCAACCAAGCAGACAGCTCACAAGCATAGCTATTTTACTATTATGTCTTAAGTTGTAGGTTAAATGACAGAAATAAAGGCATTAGTTATTGTTAAAAAAACCTACATCTTCATAACAAAGCTACATTATACATATAGCATTTATTTGTAGAAAGCCATTATTATAATATCTATTACAAAAGCTACTTTAACATCACTCATTTTAACATTTGCAGAAAGCCAATATTATAGCATCTATCTATCACAATGCCCCAGTCTTAGCTCTTCTGGACTCAGAAAAGGAATTTGACCTATATGTGGATGTTAAACAGGGCCATGCTAAAGGAATTTTGGTACAGGGGCATGGGGGAACACAGCAGCCTGTTGCTTTTGTTTCCAAGCTGATAGACCCAGTGGCCAGAGGCTGGCCTCATTGTCTGCAGAATGTGCAGCCACAGCCTTGTAGTATATGATACAAAATAATTCGTGCTAAAGTTTTAAAGATTACAGCATTTTGCTGAGGCTGAGAAAAAGCACAAGCAGGTGACCACCAGAATTTTGCTGTTCAAGGGATTGCTGTCTGAATAAGCCCCGGCAAGGTACATTCCAATTGCATTCCACAGATAAGCATTTCGTGGGATTTCCTCGTCTGGCAGAGCTCCAGGATGTGTGTATATACAGAAATATGGTTCCAGGATGTGTGTTCCGTGTATGTATATGCAACAATAATATACTTTCACCAGAAACTGATTCCAACAGCAAAAATCTGATTCCAGGAACTGTCGTCAGACGTGGTGAAAAAAAACCAGAAAAATTATATTGTTGTATTGAAAAGATAAAATCAACAAAGAAGGAAAAAAGTATAAAAAGACACCTCAGAGAAACCTCAGCGGTGAACAGGCGAGATTCGAACCGATACAGGTCGGAATTCAGTTCACCCAGCGCCAATCACCTGGCTCGGCGTTGTTTCTGCTTCGTGGCTTTTTCCGAATTTTATACTTTGATTATTAATAAATTCTCTTTAATCATAATATTGATTGGCTCGTTTATAACAGATTTGGTGACCTGACGTGATCCAAACCTCGGTTCCGTGGTATCCTCCCTCCGACCAGGAGGCGCCCCACTGATTTAAGCGGCCTGACGGTAGAGAGGAGCCGACAGAACCAGTTGGATTCCGAACAAATTAAGATAAAAGCCACAAGCAAAAGGAAAAGAAACGAGCTCGGAGCTCCCGAAGACACTAAGAGGGGGCGGCCCCGGAACTGCGGCCCACTTTTCATTCGTAAAATTCTACGTGCACGGAGATCCACGCAGGAAAAGAGTCCGTAAGTACTGCGGGTTGAATGAGGGTGGCTGAGCGTGTGTGTGAGACGTGATAATATCACGAAGCGAGAGCGGACCTCAAAGACCGCAGTTCCGTACTCCCGCGAGGGACACGGTCGGTCATGGGGGAAGCGAAAAGTGACAGGAAAACTCATTACACACGTCAAATCCGAAACTCGGGAAAAGTTCGGACTCCAGCCACAAGAAGGCTAGAGGGAAGGGTACGTCCTCAGGAATTTGAGAGACTGGTAAGCCCTCTTTTGCCTAGGACCGGAAAGGTCCAGGGAACAGTAGAGAGAAGTAAAAAGGGAGCTTTTTTACCGGGACAGGCCACGCGAGACGGACCTCCGCTGGACCCTAGAACAGTAATAATAATAATAAAAAAACCAACCGAACACGGTGTGTAAAAGCACCGTTGATAGGGGGTTTTACTGAGCGAAACACAGCACAAACACGGAGGGGAGGGGACGCCTTAGATAAGTGCATTCCCCGCCTCCCGCGGAGGGACCGGGTCCCGGAAGGAGAAACGCGATTAGAGAGTCAGAGCGTAATACCGTATAAAATGGGACAAAGAACAAGCAAAACTCAGGGGAGGAACCCCGGAAAAACCCTTAGGAGAAAAGGAGAATAATTTACCAGAAATTCCCCGGGATAGTCCGCTAGGAGTAATGCTGGAATACTGGGAAGTGTGCCCCTCAACAAAAGGAAAATGTAAAGAAAAAATGATTCATTTTTGCATGGAAATTTGGGGGGGAAAGGAAATTAGGAGCCACTTAATTTAGCCCATGTTTGGAACTTATGAGGAGTGGACCTGTCGAGCCCTAAATAATTATGTAAATAACAAAAACCCGCAAGACCAAGAGGAGAAGGAATATGCAAAGATATGGGAGGGATCAGCAACTGGGTTATTTACGGTAAAAACCCAGGAAAGTAACCAGATCCAAAAGCGAGGCATGGGATCCTTAGACAACCTGCCGCCTCCATATCTGATGCCCCTGCCCGAGCCTCCACAAGCACAGGCACCCCCACCCGCACTCCCGATGCCCCCACCACCTCATGAACAGGCGCTGCCGACTCAGGCACCACCTCAGACTGCGGGGGCTGCGGGAACAGCAGCTTCCGCCAAGGTTATGCATTCTCCCCCTGCGAGGAGAACACGAAGTAAAATAAAAGAAAAATTGATAGCGGAGATAGTGGAAATGAAGAGGAAGGGAAAAAAGGGCACAGTCTTCTTCCATTAAGAGAAATACCCACTGCTCCAGGAATTATAGGATATGTAAACGTGCCCCTTAATACAGCAGATGTCAGAGCCTTTAAAAAGGAGATGGGTCAATTAATGGAAGATCCCCTGGGGGTATCAGACCGGTTAGACCAATTTCTGGGACCTAGTATATATACCTGGGACGACATGCAGGCAATATCGAGAGTCCTATTTAATACCGGAGAGAGAGATATGATCAGACAAGCTGGGATGCGTGAGTGGGAACACCGAAATCCTCAAGATTTACCAGGGGACCAGAAATGGCCAAACCAAACACCCAGGTGGGATGCTCAAACAGAAGAGGGCCGACGAAATATGATAGATTTAAGGAATATTATTATACAAGGAATTCGGGAAGCAGTCCCCAGAGGGCAAAACTTTACTAAAGTTTTTGGAGAATGCCAGGGGAAGGATGAAACACCCACAGAATGGTTAGAAAGATTACGAAAGAGCCTGCAGACTTATTCAGGAATAGACCCCAATTCCCAAATAGGAGAGGTATTATTAAAAACTCAATTTGTAGCAAAATCATGGGGAGATATACGGAAAAAGCTAGAAAAGTTAGAGAATTGGCAAGAGAAGGGTTACAAGAACTATTGAAAGAAGCTCAAAAAGTGTATATGAGGAGAGATGAAGAAAAGCAGAGGACTAAAGCCAGAGTTCTAGTTGCAGCTATTAGGGAAGCCCAGAAGCTGGAATGTCCCCAAAGCCCTGTGAGGTCAGCACAAACCCATAGAAACCAAAAAGGGCAATCGGTCCGCAAAGAAAGACACTTGAGGATCAGAGGGAACCCCCTGAATGCTATTATTGCAAGAAGAAAGGGCATTTAAAAAGGGACTGCAGAAAAAGAATAAAGGATGAGAAGATTTTTCAGGAAGACTAGGGATGTCAGGGGCTTTTTATTTTAGGGTCCAGGACATCTAAAGAGCCCTTGATAAAATTAAAAATAGGACCCCAAATGGAGGAAATATCCTTTCTAGTTGACTCAGGGGCCGAACGTTCCACGGTCCAAAGACTGCCAAGAGGGTGCAAACAAAGCAAAGATACAATGATGGTAATCGGGGCTAAAGGAGAACCCTTCAAAGTCCCAGTTATTAAAGATGTAGAAATAGAGTCAGAACAAAAATTTGTTTAGGGAACATGTTAGTAGTTGAAGAAGCAAATTATAATCTATTAGGAAGGGATTTAATTGTAGCTTTAGGAATAAATCTGGTAGTGCAAGGACCAGATTTAGTAGTAAGCCTGTATGTATTAACTGAAGAAGATGAGAAGAAGATTGATCCCAAAGTCTGGTACACCCAGGGAGAAGCTGGAAGGTTGGAGATGGAGCCTATTTCCATTGAAATAGAGAGGCCAGAAGATCCAATTAGAATTAAACAGTATCCCATTTCCATGGAAGGAAGGAGGGGATTAAAACCTGTGATAGACGGATTAGTGGAAAGGGGAACTTTGGAACCGGGCATGTCAAGGCATAACACGCCTATCTTAGCTGTACGGAAAGCTGATGGAAGCTTTAGGTTAGTGCAAGATTTAAGAGCTATAAATGAGAGAACAAGAGCACGTTTCCCTGTAGTAGCAAATCCATATACCCTTTTAAACCAAATTTCCCCTAAAGACACCTGGTATAGCGTAATTGACTTGAAAGATGCCTTTTGGACCTGTCCATTGGCCGAAGAGAGCCGGGACTATTTTGCCTTTCAGTGGGAAGACCCTGAAACGAATAGGAAGCAACAACTTAGGTGGACATCTTTACCATAGGGGTTTGTAGAAGCTCCCCATCTGTTCGGGCAAGCACTCGAACAGTTATTAAGTCAGTTTGTGCCAGCAGAAGGCACTAAACTTTTGCAGTATGTTGATGACCTATTAATAGCTGGTCCAAGAGAGGAAGATGTAAGGGCAAGCACCATAGCATTATTAAATTTCCTGGGAAAAAAAAGGATTAAAAGTATCAAGATCAAAGTTACAGTTTACAGAGCCAGAAGTCAAATATTTAGGGCACTGGATCACAAAAGGAAAAAAGAAATTAGACCCCGAAAGAGTAGCTGGGATCATTGCATTACCCCCTCCACAGACGAAAATGGAAGTCAGGCAACTATTAGGACTTTTAGGGTATTGTAGACAGTGGATTGAAGGATATAGTGAGAAAGTGAAATTTTTATGTGAGAAACTGACTACCGAGAAAATAAAATGGACAGAGCAAGACGAAGAAAGATTTAGAGAATTAAAGGAGACGCTTATAGCTGCTCCAGTGTTGAGCCTTTCTTATGTGAAGAGACAATTTCAGTTGTTTGTAGATGTTAGTAATCATACGGCCCATGGAGTATTAACACAGGATTGGGCCGGAGCCAAAAAGCCTGTGGGGTATGTGTCAAAACTCCTAGATCCGGTGAGCCGAGGCTGGCCCACCTGCTTACAAGCAATAGTGGCAGTGGCATTACTAGTAGAAGAGGCTAAGAAAGTCACCTTCGGAGCACCATTGGTAGTATATACCCCCCACAATATAAGAAGCATCTTACAACAGAAAGCAAACAAATGGCTCACAGATGCTAGACTCTTAAAGTATGAGGCCATATTAATTCATTCTCCTGATTTAGAATTGCGGACAACTACTGCTCAAAATCCAGCACAATTCTTGTTTGGTGATGCCCTACAAGAATATAACCATAACTGTGTAGAGATAGTAGAATTGCAGACAAAGATAAGACAAGATTTAGAAGAGGAAGAATTAGAGGACGGGGAAAAATGGTTTGTAGATGGATCAGCAAGGATTATAGAAGGGAAAAGAAAATCAGGGTATGCAATAGTAGATGGGAAGTCAGGAAAAGTAGTAGAGTCAGGACCCCTAAGTGCTAGTTGGTCAGCACAAGCTTGTGAATTGTATGCAGTTTTACAAGCACTTAAAAGACTAAAAGGAAAGAGAGGAACAATTTTTACTGACTCCAAATATGCTTTTGGAGTAGTCCACACCTTTGGAAAAATTTGGGAAGAAAGAGGTTTAATAAGTACTCGCGGACGAGGGTTAGTTCATGAAGAACTAATAAAGCAAATCCTAGAGGCCATTAGAGAACCAGAAGCGATTTCAGTAGTACATGTTAAAGGACACCAGGTAGGGATGCAATTCCGAACTCGGGGAAATAATTTAGCCGATAGAGAAGCTAAGAAAGCAGCATTATTGGTAATAAATATTCCAGAAGTTAGAAAGGATAAGACCCAAGAATACCCTTCACGTCCCTCCTCAAAGGAAATTGAGGAATATGAAAAAATAAGAGGAAAATGGGAAGAAGGTAAATGGAAATTACCTGATGGAAGAGAATTATTGTCCAAAGATTATACAAGGAAAATTTTAAAGAGGCTTCATCAACAGACCCACTGGGGAGCACAGGCGCTCGCAGAGCAGTTTTTGAAATTTTTTGGATGTAAGGGAATTTTTGAGTTAGCTAAACAAGAAGTACAAGGGTACATGATATGTCAGAAAATAAACAGAACTAAGCTACGACAAACTCTACTAGGAGGTCGTCCCTTAGCATATCGTCCATTTGAAAAAGTTCAAGTAGATTTCACAGAACTACCTAAAGTAGGAAGGTATAAATACCTGTTAGTAATAGTAGATCAACTAACACATTGGGTAGAAGCCTTCCCTAGTACCAGGGCTACAGCCCAGACAGTGTCAAAAATATTGTTAGAAGAAATTATACCTCGATATGGTATAATAGACTATATAGATTCAGATCAAGGGACACATTTTACATCAAAAGTTATTAAGCAATTAGCAGATGCTTTAGGAATCCGCTGGGAATATCATACCCCATGGCATCCACAGAGCTCAGGGCGAGTAGAGAGAATGAACCAAAAGTTAAAAGCCCAATTGTCAAAATTGATGTTAGAAACTAAGATGTCGTGGGTCAAGTGCCTTCCTTTAGCCCTGTTAAATATAAGAACTATGCCTCACTCTGAAAGTGGGCTATCACCCTTTGAAATGCTTTATGGGATGCCATATGAGCATGGGATGCCAGTAGGACACCCAAAACTAGATGACAGTCAAATTCAACCCTATTTGATAACAATAAATAAGAACCTACAAGAATTAAGGAAGAAGGGACTAATAACGCAAAGCACACCATTGGGGTTCGCCATACATAAGATACAACCAGGAGATAAGGTATTGATTAAAACCTGGAAAGAAATCTCTCTCACACCTTGCTGGGAAGTCCTTTCCTTGTGCTTCTAACCACAGACACAGCAATACGGACAGCTGAAAAAGGTTGGACGCACGCCTCCCGAGTTAAGAAGATTGAGCGTCAGGAAGAATCACCTGAATGGAAAGTGACTTCTCCTCCAGGAAGCTTGAAGATAAAACTGCACCGACATGCTAAATGACTGAAAGAGAGAAGTTGTTCGGTACCAGGATGCGAGTGTTATCCATTTGTTCACTTTAAGTGTAATTACTGTCAAGAAATTTGGGTTACACATTGTAAGAGGGGATACAGACCAAGAGAACCTTGTACAAGGTGCTTGGAGGAAGAATATGCCTTAACCTCCCATACTTTAGTAGTCGCTACTAATGCAGGCATATTAGAATTAGACTCTCCAGAGTGGTATTACTTGTTCAAAAAGGGGGTGAGAGGTAAATTAGACTCAAAGGCACAAGCTCTAGCAATCGAGTGCCGACGGTCGAACAAAGTACCTTGTAGTGCCGAGGCAGTCAAACTATCAAGGTGGGGCCCTTTTAAGAGGAGGTGGGCAGCTCAGTCCATTTATAGTTCTCCTGAAGAATACTCCTGCTGCCGAGAAGATGGACTCCCTCGCCATGGGTGGCAACCCCGTGGGCGCAGGCAGAGGCAGAGGAGTACGCCTGTGGAGAATCCTGATGGTCCTGAGTCTAATAATGAACAAAACGGCCAGTCTGCTCCCTGAGAATCACTTCAATATTGGGAAGCTGAGCCCAGTCCAAAATCATGAGCAGTACTTTGAGACCACCCTAACAGAACTGGTGGCTATAAAGACCCACTATGACTGCAAAATTGGCAACGAAAAGGGAAACTGCATACATAATGGCACTCAATACAAAATGTGTCAATCAGACAAGAAAATAATCTGCTATGACCCGAAAGCGATTCCTAAAGATGAGAGGTTAAAAACGCAGTCCATGAAAAAACATAAAAATGTAATGACTCATGCGTTATACAAACGAGCGGTTAAGCCTGTGATACCCACCTGTGACAAATGTTATCATTCCGCATGGATCGGGAAGAATATGGAAACAATATTTTGGGCACATTCTCAAGCCAGTAAAATATGCTATGATCGCAGCCAATTAAAATTGTGCACTGCGGGTGGGAAAACATATTGGGTGGGAGAAAATACAAAGTATAACCTGAGATTTACTACTAAAGAGGTAGGCATAATATCTAATTATCTTAACGATGATGATGAATGAATTTGCTTACGATATGAAAAAATTTTTTGTTTTGCAAGAGATGAGAAAGGGGTAGATCCAGAGACTAAGATGAAACAAATTGCTCAAGAATTAAAGAAACAAAAGTCAGAAGCAAAGAAAAGAAGACTAGAGCAAGAAAAATTAGAAACATTAAGTGAACAATATGACCAGTTAGAACAACAGTATAACAATTGGGGTTTACCCCCCTCAAAT
This sequence comes from Lycocorax pyrrhopterus obiensis, assembly GCA_014706295.1. Classification (NCBI taxonomy): domain Eukaryota; kingdom Metazoa; phylum Chordata; class Aves; order Passeriformes; family Paradisaeidae; genus Lycocorax; species Lycocorax pyrrhopterus. The sequence continues at coordinate 3,085,300 of JACSVZ010000030.1, read as the reverse complement.
AAGAATCTTTTTGTAAACCTAATGCAAGAAATTGCCACAGAATTAGGATTATCCAATTGTTGGATCTGTGGAGGGCTTAAATCAGCCGAAAAATGGCCATGGAGAGGTGAGAGTCTAGCTCCAGAGCAACTTCTACAATGGAATCACACTCAAATTTCTAAAACATTAAAACAACCTGAGGGGTGGGTTTTAGATAATCAAATAATTGGAACAGTCTGTATCAGCAGAGAAGGAAAGAAATACACTGAAGTAGTAGGATATACTCCCTGTGTGTCCACTCTAGCAGTGCACTCAAATAATAACTCAAAGCTTTGGCAACCAGAAATCCCTGCCGGGTATTGGAGTCATATTAAGGGAACAGACTGTGAATGGATTGACCAAACTGGGTTATGTTGGCATAAAAGCCCTGGAGCTAACCCTTACCAAACCTTGAAAGACCTAAAAGATTACAGGGAAAAACCAGAGGCTGTAAATTGTTGCGGTAACTCAGCCCATTGGCAGGCCTGAAGGCATCCAGTGGGTTGACTTCCCCACTCACGACAGTGGTTCTGAGGGCGGCACCAAGGCCTGAGGGTTCCTCCCCCTGGGTGTCACCCTTAGAGGCATCTCCTCCCACTGTTCTAGCTAGTTCTTTGTTCCTCAGTTCTCAATTGGTTAAGTTCCTTTTGCATATTCATGTATCTCATTGCTTAGTTAATTATGTTCTAGAAAGTTCATCTCTGTTGTAAACCCCATTGGCTTGCCTATGTAAGTTCCTCCCTTTGTTATTCCCCATTGGTTCTCTGTCATTCCCCATCAATTCCCTATTGGTTCTTCCCTTGGATCCACCCCTGAGTCTCCCCAGTTTGAAAACTGCCCCCCAGCCTTTCTCGGGGCTCGTCTTGTTGCTTCTTCCCCCGCGGGAATAAAGCGGACACTGTTGCAATGAAGAGCCCTTCTCTCCTCCTTTGCCTCCGTCGGTTGCTAGGTAACACCTAGACTGCAGCCTGCTCCTTAGAGAGCTGAGGGCAGAAGGCTCCCTAGAGAGCGGATTCCAACCGGCCTTGCACCAAGTGGTTCCCCCTGACTGGGACACCATAGCAAGTCGTCTGCCAGGCCTCCGGGCGGCCAGTGGTCAGCGCGACAGTAAATGAACCATGGAAAGCACCAAATGGAATATATTGGTTTTGCGGAGAGAAAGCTTACAGTGAACTACCCCGCAGGTGGAGAGGGTCCTGTACATTAGGAATAATTAGACCCTCCTTCTTTATGCTACCAAGGTCCGAGAGTAACCTATTAGGAGCACCCCTATATGAGACCCTAGACAGAAAAAAGAGAGAATTGAACCTCGAATTTCCAAAAGCAGGAGGGAATCAAAAGTGGGGAGAAGACGAATGGCCAGCAGAAAGAATAATAGCATATTATGGCCCAGCAACTTGGGCTCAAGATGGAAGCTGGGGATATAGGACCCCAATTTACCTACTAAATTGGCTAATAAGACTCCAAGCTGTAGTAGAAGTTGTGTCAAATCATACCTCTGATGCCCTCGAATTATTGGCAAAACAGCATTCCCAAATGCGAGCATTCATATATCAAAACCGGATAGCTTTGGACTACTTGTTAGCCGAAGAAGGAGGGGTCTGTGGGAAATTCAATGAATCTGAATGCTGTGTAGAAATAGATGACTATGGAGAAACTATCAAAAATCTTGCTGCAAAAATCAAAAAGGTGGCACATGTGCCAGTTCAAAAATGGAATTCCATCCTCCAAGCCTCTTGGTGGGACCAATTGTTTGGGGGAAGCGCTTGGTGGAAAAAGGTGGGATTTTTGATATTATGTTCAATGGCTGGGTTACTGTTTTTACCTTGTTTAATACCATGCTTCATCCGTCTCATTCATTCTGTGGTCCAAAGTATGCAAATAGCAACAATGCCTATAGACCCTGAATTAGCTATGGGAAAACTTGGCCAAGCACCTGAGGTATCTAAGATAATGAAATTGAAAGAAGAAGATAAAAAGAGTAAAGCGATTGAAGTTTTAGCTAGGTTTGAAGCTCAAATAAGCAAGGAAAAAATTAATGTACACAACCCGCAAAGAAATTACAAAATGTGTGAAGAACAAGCATGGGATGAATACAAAAATGAATTTTAACAGACATAAAGAATGTTTAAAGTTTTAATCAGTATCCTGTTTAATAAAACATTGTAGAACTTTAGATATGAAAGGTTATTCAGTTACATAATAATATGGAAATATAATTGTTAAGTCGTATAAATGTAAAAAAAAATGAAAGTAAAATTGTGTAATAAACAAACCTAATCAAACTAACCATAAAAGCACGAATTAATATTTTAATATAAAAGGGGAGGGATTGTAGTATATGATACAAAATAATTCGTGCTAAAGTTTTAAAGATTACAGCATTTTGCTGAGGCTGAGAAAAAGCACAAGCAGGTGACCACCAGAATTTTGCTGTTCAAGGGATTTCTGTCTGAATAAGCCCCGGCAAGGTACATTCCAATTGCATTCCACAGATAAGCATTTCGTGGGATTTCCTCATCTGGCAGAGGTCCAGGATGTGTGTGTATATACAGAAAGATGGTTCCAGGATGTGTGTTCCATGTATGTATATGCAACAATAATATACTTTCACCAGAAACTGATTCCAACAGCAAAAATCGACTACTGATTTCAGGAACTGTTGTCAGACGTGGTGAAAAAGACCAGGAAAATTATATTGTTGTATTGAAAAGATAAAATCAACAAAGAAGGAAAAAAGTATAAAAAGACACCTCCGAGAAACCTCAGCGGTGAACAGGCGAGATTTGAACCGATAGAGGTCGGAACTCAGTTCACCCAGTGCCGATCGCCTGGCTCGGCGTTGCTTCTGCTTCGTGGCTCTTTCCGAATTTTATACTTTGATTATTAATAAATTCTCTTTAATCATAATATTGATTGGCTCATTTATAACAGGGGGAAGAGGTTATGCTTGTGTCATTACAGATAAAGGACCGCAATAGATACCAACAAAGTAGATTCGCCCGTGGCTTGAAAAGGATACTTCGATCTCTGATACTACTGAAAAATAAACATTGTGCCTTTCTTTTTAGATATTGCTATTGCTCGAGCTTTAGGTATATTTGATAAGTTAAGATGGATAAGTTATTAGATAAGTAAACAGTTAAATCAGATATTTACTGAGGTAAATTTTGTTATTGGCCCATGGGCACAGGTGTAAGAATGGTGAAGGGAATTTTGTAATTACTATTAGTCATTACTGTGTTGCTTTGTGTTATTCTATATATGCATTGTTTAGTGCTATTCTAGATATAATGACAATCAGTGATCCGCTTGATAGAAAACATAGTAGAGAGAACTTGGCTGGGGCAAATAAACAAAAAGGGGGGAATTGTTGTAAAGCACTCAAATCCTGTAAGAGTGCCCCAGCCAAGTTATCTCCAGCTACCCTTATCAGAGTCACTGGAATGTAAGCCGTGCTAAATCAAGAGAGAAGACGCTGGGAAACGGAATAACAAGACAGCAAGAAAGTAGATAAAAAGGGACTGTACCATCCTGGACTAAAACCAATCAGGTTCTCTGAAAAGTGCATGCAGGGCGCATGGACAACATAGAGAGACCAATCAGGTCATGCGTGATCGCGTGAACTACAGCTGCAAGAATGCATAAGAATAGTGTAATGTAAACAATAAACGGGCTTTTGAGAAATCATATTGATTCGTTGTTCAAGAGTCCCGTTCTCCCGCAAACCAGATATTCTCAAGAGGTCAAAAATATGCAAAAGTTTACTGGCAAAATATAGAAAATTAAGGAATTTTGGCAAAGGATTAAATACAACACCAAATTCAGTATAAAACCACTTATAGCATTGCCTATAAACAAAAGGAAGAAACCTTGCAACAGTGTTAAAATGGTAAGATAAAAGCAACTCTTTAATGAAAGCTTTCAGGTGCACAAATATGGCTCTGCACACATGATAAAGGATTTCTACAATTTTTATAAGGTTAATTAATTAGTATATCTAGCCAGTACATCCAATAGGAAGTCAGTTACCCCAGTAACCCACCCCTGGGTCAGCCCCTTGGAGTTGGTCCAGGGGCTTCTTTGCCCTATTTTCTTGTTATGTATCTTAAGCTCTGGTGGAAAACAAAATGTCCTTGTCAGAAATTCTCTTCTTAAGAATAAGACTAAACAGAATTTCAAGAATGTGTTAGTAAAGGTTAGCTAAACTACAAGAGAGGGCAGAAAAAGTACTAGAAGCTATAACGATGTATTAACAGTCTACAAAGCTACAAGTATATATCAAAAAAATATAAAAAGCAAACATCTTTAGGCATCAATAGCATTAACTTCATTAACTTAGCCAATTTCACATAGAAACCTTTAAACCCATAAGATGTTATGTTACCCAATATGTTCCATGAAAAGAGAATTAGGGGAAGAAGAAAGAGAGAGAGACAGACACAGAAAAAAGATATAGAAAAACACACATATAGCTACCAACTCCTAGAGTTCCAGCATAAACTCCAGGAAAGCCAGCAAGACCAGATGCATGAGGTAAGCACATGGTGGCTTTTAAGCCCCAGGGCCTCCGTGGGCCCTCCCCCCTAGGTGGCACTTCTGGTCGCTCAGCCAATCAGGGGCTGGGTGAGCACTGCCCCAGTGTGTGATTGATTGACAGCTCTGCCAGGGCTTGGGGGGTCTGGGGGCAGGGCAGGGCACTGCCTCACCTATGCAAAGCCCGGCCTGCCCCACCTCTCACCAGACACACACACAAGCATTCCAAGCTTCCCAAAATGTCTCGAGATGTTGGGGTGCTTCGGACCACTTGGGGTCCGCCCGCTGTCCATCATGCCATGCCTACCCAATGGGCTGACGACTCGGAAAGCAAAGACCAGTCCGTGGGTGAGACCCGGTTCTGAGCCCGTACCACTTCTCCAGAAAGTTCTGTTAAGTTCAGTTGTTCACAGGTTTATTCTGTAAATTCCCTCCTCTGTAACCTAGCCATTGGTTCTGTGTCCTTGGGATCCTCCTCTGGGCTTACCCTCTATTGGTTGTTTGTTCTGTACCACCCCTGTTGAAAGGCTCGGTAACCCTGGCCCTCCTCGGCCAGTCCACCCCTCTTTTTTGGGGGAATAAACCCTTGGAAGATTTCACGGACTGGTCCTCTCCCTTGCCTCTTTCGCCTCCGGGATTCCTGAGAGACTTAGACCTTCGGGTCCCCTCGCATTTGGGCAAGCCTGCTGACACAGAGCCAGTGCTGCCCGTCCATGCAGCCACCGAGACTCGACACTTTTCAGTGCGTGTCTGCGGGAAAGGTCACTGTAGCCTCTTCAGGGCGGGACAGATGCCCATGAGGCTGACCCCTCTCCCAGGGCAGTGACATCGAGACACTGATCTAATACAGTATCTGACAACATGACACTGAGTCAACTTTATACAGCATATCTCCACATTTCACCCAGCAGTGGATCTGTTGATACTCTTCATATTTCCAGATACAGAAGGATGATGACCTGAGTAACCCGATCTAGTTGAAGATGTCCCTGCTCATTGCAGGGGCATTGGACTAGATGACCTTTAAATGTCCCTCCCAACACAAACTATTCTATGATTCTATGACAAACAAAACTACTGCAATGAGAACCAAACTAGGTAAGTTCTAGCGTGAACACTGACCATGGACCTGGGTACCTGCAGCTTTCTCAGAGACACATCTATGAGGTTAAAGCATCTTTTCTGGTCTCACTTCCATCTCAGATGAAGCAGCATATGCTTGTGAGAGGACAGAGGATCGCGTCCCTTAAAGAGTTTAGCACAAGACCATTTTCTTCCAAAGGCAGCCTCTCGTCCTTAGGGTTTTAATGTATGAAACTTCTCCCAGCACAATATAGTTTGACTGTAACAGTTCACCTTTTATCATACCATGTTCTAGCTCCATACTCTTTTACAGAGCAATATAAAATAGAGGACTATCTCAGCAGAGTATTTCAAGTATATCTGTATTGCCGACATGTATGTAAGTGTTTTCTTCTTTGTACATAATAAATTCATTTCACCTTTTAATTTTCAAATCCACAAGCAATTTTCCAGTTATGTATGTATTATTTTTTTCTTAAAATAAGCAAGTGCTAAAAAAGCACAAATAATTGATTTTGTATACTGGCATGCATTTCTCAGAGTAATGCATTTAACCTGCTATGCTTGTGAGGCAAGTAATTGTTTTACCTTTATGTCCAGGAACCACTACCAGTCTATTCTGCAACCAGTTAGCAAGTCCCCTTGGAAAGCCCCTTCCACACTCCAGAGACCAGATGCTCTTGTTGGTGACTGAAATAAAGGCATATCCCAAAGCTATGTATTGCAGTGGGAGAAGCCAGAGGCTGGCTTACTCCAGTGGGCACCGTGTGGCAAGTCTTGAGGGTATCTATTGATAAGGACAGTAGAACAGAATAGCATTTTACTCTGACAAGGACAGTAGAACAGAACAGCACAGCCTTGAAGAAATAGATAAAGGATGTAACGTAGGCAAACAAAAGTAATGCAAAATGCAAACAGGATGCCAGCTCAGCTCTGCAAGGCTGACAAAGTAGAAGTTATGCAAAACAACGATATTGTGCTTACTCAAAAGCAGGGGTCGAGAAACAGCCACCTACAAAGGACACTGGATGTTGAAGACAGACCCCAAAGAACCATATAAGGACTTCTGATAAGGGGTGGGACTATGTAAAATAAAGCAATACATATACATCAAGTAAGCAGGGATAGCTAATGAATATGTAATCAGTGTGTATGATAAAATCTGTTTAACCAATGCTCAGGGCACTTGATTAGAGGAAGGATCCTCTGAGTGACCAGCACGCTGCAATAAAGAATACCTGTTTTCTAATACTCAAAACTGTGTTAGAAAGTTTCTATCCGACCAATTTTGGTATCACTATAACTAGAATACAGACTGTTAGGGCAGGGATCATATAGGACATGGCCACAGAGGAGTAGACCTTATTTCTAGGTAGACAGCTACACTACCTCATGGAAACTGCCAGGTTCATCAAAGAAACACCAAATCATAGCTGGGCTCAGACAAATGGAGTACCCATAGAGCAACACTGTAACCATTAATACCCTTGCCGTTAATACTTTTGGAACTGCTACTAGTTCTTCTGCATCTATGCCATTGCATTTGTTCTATTAGCAGTGTCATCTCTAGTGAAGAATGAGCATCACTGCTCTTTATCACCACATCATCACAGCCACCTGATGGCTGTAAAAATGCTTGTCCACAGTCTACAACCTTCAATGCAATGGTAGCTCAGAAAAATAGTCTACCTTGGATGCAACATCCAAACACATCACATCATATTAATCAAGGGTCTCAATGCTATATTTATGCAGAGGAACTATTCATATTAAAAATACTAGGTGCTATAGGCAGATATAACATTAATATTAACCAGCACCTACAACAGCATTTCAATCTTTGCGGATTCCTCTAGGCAAATAACACATGCTATTTCGAATGAGTCCAGTGTGCCCTGAAACAAAGTATATATTCTAAGAAATAGGACTGATGAATTGGTTCATCCAGGCAAGTACTCTGTTTCTGAGGAGCAGGCAGGGAATTTGCGCAGTCAGTACTGGAAGGAGCTGTACACAGAGGAAGTGTCTTCCCAGTCAGGGACCAGAGATTATCTTAAAAAAAACCAGACTATAAAAATTTATATCCTTTCATAGGTCACAGTGAGATTTCTCCCACATCACTTTAGCCATATAGTTGCCTAGAATCAGAAGAAAAACTTTCCAAACAATATTAAAAGTGGTAACATAAAGACCAGTTCTTTAATGAAAGCTTTCAGGTGCACAAATTATAGCTATGCGCACCTGTGGCATCGGATTTTCACAATTTTTATAAGTTTAACCAATTTGTATATCTAGCAAGTACATCCAATAGAAGATCAGTTGTCCTGGTAACCCACCCTTAGACCTGCCCCACTGGAGTCCCTCCAAGGGGTTCTTAGCCCTATATCTTATGTCTCCCAAATGCTGATGCAAAACAAGATGTCCTTGTTAGAAATTTTTTTGTTGGAAATGAGTAAATAGAATTTCAAGAGCGTGACGTGAGAAAGGGTAACTACTGTTCTAAAGTGTAAGAAAGTGCTAGAAACTATACAGCTATATATAAAAAATCTACAAAGCTACAAATATATGAAAAAGCTAAAAATCTTTAGGTATCAATATAAACAAGATGCTTAGTGTAAACCAGTCCCTTGCTTCTGTCAGTAAAGTGAGGGGAACATCTTAAAAAGGCTGATTTATCTCAGATTGCTCTATCCCATTTTAGAGGAGGATAAAAATACTTTCAGGAGGTGATTGAATTTCTCTCTTCAATGGGTCTCTGAGTATTGGGGAGCAGATGTCTAACTTTTACATGGTAATCAAGAGGAATCAAGCTTTTGTTTTGGAAATTGTAGATGTTTTCTGATACCAGTTCTCCCTGGAATTGCTTGAGCCCAGTCAAAATTAGTTACGCAAAGCCCTTTGAACTTCTGGAGCCTTCAGAGTATAGGTATAAGCATCTAGTCCAGAAACAGTGCTTTTCTGGCATAAGTCATATATCTATATCTATATATATCCCTGAATGTGCAGAAAACCTATGTTTGTAGTCTTATTAAGTGAACTGCTTTAAAACGAAACCAAAAAAAGTTAACAAGAATATTTAATTGCCAGTAGGGAGGGAGGGAAATACGGCTAAAATTTTGCTGCACTGCCACAGAAAGATGCAGAAGACTGGACTCTTGGCCTTGCACAGTGGAGCTGCTTTTTTCATCCAGCATCAGGGTTGCAGCTGGAGCCTCATAGCACAGCCATGATGCTTCAAGGCTGAGATCCTGGGAGGGCCTCGGGGAGTGGGAGATGGCCAAGCCAGCAGTGAGGGTCTGGTAAGACAGGGTAAGACAGCAGGAGGGCAAAGGAGAAGGTTGTATATGTGAGGGACGAGGGACCTGCGCCGGCCAGGGGAGCACAGGCGGAGGGGTCACGTGGAAGGTCGGGGTGCACCTCAAGGCCACCCTTGCGGCGGCCCCTCGGGAAATTGTTCTCCCCGCCGCGTTCTTCCTGCTTCCGGGGGCCGCCGCGGGGAGCATTTGCCGCAGATGACATCAGCTGTGCATGCTGGAAAAGTGGCGGTGCGGGGATGCGCCGGCTCCCTCTCCCCCCTCCCCCCCCCCCCCCCCTTCTCCTTCTCCTTCTCCTCCTCCTCCTCCTCCTCCTCCTCGCCAGGTCCCTGCCCTGCACCGTCTCCATATAAAAGCGCCGCCGCCTCCCCATCCGCCCTCACTCCCTGCTTCCTGCGGAGCAGCCGCGGAGCGGCCTTTCTCCCCCAGCACCCCGGAGCCGCGGGGCGGAGGGGTGAGGCGCCCGCGATGGCCACCATGGTGGTGGTGGAAATGGATTCAGAAGCCTCCTGTAGCAGCCCCAACCCCACCTCCCTCTCGCCCAGCCTTTCGCATCGCTTCCTGGACAGCAGATTTTACCTGCTGGTGGTTATTGGCGAGCTGGTGACCGAAGAGCATCTGCGGCGGGCTATCGCCAACATCGAGCGAGGTGAGACGGCGGGGAGCGGAGCCGACGCAGGCAGCGCCGGAGTCCCCATCCCGCAGATGCCTTCCCCTCAGAGGGCAGGCAGTCGCTCCCCGTTTTCTTCCCCTTCCGCGGGGACGCTGACCGGGTTCGGCCGGCAGGGTGGGGGACCTGGCCGCTCCTTACTTATCATCGGGGCGACACACGCACGGCACACACACATAAGCTGCGAAGTCTAGGTCTCTGGTTTCTTCATTTTATTGCACGAGGGGCTCGTCATCCCATCTGCGCGCACGCCCCTCCCGCCCTACCGGAATCGGAGCCCCTCCGTCAGATGCGAGTGCCGGGAAGCCGCCCGCGGCGGTCAGCGACTGCGGGCCGGGCCCCGTGCGGCGTCCGGAGGTGGCGGCTCCCTTCTGCCGCCCGCACAAAGATCCGCAGTCGGCTCGACGCGTACCGCGCCCCACTGTCCATACCCAGGAGCGTCTAGCGGGCAGTGGGCGAAGGGGGCAAGCCTCCTCCTCACCATTGTTGGGGTGGAGGGGCTGCGGCAGGGACCTAGCGCTGCCGAGCCCTTCTTCCCGGAGACAGTGGCGGGTGGGCGTGGCGCAGTCCGCACTGCGGTCCCTATGGCAGCCCCGAGTTGACAAAGGGCGTCCGCGCCGCCAAAAAAACCGGGGCTGGGACTGGGGCAGTCGGGCTGCGGGGCGGCCGTTTGCCGTTTTCCTCGGTTCCTCAGCAAACCCTTGTTCCCCACCGCGAAACCAAATCAGCGGGATTCAGGGCGTTTTCCTTCTCAGTGGCAAAGATCCCTGAGCAGGAATGCGGCTGTGCCTATTGTGTCTAACTTTCGGCTACGAGACTTTTCTCTTGGCTGGAGAATTTTTCAGGACCTAGGCTTTATATGCACATAGATATTTCAAAAACGAAAAAGATGGGTAATAAGGCTAATACCTGAGTGATCAACCTCATTATTGTCCAGCTACAGGATGCTATGACTCACTGTTTATTTGTCCTTAACACAGCAATACAGGAAGGTATCGCAAGTGAAATGACAATATTATAAGTTCTCGATGTGGTTTCTGATACAATAAATTGCAGTGTACATGAAGAGGGGAACAAAGCCCTGTTGCCATAATAGCGGCGTGAAGCACAAAGAAAATTATTGCTGGACTCTATATAGTTTGTTAAACTTAATTGATACATGATTTTGTAACATATTTTTGTTCTGGGCTGGTGAAAACAGAAATATCAGAAATCTGCCATTGTTAGGAGAGAGAGACCTTGGAAAGGGGAATTGGCAGCAGCCTTGCCTTATAGGTGTGGTTCAGCAGTCCAGCTAGGACTTCATTTGTCTCTATTGTTTTCTCAACTATTGTTGCTTTAGTTGGCAATTTCTCTTGATTCTTTTTTCACGACTGTTTGTGGTAAAAGGCTCTCTCATCACAGCTAACCAGCTTCACTGTGACCTGTGTATCTATTGCTACCATTGTCTCCTAGGGACGACTATTGAGGCAGATGCTTTGTCATTCAGAGCCTCTTTGGCACTGCACTTTGCTAATGCTATCTTAATTTTTGGTTGTGACAGAAATAAATTGGCTGCATTTATTTACATTTTTATCCACTTGCTCTATACATTTTAATACTTATGCCCTCAAAACATTTGATGTCATCCTTCTCTGAAAAAATGCTCTTCAGTTTCTTCATGACACTCTTCTATTAGTCTCTTCTATTGTACAGTTGCTGCTACAAAGCTCTGTTGCCTCTTGCCTCTGTTGCCTCTGTCTACCTCATGCCACTTGCAGTTTTAGATCTTCAGAGGGAATGCTTCTGCCTTTTTATTCATCATTTTGGGTTAGAAGTCACCTCACTGTTCCTGGTGTCAGACAATCTGATTGGGATTTTGCCTGCCAGGAAAAAACCTTGATCAAATTTTGAGATGCATTGTTCTGGATGAGTATACTAGGAGTCTGAAGCTCTATGTGAGGCAAATATGGGCTTGGCTAATCTCTTTCTTATGGAAAAATATGCTGTAGTCTGGAAAAAATTGGCTTCTTTCAACCTTTATTCTCAACATAGCCTTAGGGTTCTTGATAACTGCCTCACTGTCTTCTCTGGTACATCTCCTAAGTACCATGACTGAAAAGTGTGTATTCATGCACTGAACTGCAGCACGTGTCAAAGAAAACATCTGCTGATAACACATCAGTGGTGTGATGCTATGCAACCTGGTAGAATGCAGAGTCATTTCTCAATATATCATGAAGAGGGAATGGTATGGCGAGCTGCATTTCCAGTAATTACACTTAGGATGTCACTTTGCTAAGGGGGAAATCCTAACCCATTGTCCACCAAAAAAAGAAGGAGGGAACAAAGAGAAAACTTCAGGATTTTTCCACTCATTTGGCAGATGCCACTGGATGTGCCCTGTCTGCCGTCTGATAAGTCCTGTGTCTAGTGGCATTGCACTCCTAAGCCTGCAGAAATAGCTCCAGCTCAGTCATACTTCCAGTAGTTACTTCCATGCTTTTAATGATATACATCATTGGATTGACCTTGGATTTTAGTTCCAGAATTGCCTCTGTTCTACCCAAACCTGATTTGGTATATAATACATTATACTACATTATAATGTATATCCAGATCTTTTGCATCCAGAATGCTGAATCATACAGCTGCAGATTTGGGATAGTCTGTTCAAATCCCAACTTCAGCTTCTAGGACTATTGTGTGCATGGTATATCTAGGCTTTTTCTTTTTGGACATTTTGAAAATTACCTGGCGCATCAGTCTATGTCTAATCAGAATCTTATCCCTACTGCAAATTTGGATTAATGACAAAAGCAGCTAGGGATGGATGGTGGACAGATCCTATCATTCATAGCATGTAGTGGTTTGACCTTATCTGGACACCAAGTGTCCATCTAAGCCACTCTATCACTCCCCTCCTCAACAGGACAGGGAAGTGAAAATTTAATGAAAGGCTCGTGGGTTGAGATAAGGACAGGGAGAGATCACTCACCAATTACTGTCACAGGCAAAACAGACCTGAATTGGGGAAATTAATTGAATTTATTACAAATCAAATCAGAGTAGGGTAATGAGAAGTAAACCCAATTCTTAAAAAAACACCTTCCCCCACCCCTCCCTTCTTCCTGGGCTTTAACTTTATGCCCGATTTTCTACCTCATTCCCCCCTGGTGGCACAAGGGGATGGAGAATGGTTGTTTCTGCCACTCCCTCCTCAGGGGAAGGACTCCTTCCCCTGCTCCAGCATGGGCATCTCTCTCCACGGGTGCACAGGTTCTACCAGGAGCCTGCTCCAGCACTGTCTTCCCACAGGGTCACAGCCTCCTTCAGGGCACATCCACCTGCTCTGGCGTGGGGTCGTCCAAGGGCTGCATGTGGATATCTGCTCCACTCTTAACCTCCATGGGCTGCAGGGGGACAGCTGCTTCACCATGGTCTTCACCACAAGCTGCAGGGGAATCTCTGCTCTGGCGGCTAGAGCACCTCCTTCACTAACCTTGGTGTCTGCATAATTGTTTCTCTCACATATTTTCACTCGTCTCTGGCTGCAATTTGCTTCTGCACAATAACTTTCTTCCCCCTTCTTATATATGCTATCACAAAGGTGTTACTACTGTCACTGGCTCGGACTTGGTTCATCTTGGAGCCAGCTGGTGTTGGCTTCATTGGACATAGGGAAAGCTTCTGGCAGCTTCTTAGAGAAGCCACCCCATATCTCCCCCGCTACCAAAACCTTGCCACGCAAACCCATGTTACCAACCGGTTTAACACAGAAGACCAAAGGAAACTAAGCCTCTGTGAATAAAACAGATCAGACCCAGAAAGGTTTGAAATATACCCAAAAAACGAGATTAAAACCAAACGAGGTTAGATGTTGGTGCCAAAAAATTGATATATTTTATTTAATAGTAAAAGAGGCAAAGAGAAAGAAAAAGAAAGAAAAATAAATAGAAAAAGAAGTGTGCGTGGGGGGTGGGGGGACAGGGAGAGAGTGACAGGGGTTAGGTAGACACATATCACCCATCCAAGGGTCCCAACGACATCTCGTGGCTTCCCTCCGTCTGGTCTTCTGGTGGTGAGGGTCCCCCGCCGCCGCGCCAGGCCACGCCAAAAAGTATAGAATCCAGTGGATTAATATACGTTTGGGCCAGGTGGGAATGCCCACGTGCCTCCCTTGCAGGGGGCCAGTTTGACACTGTCCCTTGCAACACTGTGGATATGTTGCATCATGCTGTAGTGCTCTGGTGCAGGGTCTGGGGACCCCTTTGGGGGGGGTCTTCGATGGGCCATGACACCCCTCTGCTGTGGATAAGCTTTTCCCAGGATGAAGGGGCCCCTGCAGCTGGGCTGCTCTGCACAGCAGAAGATGGGTGTTCACTGCCTCTGACCAGAGGCTTTTTCAGCATGAACCCAAAGCCTCTCTTCCCCTCCCACCCTTTGGTGTGAGGGTCTGTTCGAGCCTGGCAGGTGATAGTCCTGGGGCTATGGTGTCCACCCAAAGGTGCTAAGCTTAATCTCTCTGTGAATGTATTTCTTCTCTCCCCAGACCTGAATTTATCTTATCTCCATCATCGAGCAGTCCAGGGCCTCAGTCAGAAGGCCTATTCAGGGTGTGGTGGTCTTCTCTGCAGCTTTTGTACAGTTTTGTTATAATAGGCAAAGGTCCTTTGTCGCTGTTTTCCCCACAGACGAGTAGAGAAACGACACGAAGTCCAGGCTCAGGGATAAATGGATGCACTTTAATGAATTCTCAGAAGACTTTTATATGTTAGTTCGCAAAGTGTATTAAGTGGCATAAGGTAATTGGTTTTTGCCATCCACCCCCTAAGGGGATTGGTCAAGTTCTAAGACACCCATCTCTGAATGTTTTTCTAGTCAGAACCATAACAATTCTTCCAAAACAATCCGCAGCTGCAAGAAGTTTACAAAACTGTAACATCGTTTTGTCTTACTTGCATGGGAAAGACAGAACTCTCACAAAAATGCTGCAGAGAGCTGAAGAAATTCTCTGCTGGAGTTTTTTCAGCATCCATAATTCCCCCTTTCTTTTCTAAGACCTAAAGGGTTGCGTTTGTAATCCTCTCTGCGGGATCCCTTGCAGCAAGGAGAGCAAACACAGCATGAAGGGTCTGTTTGGTAATGGCTGATACCAAGCAAGATCCAAATCGGATACTGAAGTGAAACAGGCAGGGAAGCTCTTCAGCGGTGCCCTAGAAGATACATCTAACAAACCCAATTCTACATCAGTTGTTAATTCTACACAGCCTTAAGGGCTCTAACATTCTGACGCTATTAGAAAGAAGCTTAAGATTCAGTCTGCTTGTAGAAGGACCAGGCTGATGGTTGTCATCTTGGTCTTCATCAGAAGAATCATCTGGTTGATGATTGTCTGCATTCTGATCACCATTCGGAGGTTGCCTGTTCTGCCTTTGGTGCCGCAGGTCAGGGCGAACGCATCTTGCAGGTAGCCATCATACCCCAGTATCTGTGGAAACGCAAGCATACCCACGACCCCAAGCAATAAGCTCACACGGACCCTCCCACGTGTTAGTGAGTAGGTTCCGTACCCAGACTTTCGCTCAAGGCAGATGCTTCTCGCCGAAGACTGCAATGAGAGAAAATGATTCAAAATGACAGGATTGCTTGAATTTGGTGGCACTGTAAGATGATTAATTGTATACAAAGCTTTTTCCAGTCGGCTCTGTGGGGTTTCTCCATGCATTCCCCTGGCTTGGCCAGTAGGAGAATGTGGAATACCCAGAATATGATCTACACCCCATAGGTGCAAAAACTGCCGCGTCTTCTGAGAGACATAGGCAGGACCATCATCAGTTTTCACAGAAGAAGGCATGCTCAAGACCGTGAAAGCCAATTTCCAATGAGCAATGGCATCGCGGCCTTTTTCCCCAGTATGAGCAGACGCCCACATAGGTGAGGAGAAAGTGTCAATAGACACATGCACATACTTGAACCTGCCTGATTCAGTGATGTGCATTACATCTGTTTGCCAAATCTGCAAGGCTCTTAGGCCTCTGGGGTTTACCCCCGATGGCAGAGGTGCACCGAGTCCATGACAGCGCAAGCGCTGACAATGTCACGAGCCTCAGTTAGCGTTAAATGAAACTGCTTTTGCAGGGTATATGCCCTGGCTTGTGCAATTTTTCAGGCTGAGGCGCTACCCATGCAGGGTTAGCTAGCATGTCAGCCCTGGCATTACCTTCTGTTATGAAACCTGGCAAATTGGTGTGACTTCTTAAATTGCACACCACAAAATTTTCAATAGTGAAAACAGAGCCACATTATTGACTTCTTTTAGAAGTGAACAGTCTAAATGCTGAGTTATGTCTGCTACATAAGCAGAATCAGTGATCAAATTCAAAGCAATATCAGTGGAGGAATCCACTTGATAAACCTGACAAGCAGAAACATCCTGTTGAACCTCTTCCAGCGCTCGTTGCGCTTCAGGAGTCAGTTTCCGAGGTGAATTCAACTCGGGGTCCCCCTTTAAAATATTAAAAGCAGGGAAAGTTGCATCGTGGTTAATCAAGGGAACCTCCTTACAGGGTCGACATTATTTCCTGCAGGCACAGTAAAAGCAAAGTTAGGGTCGTCATTAGAATGCAAAGGAATCATGAAAACAATCCTTCAAATCAGAACAAGATTTCCCACTCTGTTGGGATCAGGTGGGTGAGGGCATACCAGGTTGCAATGCCCTCATACAGCTATCACTGCATTAACTTATCCTGGACTAGGCCACAGAACTGCTGTCAGAGCAGAGCCATAGTCCCCAGACCCCACCCTAGAGCAGGCATTGAGCATGTCTGATAAGGTAGGGTCCCCGGGTAAAGCTGCTATAATCATTTTGCAGTCATCATTGGCATTGTCCCTCGCTAACTGTCGGCAAAACTCCTTCCTTGTGTTCTCATCTGCTACCTGTTTTTCTAATGCCAGATCCAGTTTTTGGACAAAGGAAAGAAAATCCTCTTTTTGGCCCTGAATTATTGTCGCATATCGCTTTTTAGGAGTTGCTGTATGTATAGCTGTATATATAGCTGCCATACCGACCTTTTGAGCCTGTTCAAGGATCTGAACAGGCCAAGTGCCTTGAAAGTCAGAATTAGAATATTGATTGATACCCATAAGAGCATCTGCTCCAACTGCATAACGAGGATCATTTTGAGGCAACTGCATATTCTCCAATGCAGCGTTTTCAGCCATCTTTTTCCAGTTGTCCTCAAAAAAGTCGTATAGTAGAGGTGGAAACAACACCTGAGCCAGATGCCGAATATCAAAGGGAGCAAGCAAGTCAGCATTTATTGCTCTAATAGCCTGCATAACTTCAGGAGAGCCAAGCCCATATTTCGCTACTTTGTACTGCATGTCCTGGACCACTTTCCATCATATTACATCGTGTTTATCAACTTGCCCCGTATTCGGGACAGCTTTAAAAACAGGATAAACTTGAGCATCTCTCTGTGGAATTCCACTATCATTTTTATCTACTGATTGAGTGTCTCCCTGCAGAATTCCACTATTATTTTGATCTACTGATGCAATATCCTGAGGTTCTGTACCAACCGCCTGATCGCGCAGTACCCTTTTAGGCACCCCTGCGTTCTCTCGCGAGTCCCGGTCCCCCTCTTCCAGAGCCCTCAGTCTAACATCCTCCCAAAAGCTTTTCGGGTTTTTGCGGCGCACAGTCACCTGACACGCTGGAAGCGTCCAAGGGCGATTCTGCCTCGCAGCTGTCAGACGCCCGAGCGCTGCTCTGATGTCCCGCCGTGGATCGGATATATCAGGAAATGCGGGCGATTCGGTCGGCTCCGATACGGGCGGGGAGGATGAACCGGGTGCTGCCGGCGGCTCCTCCGGCTTGGTCGGCGCCGCCGAGGGGTTTTGGGCCGCTTGTCTGGGCGATACCGCAGTGGGCGGCCGCAATAATAATTCCTGCAATAGTCCTTCTACCGCGTCCAGGCGTGCTGCGAGAAATTGTACTTCCGTGTTTCACTGCGGTAGCGCTGTGTGCGCTTGCGCCGCGGAGTACCCGGATGTTGGTACATGCGTAGAATGGCACCCGGAGGGCTGCGCGTGCGCGGGAAAGTACCCGGCAGTATGCGCTTGCGGCGGGTACCCCGACACGGCTGGCCCGTACGCCGGCAGAACGGGGGGCTGCGCCGATACGGGTGTTAACGGCGGCTGCAGCGGCAACCGCGAAAAAAACGGCGAAGCGGCTCCCGGCAAACTCCCGGTTGTCGGAGTTGTTTGCAACAGTGACGCTGTGGTGGGCACGGGTCCAGCCGCTCCGGCGGAGTATGGCCGCTCGTGCGCACGTGACGTGGAAGGAGGAGGGGCCCCCTGAAGGGGGACAGACTGCGATCGCTGCACAGGCGGGGTACCCTCATGCGCAGCAGTGCGGGGCACAGGGTGGCGGGGCAAAAAACCGGGTCCCCGTGCAGCCCCCGCGGTCTTCCCTGACTCCTGTGGTGTCCCAGTCCGAGAAACCACTGGAGATGATAACGGAGAGGGCTCTAGAGATCCGGCACCCCCGCTAGCCTGAGATCGTGTGCTCGGTAGAGACTCAAGCCCCAGTAAATCTGTCTCCGAACCCCCTCTGCTTTGTCCGTTCGTCTTAATTTTCCGCAGTAGATCATATAAAGACTGCCAAATACGGAGAAGAGCTACGTCCTCTTCCTGTCCATACACAAGCTCGTGAGCTATCTTTGCCTTTAGGGATTTCCAAGTCTCAAGATTAAATGCAGCGTCTAAGTCTGCTGGGAACCCATGATCTACTGCCCAAGTAAAGAAGCAAATTAAGTCCTCCTCCGTTAGGTCACTTCCAGTAACAGTTACAACACTTTTCCAGGCAGAAAGTACCACGTGGTCTGTCGAGGATGTTTGACCCATCTTTTCAGGTTTTGCATAAAACCCTGGCGCCTGAACTAAAGTTCCGTCCCCCGCTCCCCGGGGGAGGGGGGGGGAGAGAAGAAAGAAAAAACCTTCGGTACCTTTTCTAGGCTCGCGTTGTCGTACGTGTCGGAGGTCACCAGATGTCGCTGTTTTCCCCATGGACGAGTAGAGAAACGACACGAAGTCCAGGCTCAGGGATAAATGGATGCGCTTTAATGAATTCTCAGAAGGCTTTTATATGTTAGTTCGCAAAGTGTATTAAATGGCATAAGGTAATTGGTTTTTTGCCATCCACCTCTTAAGGGGATTGGTCAAGTTCTAAGACACTCATTTCTGAATGTTTTTCTAGTTAGAACCATAACAATTCTGCAAAACAACCTGCAGCTGCAAGAAGTTTACAAAACTGTAACATTGTTTTGAGTTACTTGCATGAGAAAGAGAACTCTCACAAAAATGCTGCAGAGAGCTGGAGAAATCCTCTGCTAGAGTTTTTTCAGCATCCATAGGGAGGGGCCACTAGACAATTCCTCACATGCAATCCCTTATGCATTTGCCAACAGGACCACACCTTCTTATGTTGGGGGCCCCAGAGCGGGACACAGTACACCAGGTGGGGCTCTCATAAGAGCTGAGCAGAAGGGGAGAATCACCTCCCTTGACCTGTTGGTCATGCTTCTTTTGATGCAGCCCAGGATGTGGTTGGTTTTCTGGGCTGCAAGCGCACATTATTGGAACATGTCAAGCTTAGAATCATATCAGAGATCTCTGACCCAGGAGATCAGGGTAAAGGAATCGAGGGTAGTGGTCAATGGCTCAGAGTGCTGTGCCTCAGGGGTCGGTATTGGGACCAGTGTTATTTAATATCTTCATTAATGACATGGACAAAGGCATCAAGTATACCCTCAGCAAATTTGCTGATGACACCAAGCTGAGTGGTGCAGTTGACATACCTGAAGGACAAGATGTCATCCAGAGGGACCTGGACAAGCATGAGAAGTAGGCCCATGGGAATTTCATGAGGTTTAACAAGACCAAGTGCAAGGTGCTGTACCCAGGTCAGGGCAGCCCCTGCTATTAATACAGGCTGGGGGATGAACAGATTGAGAGCAGTCCTGCTGAGAAGGACTTGGGAGGTGCTGGTGGATGAGAGGCTGGACATGAGCCGGCAGTGTGCGCTCACAGCCCAGAAATCAAATTGTGTCCTGGGCTGCATCCAAAGCAGCATGGCCAGCAGGTTAAGGGACTTGATTCTGCCCCTCTGCTCTCATGAGACCCCACCTGGAGTACTGCATCCAGCTCTGGGGTCCCCAGCACAGGAAGGACATTGACCTGTTGGAGTGAGTCCAGAGGACGGGCACCAAGATGATAAGAGGGATGGAGCACCTTTTCTACAAGGAAAGGCTGAGAGAATTGGGACTGTTCAGCCTGGAAAAGAGAAGGCTTCAGGGTGATCTACTACTTGTGGCCTTGCTGTACCTGAAGGGAGCCTACAAGAAAGATGGAGAGAGACTATTTACAAGAGCATGGAGTGACAGGACAAGGGGGAGTGGCTTCAAACTGAAAGAAGGTAGGTTTAGATTAGATATTAGGAAGAAATTCTTTACTGTGAGGATGGTGAGGCACTGGAACAGGTTGCCCAAAGAAGTTGTGGATGCCACATCCCTGGAGGCCAGGCTGGATGGAGCTCTGATCAACCTGGTCTGATGGAAGGTGTCCCTGTCCATTGCAGGGGGCTTGGAACTAGATGATCTTTAAGGGCCCTTCCAACCCTAACCATTCTGTGATTCTGTGAATCTTGGAAGAAAGACTCTTGGGTCAAGGGGGATTAGGTTAGAGAACACCTATGCAAGCTTGTCATCCACAAGTCCATGGGCCCTGACAGGATGCATCCACAAGTGCTGAGAGAGCTGGTGGATGCCATAGCTAGGCCATTCATGATCATCTTTGAAGGGTCATGGTGATCAAGAGAGGTGCCTGAGGACTGGAAGAAAGCAAATGTCACCCCAGGCTTCAAAAAGGGCAAGAAGGAGTACCCACAGAACTACTGGCCAGTCAGCCTCACATCGATCCCTGGAAAGGTGTTGGAGCACCTCATTTTGGAGGCCATCTCTATCCACATGGATGACAAGAATCACAGAATAAGCTGAATTGGAAGTGACCTACAAGGATCATCAAGTCCAACTCCCAGCCCTACACAGCACCATCCCCAAGAGTCACACCATGTGCCCAAGAGTGTTGTCCAAACACTTTGTGAACTCTGGCACGCTTGGTGCTGTGACCACTGCCCTGGGGTGCCTGTTCCAGTTCCCAGCTGCCCTCTGGGGGAAGAACCTTTTTCTAATATCCAACCTAAACCTCCTCTGACACAACTTCAGGCCATTCCCTCGGATCCTGTCACTGGTCACCAGAGAGAAGAGATCAGTGTCTGTCCCTCCTCTTCCTCTCATGAGGAAGTTGTAGACTGCAATGAGGTCTCCCCTGTCTCCTCCAGGCTGAACAGACCAAGTTACCTGAGCCGCTCTTCATACGGCTTCCCCTCAAGGCCCTTCACTGTGAATGCTAAAAGCCTGGGTGCAGAGAGATTTCTCAGTTTTCTGACAGTGTCTGTGTGAAAGCCTTGCTTTCTCACGGATTCTATGGGAAAACAGTTGAGAGATTTTGTAAACTATGGTATTGTTATGATACCGAGAAGAAAATATCTGAAGTAAGTGGTGTTGGGTTCAGCCAATCCCTCTGGGGGGTGGTTGGTCAGTGAACCAATAACCTTATGTCGGTGTCCAGCGTGCTAAGGTATATAAGCGAATTTGTAAATTAATAAAGGGTCGGTTTCTTCTCGTACTAAACCATCCATGTCACTTTATTCCTCGGTCTCTGCTCGCTAGCGACACTTCACCATCTTTTTTGCCCTCTTTTGGACGCTCTCTAATAGTTTAATATCTTTCTCATATTGCGGTGACCAAAGCTGCACACAATATTCAAGGTAAGGCCACACCAATGCAGAGTAGAGTGGGAGCATCACCTCCCTTGACCGGCTGGCGATGCTGTGCTTGGTGCATCCCAGAATATGGTTGGCCCTCCTGGCTGTCAGGGCACACTGTTGAATCATATTCAACTTGCCATCAACCAGGATCCCCAGATCCCTTTCTGCAGGGCTGCTCTCCAGCCTCTCGTTCCCCAGTCTGTACATACATCCAGGGTTGTCCCATCCTTGATGCAGAATCTGGCACTCATCTTTGTTAAACGGTGGGGATTGCCCAGCCCTCTAATTTGTTACGGTTCCTCTGCAGGGTCTCTCTGCCTTCGAGGGAATCAACAACTCCTCCCAATTCAGTTTCATTGGCAAACTTAGTATTTATGAAGACAATTAAGAGCACTGGCCTAAGATAGAGCCCTGCAAAACCCCACTAATGACTAGAATAATTAATGGGTTTTGTGGTCCTGGCTGGGTGGCCTATAGTAGACTCCCACGATGACATCCACTATATTTGTTTGTCCCTTAATCCTTATCCAGAAGCTCTCAACCATGCCACCACCAACTGCAAGCTCTGTTGTGTGAGTTGACTCAGGCAGGCATCTAGAACAACCGCAAACTCATGGCTAGAACACAAAGAATCAATTTATTTCTGTTATCTCATTAACTGGGTGATCCCCAAAGCAAAACCCAGGCAGAAGCACTCAAGTGAAGACACAGGCACCGTTAAACTCGGTCCATGCTAGAGGATCACTGGCCTGCTTTTCACACAGGCTTATCTAGAGAAACTTCCAGCTGCCAGGTCACTTGATCTATATACAATCTGCTTCACCAGTCTTCCGCTTTTAACCCATTCCTCCCAACGTCCATACATTCCAGCCCCTCCATTACATACAACGCCCCTCCCCCACCTTGCCTGCCCTGCCTATCCCTCCTGAAGATCCTGTAACCATCCATCATGGCACACCAGTTACAAGACCCATCCCACCAGATTTTCCTTATGCCAATGGTGTCATATCTCTAGGACTGGGCCAAGGCTTCAAGCTCCTCTTGCTTGTTCCTCATGCTGTTCATGGTGGTGTAGAAACATTTCAAGTGCAGTTCAATGTAGCAAACAACTTGTAGAGCAGAATGAAGGATCTCACTAGTACTTAGTCCCTCAAATTTTGGCATGTCCCATTGCTTATCACTGGCAGGCCTGGTTTTGTCCCTTTTCCCCCTTCCAATCTAGTTTAAAGTTCTATCAATCAGCCCTGCTAAGTCCTGAGCTTCTCATTAACCAACACCCCCAAGTCTTTCTCCTCAGGGCTGCTCTCAACACGTTATCTGCCCAGCCTGTATTTCTGCTTGGAAATGCCCTGACCCACGTGCAGGACCTTGCACTTTGCCTTCTTGAATTTCATAAGCTTTGCACAGGCCCACATCTCAACCCTGTCAAGGTCCCTCTAGATGGCATCCCATCACTCCAGTGTGTTGACTGTACCACACAGCTTCATGTCATTGACAGACTTGCTGAGGGTGCATTCCATTCCACTGTCCATGTCACTGACAAAGATGTTAAACAGCTCCAGTCCCAATACCAACTCCTGGGGAATGCCACTTGTTACTGGTCTCCACTGGACATTGAGCCATTGACCACAACTCTTTGAATGCAACCATTCAACCAATTCCTTATTTACCGAGTGGTCCATCTGTCAAATCCATGTCTCTGTAGTTTAGAGACAAGAATGTTGCGTCAGACAATGTCAAATGCTTTGCACAAGTCCAGGTAAAGTCAGTTGTTCTTCCCTTATCCACCAACACTGTAACCCCATCACAGAAGGCCACCAAATTTGTCAGGCATGATTTGCCCTTAGTGAAGCCATTTTGGCTGCCACCAATCATCTTCCTATTTTCCATGTGCTTTAGCATAGTTTCCAGGAGGATCTTCTCCATGATCCTGCCAGGCACTGAGAAGAGACTGATTGGCCTGTAGTTCCTCGGGTCTTCCTTATTTCCCTTTTTAAAATTGAGGGGTTTGTTTCCCCTTTATTCAGTCAGTGGGAACTTCACCGGACTTCTCAAATATCATGGGTTGTGGCTTAGCAACTTCATCCACGAGTTCCCTCAGGACCCATGGATGCATCTCATCATCAGGTTCCATGGACTTGTGCACCTTCAGGTTCCTTAGATGGTCCTGAACTTGATCATCTCCTACAGCAGTTGGTTCTTCGTTCTCCCAGTCCCTGCCTTTGCCTTCTGTGACTCAGGCAGTGTGGCTGAAGCGCTTGCCAGTGAAGACTGAGGCAAAAACATCATTCAGTACCTCAGCCTTCTCCATATGTTGGGTTACCAGGTCTCCTGTTTCCTTACGGAGAGGGTCCACTCTTTCCCTAGTCTTCCTTTCATCATCAATGTACCTATAGAAGCTTTCCTTGTTGCCCTTGATGTTCCTGGCCAGATTTAATTCTATCAGGGCTTTAGCTTTCCTAACCTGATCCCTGGCTGCTCAATCTCTCTATATTCCTCCCAGGCTACTTGTCCCTGCTTCCACCCTCTGTAGTCTTCTTTTTTGTGTTTGAGTTTTTCCAGGAGCTCCTTGTTCATCCACACAGGGCTCCTGTCATTTTTGCTTGACTTCCTCTTCTCTGGAATGCATTGCTTCTGAGCTCAGAAGAGGTGATCCTTGAATATCAACCAGCTTTCTTGGGCCCCTTTTCCCTCCAGGGCCTTATCCCATGCTATTCTACCAAGCAGATCCCTGAAGAGACCAAAGTCTGCTCTCCTGAAGTCTGAGAGGGTTTATTTTTTTAAAGAAAAATCTTAAAACATGTTCTGTTAGTTTGTTGTAGGTTTTGGTTTGGTTTTGGGGTTTTTTGTTGGTTTTTTTTTTTATTTAGTCATCATAATGTTATGGTAGGAAACTATAAATTTGCATTTTGGCTAAAGTGATTTTTATTTTTTTCTGGTCAAATTTCAATCCTTAAAAATACATTTCAGAAAAATACATTTTATGATCATATATGTGCCAAGTGTCTCACTTCCTAAGTAGCTGGGGGAATAGAGATGAGGTATTTTTTTTTAAAGAAAAAAGATCAAGCATAGCATTTTAAAGTCTTAAAACTAGGATTTTGATATTTCATTAATAAAAGATCACTTAAATTTTAATTTAAATATGGGATGCTTCAAAGCTTTTGAATGAAGTCAGCAATTTAATATTTTGTATTTAAATATTAATTTGCAACATGCTAGGTGTCATCTTTTTCTTTTCCTCATACAATTGTCTTGCAATAGGGCTAACATATCCCCTGAGTGATTCAGTCTTTTCAGTTTTATAAAACAGTGTATTGCTATTTTAAAGTCAATTCCAGAACTTCTCATAATGTGGCTATTAGGATGTTGGAACCAGCAGTCATAAATCAGGGGCCTTGAATGATTGTTACCTTTTGGAAAGGCAGATTTCCTCTTGCTTGTGACTGATCCCTGTCCAGAGTGCTTTTTGTGAGTGCTCAGCACTTTGCAAAGGATAGCTGCATGGCTTGAAAGGAGTAGAGGTTGGTTTTGGAATTGAGAAATATGCAAATGTCATTAATGTAAATGGAGAAATAATCAATTAAAACAGTGCTCATATATCAAGGTAGACATGTTTTGCATTTTAAATTTTAGGAATCCGATCATGGGATACAAGCTTGATTGAATGCAACTTGGATCAAGAACTAAAACTTTTTGTGTCTCGCCATTCAGCTCGATTCTCTCCTGAAATTCAAGGTGAGTTTTTGGAAATGTTGGTCAAAGTTCTGTTTTGTATGTTTTTTTAAAGAGCAGAATTAATAAATACACTCAGGTATTGGATGGCCCTCTTTCATTTGTGGTTTTCTAAAATGAATACTTTTTTCTTTGTTTTAAAATAAAGCTTGAAAATTATAGTTTGTTTTAACTTTCTGGCAACAGGAAATGTCTGAAACATTTAAATAATCAGCCTTTTAGGTTAGCTTCATGTATCTCACCATGATTATTTTGGCAGTAGATGTTAATTTTAGGCCATTATTAAAGTTAAGTGAAACTCACTTTTTGACTGAACAGTATGTTCATGTAGCACCAATCTAGTAGTCCTGGAGACTGAAGCTGTTCCTCACTGTGGTAGGTAGAGCATATACAGAAAATAACCTGAAAGGTTAGCTCTACAGTTTGATAGAGCCAGAAATGGTATCATGGCTGTTGTACGAGCATGGCTCAAACCCTATGTTTGTCCCTAAAGGGCTTAGACTCTTTTTCTTGGTATGAAAAAGCTGAGGGGTAGAGGGTCTACCTTGACTCTCAGGAACTTTCTTTGGCTTGTATGAAGAAACTAGAATTTTAAAGGCTACATCTTCTCTTCTGCTGCATTTTCTTCAAGACTGTCCTTCCTTTAGAGGATTCATAAAATAAATTTAAAAACCCAACAATTTTGTGAAGTGTAAAATTTCATTTTATTCTCAGTGCATGGAAATCAAGTATTTGGTAAGTTTCCTAACATCTCATTACTTTAACACAAATGGTTAGCGAGTATATGAGAGATTAATCTTGGTTTTTGTATTAAAATATATAACCTTCTCCAAGAAGTATAGGTTGCTTTCATTGGTGTAATTATTGTGGCCATGTGCACATTGACTAGTACAACCTAGTATTGATGAATGTTATAAATTCTGACTTCAGGAACATCTTTTAAGTATGGTGATGTCATGGTTTAACCCCAATGAGCAACTAAGTACTACACAGCCACTCTCTAACTTACCCCCCATCCTGGTGGGATAGGGAGGAGAATCAGGAACAAAAAAGTAAAACCTGTAGGTTGACATAAGAACAGTTTAATAATTGAAACAAAGTATAATAATAATAATGGTAATAAAAAGGAGAGGGAGACAGATAAAACTCAAGAAAAACAAGTGATGCACAATACAATTGCTCACCACCTTCTGACTGATGCCAAACCCATCCCTGAACTGTTATTGGCACCCATTCTGGGTAACTCCCACAGTTTATATACTGAGCATGACATTCTATGATGTAAAATATCCCTTTGGCTAGTTTGGGTCAGCTGTCCTGGCTATGCTCCCTCCCAGCTTTTTTGTGCACCTCTTCACTGGCAGTGTGAGACACTGAAATAGTCCTTGACTTAGGGTAAGCACTACTTAGCAACAACCAAAACATTAGTGTGTTATCAACATTATTCTCATATCAAATCCCAAACACAGCATTGTAGCAGCTACCAAGAAAAAAAAATGAACTCTATCCCAGCCAAAACCAAGACAGGTGAAAAGGGGTATGAAATGTTGTATCATACTACTGCATCACATTCCTAAGGTCCGTTGCTATACACTGTTGACAAAGAGGTCTTGATGTATTGCTAGCATGATATCATTGACCTGATGGTCTTGAATAATGCACCAAATGTCTTGTGTTAATAATTCTTCCTCTTGCAGCATAGATTATAGCAGATTTTTCCATAGCTATAGAGAGTAAAACATTCTTTTTCAGCCATATTCAATCTTTAAACAATAAGCTGCCAAAATCTGTGTTGAAAGAGCTTTAAGGGAACCTGAAACTGGGAAAGAGGGAACATCCAGGAATAAATCTAGCCCTCTTGACCAATTTAATTTCTCAAATTTTGTGGAGAAGCCCATTGACACCTTCAGAATTCCACTGCACAGATCAGAGGACAATATTTTAGTTTCTCTATTCTCTCTGTGGTTCTCTGATGTAGAATCTTTATGAGGCTCCTTTATGTCTTCTCTACTCTTTGATAGGGAGGGGTTTTTTTCTTGCCATCTGTCAATAAAATTCTAGAATTTTTGATTTCTGTTCAACAAATGTTGAATTTCAAGTGTTTAATCAAGGAAACTGGCAACATTTATGATAAAGAAGATTGTAAACATGTATTCTCTTAAACTCAGAAATTCTCTGGAATTTGGATAACTAGGTGTCCTAGGTTACAATGTAAGATGTAACCAAAAGCATGTATTCTATTATCATCTTCACAAGCTGTTAAAGCAGGTGGGGCAATGTTCGTTATCTCCTACCATGACTCATCCTTGATAACTCCCTCGGGTGCTATCTCTGTTTAATGGGCAATCAAGGACCCACCACATGACTCAGAGAAGTACATCAACCCATTGTGAGATGCTCTGCCTGGGGAAGGAGCCAAGCATTCCCACCTGGATATAATCTGGGGTTTGGAGCAGCACAAGTAGCCCTTACCTATGGGACTCCTAGAGGACAAGAGCTACACCACTGGACCTTCAGGTGAAGACCAGACCCTTATTCTACAGGATCACTGCTTCAACAGGACCACTTCATCTGGACTGCTACCACCACCCTGACTAACAGGCTGCCAGGTTGTATCCTGACTCTGTCTGTGTTCTTGCACTATTGCATTTATTTTAATTTTCCTATTAAATTATAATTCTGACTTGTGATCTCCCACTGGTTTGTTTTCAAACTAGCACACTAAGTGACTTCTTGTCCAAGGAAAGTATTCATCCAAGATGGTGGGATTTTATTAAACAGCCTTTTTTTCAATCTTTTGAGATTGAACTCTTTGTGCAACTCAAGCATAGGGACAGTTTACTCTTGAGAGTCATTTAGTGTGTCTGCACAGCTCTTAGTATAGTGAGGTCTGACTAATGGACGGAACTTTTTTGATTATAATGTTTATTACGGTAATTGCAGTACCAATTCAGTACATGTTTGTATGCTTCTCAAAGCAGCTTGAGAATATATGCAACACACTGTCCAAGAAGATACATGCAAGAGAATGTCTGTCACAGCATTTGTGTGTTTTCACTTGAGGAATTTGAGGTCTAATCCTTTGCCATGTGTAGTGAAAAACAATGTACATATTGACATTGTAGGGACCGTGACCAGATCCAAACACTCTTTTTGTGCTCTTATCAAGGAAATGGATTGTCTATCATTGGTTTGTATTCAAGTCCTTGTATAGATTAAAATCGGTTTTAATTAAGGTAATGTCCTGGGGTGACTTTATGATACTGTATTCCCTATGCCATGAGACCATATGCCAAAGTCAACAATATGGATTTTATTTAACAGTAAATGTGAGGTGGAGAGATAGAAAGAAATAGAAAAGAGGAGAGAGAGAGAGAAAGATCACGCAGAAGATAGTCACCACCCATGGATCCAGTGGTGTCCTGTTGGTCCTTCTTCACCCTGGGCTTCTCAGTGGTGGGGGTCCCCAGGTCATTCTTACGGTGGTACCACCTTATCCAGTCCATGTTCTGAGTATCCACAGAGGCGTATTCCTAATTTACATGTGAATTTGCATGCTAAGTGAGGATGGGTGTGTCCTCCGCATGCTTCCTCCAAGATTTCAGGGGGCTTTGGTGGTTGTTGGTGGCCACAGATGCTGTATGTCCCATAGCTTGGGGTGATCTTTATTTGACTGGTGATATGTGTATAAGCAGTTGCTTCCTTTCACACAGTTCACCACAGTGGGAATTTTTATCTGGATACATTAACCAGGATGTGCTAACCAGATCTTGCCTCTGCCAGGCCTGGAATTAGTGCCTTCCTGTCACAAATTCCTCCCTTCTGTGCTTATCTCAAGTTTCTGCTGCAGTGGTTTATCTTATGGCAAGTTCCTTCTGTGGCCTTGACAGTGTTTGAGACGGGCAACCGTGCTCTTTAAGTCCTTACAACCCCTCACTACAAGTGTCCCATCCCAGAGTGAGACCGGGGGAATTCTAAAGATTCCTAGGGCGAAATGAGATGCAAATGAGGTCAATATTACACCTGTGAACCGTTTATTGATAAAAGAAACTAAATGGCCCTAACAGAGGGATACAAAAGGCAGAGAAAAGAGTGAGAGAGAGACAGTGTTACTGCTATGGCATTGCTATGGCGTTTGCAGCACACTGTCGATGTTCGGTCGGCAGGTGGCATGCGTGCGCTGCGAGCCTAGTCGGCGCAGCACTCGCAGCGTGATTCTAACAGCCTGAACTGCATGCTACAGACGGCGGGACGCTCAGTAAGCGACACGACACTCAGGCAGGAGACGCGGCAGCAGCAAGGAAGGAGGCAGGGCGGCAAGCTGCAGCAGGGACGGTGCGGGATCAGGACAGCGGTGGCTGCGGGCAAGGAGGGTCGGCAAAGAGCAGGCAAGAGAGAGCAAGGGCTGGGGCCAGGAGTGAGGCTCAGCTCGGGGCTTGGAGGCAGTTGCTTATATACTGTGTAACCCCTCCCATGGTCCTATTATCCGAGGAAGGTCACCTGGAGAGTCTCCCTAGTGATAGAGGCTCTCTTCACCCTGATAGGCTGTCAGGAGAAATTTCCCCCAGCGACAGCCATTTTTGTGCACCTGCTGACATGTGCTGGTACTGCCAAGACATGTGCAGCTTTTCTAGTAATTTCCATTAATGTTAGAAAGAACAGATTTATAACCAACAGTCCAAAATAAAATCCAAACAATGTTGAGGCATTCTTATTCTAAAATTAATCGGTCTCTTACAACAAGAAAGACATTAAGGTGCTGGAGCCTGTCCAAAGAAGGGCAGTAACGCTGGTGGAAGAGTCTGGAGCACAAGTCTTGTGAGGAATGGCTGAGGGAACTGAGGTTGTTTAGCCTAGAAAAAAGGAGGCTTGTTATGGGGAGCACATGTTTATCTCTGTTACTAAATGTAGTGTGAGAGGTGCCACTGTAACTGCTGCAATCAGCCTCACAGTAGCGTGGGGAGCTCCAGCCATCATCAACCATGTAGACATACAGAAAGCATTGCAAGAGATACATTAGTGCTGGCTGCAGATCCAGGTGCTCCTGTCTATAGACTGCTTGGAGTATACCTTAGTACCTCATAGTCTGTATGAATAGGTGTTTTCTTTTAACACACTCTGGGTGGATCTGTCCTTATCTCAACCCTTCAGGCCTCATGTTGGATGCCAAAAGGACTGTCTGGTTTTAAGCCCACCTGGAGATAAAATACCATGCACCTGCTTGCTCAACCCCCCCCCCTTCTCCTCCACCCCAGTGGAATGGGGAGAAGAATTGAAGTAAAACTTGTAGGTTGGGATAAGAACAGTTTAATAATTGCAAATAAAGTAAAATACAAAATAATGGAAAATAATAATGATAATAAAAAGATAAAAACCCCAAGTGATGCACAATGCGATTGTTCACCACCCACTGACTGATGCCAGACCTCCCTTCCCGAACTCAGATTGGCCGCCCTTCTGGATAACTCCCCCCAGTTTATATACTGGGCATGACATTCTATGGTGTGGAATAACCCTTTG
This sequence comes from Lycocorax pyrrhopterus obiensis, assembly GCA_014706295.1. Lineage (NCBI taxonomy): Eukaryota > Metazoa > Chordata > Aves > Passeriformes > Paradisaeidae > Lycocorax > Lycocorax pyrrhopterus. The sequence continues at coordinate 3,054,552 of JACSVZ010000030.1, read as the reverse complement.
GTCAGTTCTGATCACTTGTCCCAGCTATGCTCCCTCCCAGTTTCTTTTGCGAACCTCCTGACTGGCAGAGCATGAGAAGGAAAAAAAAGTCCTTGACTTAGGATAAACATGTGTCTTGGGGATGTTTTTTTTATCCCATATCCATTTTTGGTTTTGTTTTGTGTCCGGGGTGGTCGCTGCCTCCCCCTTTCCCCCCCCGGCTCTGGGAGTATTGTGATAGGTGAGAGCCAGCCTGGGATTTCCTGTGAGGGTTGGGGGTGAAGGGCGGCTGCTTCCTTCCGGCGGAGCAATCATCTCTGCGGCCATGCAGCATGGTGTCTGACTAGAGATACTGTTGTCTTGTGGGTTTTGCCCATTTTTTTCTTTTCCTTTGGCACTGTGACTGGAGCTTACTGGCTTGCTTCTCTGCCCCTTTGCTTGCTTGGGAGCCCAGAGCCAGTGCGTGCTGCGCCGGGAGCCTGCCATCCCCCCACCGGGGCCGCCCCCTCTGTGCAGCCCGACCCCGGGACTAGCCATTGTGGATGAGCTATCAGGAGAGCAATTCCCCACCTAGCCCCGCTGTTCTCTGCTGCTGCTTCAGGGCTTCTTGCTATACTGTAACCTGACACCCGGACACCCTGCTGCTTCAGGCAGGGCCTCAGAGTTTCTGCTACATTTTGTTTGTCACCCCTGGGTGTGCCTGCCTCTGCTGTTCCAGCTTGCTACTTCCGAGGTTTCCTGCTGCGATCCATTCAGTTTCTCGAGTGGCATTGAGACCGGCTGCTTCCCGTGAGTTTGCAAAGGAAAGCCCCTTCTCTCTCTCTCTCTCTCTCTCTCCTGCTGGTGCACCCACCATTACTGCATGGAGAGAGGTGGCTGAGCTTGCGCCACAGCGCCCCCTGTAGCCACGGGGGAATCATCTCACCTGCCCTGCCCAGCCAGGAGCCAACAGTGCCCCTGCTGGCTGTGACCATAACTACACCAAAGGGGAAAGTGCTTGACAGCTGAGAGAAGGCTGTTATTGGGTTTCTGTTTTGGTTTGTTGTTGCTGCCGTCATTGTTGTTTGTTTGCCACGTTATACATATATATTAGTAAAGAACTGTTATTCCTTTTCCCATATCTTTGCCTGAAAGCCCCTTAATTTCAAAGTTATAATAATTTGGAGGGAAGGGAGTCATATTTTCCATTCCAAGGGAGGTTCCCGCCTTCCTTGGCAGACACCTGTCTTTCAAACTAGAACAACATGACTTAGCAGAAACCAAAACATCAGTGTGTTATCAACACCATTCTCATTCCGAATCCAAAACACAGCACTGTAATGGCTACTGAGAAGAAATTAACTCTACCCTAGCTGAAAACAGGACAATATGTAAGAAAGATATGCACTTTAGTCAGTCACAACTAGAAAGCTGGATAGTTCTGCAAGAGACCCATGCTTTTGCATCAAACCCCCATATGGTCCCACCAAAAAGACATGATAGGTACATTTGACTTGTAGTTGCTGCTTGCAATCTGTTCCTAGAGTTAAGAAAAGCCAGTGCTCCTGTTGGCTTGGGTTTGCATGCTGTCTGTGTGGGATCCGTGTGTGCAGCATAGACTCATAAATGTAAGGACATTATTTTTCTGGTTCTTGGATGTTCTACTGGTCAGAATTAGTCTGTTTATGATTCAAAACCAGTTGCTGATATAAGACAAAATCAAGTTAAAATTATATGAAAATAATAACTAAACAATATATTCAGAAATAAATGTGTGAATTTCAGTATTATTTTGATGTTGCAACTTTATGTACTTTGGTACTTGAGGGATTTTCTATAATGGTGACATGAGTGACTCTCCTGTGTCCCTATGTCCCCATCTCCTGCATAGCTGTATGTGGGAGATTCTGCCTATCAGAACTGTGGAATGCTTAGGGTTTTATTTAACAAATAAATAAACCAACAAACCCTTCCAAGGAGGTAACCAAGTTCTTAGTAGTTTAATATTAGGCTGTGTAATCTCTGAATGACTCTAATGAGCTATGGAGACTTTCACATGGAAGTCAATTTCCCTTTGCTGAGCTAGGCAGCCTTTGGAAGCTCTTCCAATTTTATGTCAGTTCTGTAGTTCTTCTGGTGAAAAGACTGATCCCACCTTCAGCTCCCATGTCTTGAGTCACAAATAAGGTTTTTTAAGTCTTTGTCATGGTTTAACCCCAGCCAGCCACCAAGTACCACACAGCAACTTGCCCCCCCACCAGTGGGACTGGGGAGAGAATTGGAAGAATAAAAGCTTGAAAACTTGAGATAAAGATAGTTTAATAGGGAAAGCAAAAGCTGCGCACGCAAGCAAAACAAAACAAGGAATTCATTCGCTGCTTCCCATGGGCAGGCAGGTGTTCAGCCATCTCCAGGAGAGCAGGGCCCCATCACACATAACGGTGACTTGGGAAGACGAACACCATCACTCAAAGCATCTGTCGTCCCTTCCTCCTTCCTCCCACTTTATATACTGAGCATGATGTCATATGGTCTGGAACATCCCTTTGGTCAGTTGGGGTCAGATGTCCCAGCTGCATCTCCTCCCAACTTCCCCTGCACCCCCAGCCCCCTTGCCAGCATGGCAGTAAGAAAAGCAGAAAAGGCCTTGGCTCTGTGCAGGCCCTGCTGAGCAATAATAAAAACATCTCTATATTATCAACCCTGTGTTCAGCACAAATCCAAAACACAGCCCCATACCAGACACTAGGAAGAAAATTCACCTTACCCCAGCTAAAACCAGCACACCTGCTTAGAGAAGAGGGCAAAACACAAGGTCAGAGCCTGCACTAAGCAGCCTCCAAGGCCAGGCACAAAGACAATAATCACAGGAAAAAGGACATGCAAAGCATTTCAATTTTCTTAAACAGTGTAGACTTACTCTCCAGTGCATTGAACAATATTATACAATCATACTTTAGAGCCGTACTTACCTCAAAAAATTGTAATTTTGAACTCTCGATTGTTTCATGGCCTGTGTACTCCCTCTTTAATTAAATTAATTTAAATTAAAAGATAATTCCAGACCAAGGAATGTTTCTTGCAGAGAATATGGAGGAAACTTAGAGATTTACTTTGGTTTTTACAGGTCTCCACTTTTTTTCAGTTTTGCACAGCATGCTATAGATTTGCAGAGTTGTTCTAACTTTCAGTCCATTCCAAACGTGATTCTTTTTTCCTGATGATGTTGGACACAGCTGGGCATCTATGAAATTACCTGTGTCCTCCTGTACTTTTCAGGCTTTCCTAAGTACTCTGAGTCTCAAATGAGATTTTAACACAGTGTCTGCTGCTTTCCAGGGACATGGTAGTTTGTGTGGTGTGTCCAGCCCAGGGCAATGTTTAGTCCTAGTATGGTAACACTTTCTCCCTTCTTGTCTTGACTTGTAGTCACAAAAAAAAAGCACGGATGACTTTAAGAGAAGGGGGCACTCTAAAAGCTTTTGTTATCAGAAATGAAAGAAAGAAAAGAACGAAAGAAATAGTGCAAGGCAGCCCTATGTAGATCTATCCTACAAGCACCAGATGAGTTGGTACATTTGCCCAGGACAGTGTAGCTTCAGACTTCAGTCCCTGGGAGCAGAGTGATCACATGAGTGATGGGGTCTCTCAGAAGACCATCAGGAGCGATTATCTTACATTCCTCATCACATCAGTATTTAACTTTGCCACAGCACTGTGTTGGCAGGGCTCTACTGCCATGTTTCAGAGACAGCTTTGGTGTCTCTTTCAAGGGCAGTTTTTGCAAGAACAAAGCATAGAACAAAGACTATTCTGTGACACTGACATCTGAAACTATTTTTCCCATTTTCCTGATTTGTTATTTCTTCAGCTTATTTTAGAAGTTGTATCCTATTTCCTTCTACTTTCCTAAAGTGTGTGAAATGCTGAATTCTGATATTAGCAGATGTTTTCAAGACTTAGAGAAGCTTGTGTTCATCCTAGATGACACTTCTTCCTTTCCCTGTTGCTGTTCCTCCTGCAGTCTTCCTATATGTCACAGTAAGTCAAGGTGATTTAGTGGTATAATGTGAATGGTACCTTGTCAGTACTGGCACTTCCAGGCTTTCTCCCTTTCATGAAACCATGCTGCAGCTAACAACCAAGGAATTTTAACTTTAAGAAATGAGTTTAGAAAAAGCTGTGGTCAGGGATATCTTTGTTGACAAGTGATGCTTTGTAGTCTTCTACTCCTGGCTTCCCTCTGCTATTAAATACATTGGAGGCTACTTCTGACACTTCCACTTTTTTTTTTTTGTCTTCTCTTTGAGCAAATTGCTGTCTCTCTGTCAGTGATTGTTTTAGATTTAGACCAAAGTTCTTTCTGAAACCCACCAAATATTACTCCCTGTAATATTCTCCCACCAAATATTAGTAATGTACTCCCCAACAAATATTACTTCATATATCTTACTTGTAAAGATAGGACACTCTCGGAGAATATTGGTGCAATATAAGACCAACTGGTTTTCATTTGATAGTCTAAGTAACCTGGTTGTTGACTAAGCATGGGCTGGACACAGTAAAAAATCTCATCAGTAATTGCAAAAAAAATATAAAATGTCTGCCTTTCTGCCTTGACATAGTGCTATGACAACAGTTATTGCTTTGTAAACAGAGTTAATAGGACATATATTCTCCACCAAGACGACTATTTGTGATAAAATCACGAATTGGCTGTGTAAAGTTTGGAATCAGGGTTGCTATAGCTGACAGCACAATAACAGTTTCGTTGCTGATTTTGATGCTTTTTCAGATTCGTAGTGTGTGTGCTGGTTTAAAAGTAAACTGGTGGGAGAAATGAACCCCACTCAACTACCTCAGGAGAGATTACAGGTCAGAGTTACAATTTACTAAAGAGATTACAACAAATACAATGATAAACTGGGGAAAACTGGTTTTAACCCACAGAGTACAGCCTGGCACCCTGTTGGTCAGTGGTGGTCACAGTCTGGTTGAAATTCTGATCCTCCTCCAGATCTGTCAAGTGGTGGTGGTCAAAGCATTCAAGCCTAAAGATTTTATAGGTTCGGGTGGGAATTCTCAGTACCTCCCCCAGGGCGGAGGGGGGTTTCACAATGGTATGATGTAATACTGTGAGTCATGGGTTATTTTGGGAGTCTTTGATGGTCTAAGTCGTTGCAGCTGCCTATTCTGCTAGTGCCATTGAGTCCATTATGGCCCATTAGCAGAGATGACCCCTCAGGCTGGGTGTGACTGTGCTGGTGCTTCCCCGGAGGGGAGTTATCACAGCTGAATCATTGGTGTGAAGAAAAAGAAACACTACCCTGCCTCGCAGGGTTTGCCTCTTCCTTATCTCATTTAACACCCAGTTTGTAGCGTGAGGTGTTGGGTGTGCACTGGGCAGCTGCTGCAAATGATCCATCATTAACAGTTCATCAGAAATTATGTAGAGGGGTGTAAGAATACACAGTTTGGTTACATCCACATAGCGCTAAACTGGCACCCTACTCCTGTAACCAGGACAGCGTGAAAGGCTTAGACACTGAATATCCTCACCAAATATTTAAAGTCTTAAGAGTTATTTTTCAAGGTTCTGTGAAATAAGAGACATCATAGGAAAGTAAAAGGAATTTCAGTCTTGCAGGTCTATTAATATTTTCTCATTATCTCTGCTGTCTTTTAAATTGTTACTATTTTTAACCATTAACCTTTTCTGGTACAAAATTAATTTGCAAGAATTTTAATAATTTTCAAAACTCATTCCCAGCAAAGTTTCTACATAAAATTCAACATCATATCATGGAGTTACATCTGCTTATTTTAAAAAGAAAGAGTGAAATGAGTAACTTAAAAAAAAACAAACACAAAAATCCAACAAACTAACAACCCACATCAACCCACAATTTTCTTACCCTTTCCCTTTTTTTGGAAATAGCCTGCCATGGAATTAGGCTTATTTGTGCTTTTTTTGCCAGTAGATGGCATTGTCAATGCCTATATTCATTCCTGTGCAGTAAATGAGTATATATTAAAATCAGTATGAATAGTTCTCTACTGTTTTTAGGTCATGGTACTTAATGTGATATATATGTTTCTATTTTGCTCTGATCTTGCTTGGAGTTTAAATTTCAGAAAATTCAGATCTGTTGACTTTAAAGGACAAATCCTTCAATGTGAAATGAGCTCAGCAAACTTCAAATCTATCATAAAAGCAAAATGTAGCTCAGCCAGGGCGAGAGCTCTCAGTTTGAAGACCACAGATAGTGATCATTTATGAAAATACTTAACATTACGTTGATGACATCAAGCTGTGTGGTGCGATTGACATGCCTGAACGATGGGATGCCATCCAGAGGGATCTGGAAAAGCTTGAGGAGTGGATCCATGGGAACCTCATGAGGTTCAACAAGGAGAAGTGCAAGGTCTCGCACCTGGGTCGAGGCAATCCCAAGCACAAATTTAATCTGGAGGAAGAATGGATTGAGAGCAGCCTTGAGGAGAAGGACTTGGGAGGGTACCAGTGGATGAGAAGCTTGACATGACTCAGAAATTATAGAATCATAGAATCATTAAGGCTGGAAAAGACCTCCAAGATCATCGAGTCCAACCTTTGACTGAACACCACCATGCCAACTATATCATAGCACTAAGTGCCATGTCCAGTCATGTCTTGAACACTTCTGCGGATGGTGACTCCACCACCTCCCTGGGCAGCCTGTTCCAATGCTTAACTACCCTTTCAGTGAAGAAATTCTTCCTGATGTCAAACCTGAACCTCCCCTGGCACAGCTTGAGGCTATGTCCTCTTCTCCTGTCACTAGTTGCCTGTGAGAAGAGGCCGATCCCCACCTTGCTACAACCTCCTTTCAGGTAGTTGTAGAGAGCAATAAGGTCTCCCCTTAGCTGCCTCTTCTCCAGACTAAACAACCCCAGTTCCCTCAGCCACTTCTCATAGGTCTTACCCTCTAGACCCTTCACCAGCTTAGTTGCCCTTCTCTGCACACGCTCCAGCACCTCAATGTCTTTCCTGAAGTTAGGGGCCCAGAACTGGACACTACTCTGTGCCAAGTAGAGAGGGACAGTCAGTTCCCTAGTCCTGCTGACCACATTGTGTGCTTGCAGCCTAGAAGGCCAACGGTATCCAGGGTTGCATCAAAAGAAGCGTGACCAGCAGGTTGAGGGAGGTGATTCTTCCCCTCTACTCCACTCTCGTGAGATCCCACCTGGAGTACTGCATCCAGCTCTGGGACCTCCAACCTAAGAAGGATGTGGGTCTGTTGGAGTAAGTCCAGAGGAGGGCCACAAAGAGGATCAGAGGGCTGGAACACCTCTCCTAGTAGAAGGTGTCTGCTCATTGCAGTGGGGTTTGACTAGATGAGGTCCCTTCCAACCCAAGCCATTCTATGATTCTATAATTAATTATGCAGAGCCAGTGGGGAAAAAAGCAAGATCATTATACATATGGCTATATTTGTGCATAAATGAATGCATGCTGTAGATCTAGCTGAGGAAATCATTGTTAAATCAGCCTTACGGATCATGTATTCTCTGTGTTGTCAGAATGCCTCTAACAGACATGAGCTTTCCCTGTTTTGAAGTTGCAATATAACCACACCAAGACATATAGTAGTGCCTTCTCTCCCTTGACAAATTTAGAGCACAGCATGAAATAAAAGACCTGACACCTAAGCAAGTAGACTCTGACTCACTTGTCAAGTTTAGTATATCTCAGTTTTTTCTCCTGTCTCAGTCTGTGGTATGATTGTCTGTTGGGAATACAGGAATACAGTAGCATATAGTTTGACAAAGCATTTCAGTGTTGTCTACCTAAAAATACTGGTTCAAACAAGTTAAATCCCAGTGTGGCCTGTTGCCTTTCTTAGGGATGGAAAAAAATTCATGCCTAAGTGACTGTAGAACACATGATAAATCCTAAATCAAGACACCTGAAGTTTAGTTCTTAACTTTGCCCCTCAACTGCATAAAGATGGTCTGTGACTGTCAAACTCAGATGTTGTGGACAAGCCTTGATCTGGATTATTCAGTTGCAGTGACCTAACAACATTTTTTTTTTCTTGCTTCAGCTTCCCATCAAGGACTACTCTGCCAAGTATGCTAGTAGAGAATCTAATGTCAGTGATTTATGTGGCGTGGTCCTCATTAGAATTTAGAATGAGGCCACCAAACCTCTTCAAATAAACCACCAGACAGATGTTACAAAGTAATCACTACAGGGATCAATCAACTTTATTGAATTATTAGATTAGATGTTAGAAAGAAATTCTTTACTCAGAGGGTAGTGGGGCACTGGAACAGGTTGTCCAGGGAAGTTTTGGATGCCCCATTCCTGGAAGTGTTCAGGCCAGGTTGGATAGGGCTTTGAGCTACCTGACCTAATGGAAGGTGTCCCTGCCCATGGCAGGGGGTTGGAACTAGATGACCTTTAAAGGTCCCTTACAACCCAAGCCATTCCATGATTCTATTATTTGAAAATAAAAGAAAAGTTGAAAATCTGATATTAGTCATTTACCATTTGTGGAACTTCAGATTTCTGAGTTGTTGTACTAGTTTGAAAACAAACCAGTGGGAGGCACCAAGTCGGAATAACAATTTATTAGGGAAACCAAAAAAACAAAGGCAGAAAACACTGGGTTAAACTGACAGAGTCAGGATACAACCTGACACCCTGTTAGGGTGGTGGTAGCAGTCCGATAAGATGGTGGCTGTAGTCCTCCTGAAGTGGTGGATGTGGTTCTGTTGAAGCAATGGTCCTATAGAAGGGTCCACTCTTCCTCAGAAGGTCCAGTGGTGGCTATGTAGCTCCTGTCCTCTGGGAATCCAGTGGAAAGGTTGTCTGTGGTGTTCGGAATCTCAGATTATATCCAGGATGGAATGCTTGGTTCCTCCCTCTGGGCGGAGCATCTCACAATGGGATGATTAGTCATGAGGCAAGGCGTTGATGGGCTCATTAACAGAAGATAGTCTGGAGGGAGTTATCTATGAGTTATGCGGCAAGGCATTCATGGGCCCATTAACAGAAGATAGTCTGGAGGGAGGAGGCAAGGAAACACTGCCCCACCTGGTTTCAACAGCTCATGAGGATGGTAATAGAATACACTGCAACCCAGGACATTATCCACCCCTTATTCTACTACCATCTACATCATCCCAAATCAATACCTTCCTTAAACTCTACACACACATATGTATGTACAATGAAACCCTACACACAGTTCTCACTTAAGATTAGGTCTCCTTGTGGTACACAGCGGGTTTCCTCATTGTGCCGGTTTGGCCAAAAATCTAATAATATATCTCCTGAGAGAAAACTAGGTTACAACCACCGTTCCCCCCACCAGGTTCGGGAAAAAGAAAATTTTTCCTTGAAGGAAAGTGAAAGAGATAAAAACTATTTATTTTAACAAACACACAGGAAAAGGATAATGATGCTAAATAATGAAATGAAATATCTCGCTATAGAGAGAAACCTGGGAAGATGTCAGAGTCCTTCTGTAGGTGTGGTCTCTCTCCTCCTCAGAGCTGGGTCAGCAAGGGCCCACCCCCCGGGCCTTGGGGAGGAAATTCTCCCGATGTGTTCTGATGTTGTTGAAACAGTCCAGAAGAGAAAAAGGGAAAAACCTAAGTCCCAGGAAACAAAGTTTAGCTCTCTGTCTCACGCCGGGAAGGAAAAAAACCAGCTGGCTGAAGAAAGCAAGCAGGGTGCTCCCTCCGTGCTACTCGCAGCCAGAGAACGCAGAGGAGTGTAATCTCTGTGTCCTTGAGAAACTGCTTTGAAAAGTTTGTTTGGTTTTTTTTCCCCAAGCTCAGTTTAAAGGCACAGAAAAGGCACAAAATTAATTTTTTGGGCATGGGGCTCGATAGGGGATATACATTATAGAGTCGCTTTAAGACATTCCACCCCTTATATCGTTGGCTCAATGCCCAAATTAATATATTCTAACTCTACACACACATTAATACCTATATACAGCTATGTACAAGCAGTGACAGTGACACTCAGCAAGCAGTGGTATACAGGTATTTCACATTACAGATGGTTTTCACCCAACAGTCAGATCTCCCTGCGGTACACAACATGTTGTTCTATCTCTCTGCATTACCCACCATGTGCAACCAGGTCCCTGAGCAAAGACAACCCCCTGGATGGGTTTGTCTGTACTCGAGGCAGAATTAACCCAAACAGTTTTTCCTAACAGTCTCCTGACATGCACTACTGGAACCTTATCTCCATCTACTGTATGTAGGGATTCAGATTGGGCTGGACCAGCTCTATTGGTGGAACCTTGGGTGTTGACTAACCAGGTGGCCTTTGCTAGACGCTGCTCTCAATTTTCGAAAGTTCCCCCACCCAGTGCCTTCAAGGTGATTTTCAACAATCCATTGCACCGTTCCACTTTCCCAGCTGCTGGTGCATGGTAAGGGATATGGTACACCCACTCAGTGCCATGTTCCCTAGCCTAGGTATTGATAAGGCTATTCTTGAAATGAGTCTCATTGTCAGATTCAATTCTCTCAGGGGTACCATGTCTCTAAAGGACTTGTTTTTCAAGACCCAAGATGGTGTTCCGGGCAGTAGCATGAGGCACAGGGTAGGTCTCTAACCATCCCGTGGTGGCTTCTACCATTGTGAGCATGTAACGCTTGCCTTGGCGTGTTTGAGGCAGTGTGATGTAATCAATCTGCCAGGCCTCCCCATACTTATATTTGGACCACCGCCCACCATACCATAGGGGTTTCACCTGCTTGGCCTGCTTGATCGCAGTGCACGTCTCACAGTCATGGATAACCCGGGAGATACTGTCCATGGTTAGATCCACCCCTCGGTCTCGTGCCCACTTATAGGTGGCATCTCTGCCTTGATGACCTGAGGAATCATGGGCCCATCGAGCTAGGAACAACTCTCCCTTGTGTTTCCAATCTAAGTCTATATGTGACACTTTTATCTTTGCAGCTTGATCTACCTGTTCGTTGTTCCGGTGTTCCTCATTAGCCCGACTCTTGGGGACATGAGCATCTACATGGCAGACTTTCACAAGTAGCTTTTTCACTCGGGCAGCAATGTCTTTCTACTCTTCAGCAGCCTAGATGGGTTTTCCCATACACTGCCAATTAGCCTTTTCCCACTTTTCTAGCTATCCCCACAGAGCATTGGCTACCATCCACCAATCAGTGTAGAGGTAGAGCTTTGGCCACTTCTCTCTTTCAGCAATGTCCAGGGCCAGCTGAATGGCTTTGAGTTCAGCAAGTTAGCTTGATTCAACTTCTCCTTCAATAGCTTCTGCAACCCATCGTGTGGGACTCCGTACAGCTGCTTTTCACTTTCATTTCATCCCTACAATGCGACAAGAACTATCGGTGAAAAGAGCATAGCATGTGTCTTCTGCTGGCAGTTGGTTGTACAGTGGTGCTTCCTCAGCACACGTCACCCGTTCCTGCTCCTCTTCGTCCGTCAGACCAAAGTTTTCACCTTCGGGCCAATTTGTGATTATTTCCAAGATCCCAGGGCAATTAGAGTTTTCCGATACGGGCGCGCTGTGTGATGAGAGCAATCCATTTGCTCCATGTGGCATTGGTGGCATGGTGGGTAGAGGGAACCTTTGCTTTGAACATCCATCCCAGCACCGGTAGTCGGGGTGCCAGGAGGAGCTATGCTTCAGTGCCGATTATCTCTGAGGCAGCTTGGATTCCTTCATAGGCTGCCAAGATTTCCTTCTCTGTTGGGGTGTAGTTGGCTTCAGATCCTCTGTAGCTTTGACTCCAGAATCCCAGTGATCGGCCTCGAGTCTCATCAGGCACTTTTTGCCAAAGGCTCCAGGACAGACCATGGCTCCTGGCTGCAGAGTAGAGCACATTCTTCACTTCTGGTCCTGTCCTGACTGGGCCAAGGGCTACTGCATGAGCAATCTCCTGCTTGATCTGGGCAAAGGCTTGTTGCTGTTCAAGGCCCCAATGGAAATTGTTCTTCTTGCGGGTAACCACGTAGAGAGGACTCACAATCTGGCTGTATTCAGGAATATGCATTCTCCAAAAGCCTATGACATCTAGGAAAGCTTGTGTTTCCTTTTTGTTGGTTGGTGGAGACATTGCTGTAATCTTATTGACAACCTCAGTGGGAATCTGACGCTGTCCATCTTGCCATTTCACTCCCAGGAACTGGATCTCTCGAGCAGGTCCCTTGACTTTGCTCTTCTTGATGGCAAAACCAGCTTCTAGGAGAATCTGGATGATTTTCTCTCCTTTCTCAAACACTTCTACTGCGGTGTTCCCCCACACAATGATGTCATCAATGTACTGCAGATGTTCTGGAGCCTCACCCTTTTCTAGTGCAGCCTGGATTAGTCCATGGCAAATTGTAGGACTGTGCTTCCACCCCTGGGGCAGTCGGTTCCAGGTGTACTGTACGCCCCTCCAGGTGAAGGCAAACCGGGGCCTGCACTCTGCTGCCAAAGGAATGGAGAAAAATGCATTAGCAATGTCAATAGTGGCATACCACTTCGCTGCTTTGGACTCCAGCTCGTACTGGAGCTCCAACATGTCTGGCACGGCAGCGCTCAGTGGTGGAGTCACTTCATTCAAGGCACGATAGTCCACAGTCAATCTCCATTCTCCTTCAGATTTGCGCACAGGCCAGATGGGACTGTTGAAGGGTGAGTGGGTTTTGCTAATCACCCTTTGGCTCTCCAAGTCACGGATCATCTTGTGGATGGGAATTAATACCGTTCTTGCCTGGCTCCATGAATGCACAGGCAGGTTCAGTATTGTAGTTCAGGAGCAAAGAGGCGGGAAGGGAATTTGCTTTTCCTTCATTCCGAGAGTTTATTACATCTTCACCCTCGAAGGGCAGGCAAGCAAATTCAGAGAACAATGGCTCACTGAGGGTTTTTCCCGGGGCTGGGGGAAAGGCGGGATCAGGGAGCAGGGACCAATGGGAGAGCCCCGGGGGAGTGGCAAGGGGCCAAGGCCAGCAGCCAACCGGGAAACTCAAACCAGAACACACCAACCCAACAGAAACACACACCCTGGCAGAAGCCCTTTGATCATTTTAACTTCAGCTACCACAATTCCTCCTTTCTGTATTAAACAAAGAGGCCTCTCCCAGGGATCCCAAACCCAATATCTTAAACAACCAAACATACACAAAACAACAAAAATTATCAGAAGCACCCAATGTCCCAACAAACTAAACATACATAAACTAACAATAGCAATCAGAAACACCCCCAACCCAGTGTCCCAACAAGTCCTCAAATCTTTCAGAGGATTTTTTCTCTGGATGCTGGAATGGATGCTCTCACAGGCAGAGGCGACTTGAAGCAGCACAGTTTTCTTTGGGCTGCAGCAAAGTTCAAGTGTTCACTGCTGATGGTACCAGGAGCATCCAGAGGACAGCAGGGTGATAGATGTTGGGTGCTGGACATCATCGTGGTGAATGCAGGCACAGGCTCCAGCATTTGCTTCTGTTGGGGTTTCAAACAGCGTTAAAATTTTGCAATTTTAAATGGGGGGGGGGGCTTTCCCTTCTCCCTCATTCTCTTACTTCAAGTTTGGGGAAAGGAGAATGGTATAAAGGTAACAGGGGTGTGGGAACTTGTGGCTAGGGAATGGATAACAGATAGGGAATAAAGAGAGGGGTACAGGTTAACAGAAAACTTCTTAATAGGAATATTGGGGGTGTGGTTGTGGGAAAGGCAAAACAGAGGGGTGGTAATAGGGAACATTACGATTTGGGGAATAACAGAATGGGGTAGGAGGGGTAGGATCTGGGGAGACACCACAGGTGTTTTGACTTATCCGTTTGAAGTTTTGTCTGCAGTTTGATGGTGTGTCTGTTTCTATACTGGACATCTGTGCTGGTTTGCATCGTCTTCTTTTCCAGGCAATGGTGGTTTCATCTTTTAACTGCACCCTGTTCATTTTGGTCAGTGTTATGTCTGCAGCAGCGATGCTTGCTGAGTTGGAGTAGGATCTGTTTTTCTTTGGCAACTTCCAGGTGTCATCTGTGGCCCTTGGTTTCTCTTCTCCTTGCTCTGGCTGCTCCCGGTCCTCACACTCAGCACGACAACTCGAGAAGTCACTGCTTTGTTCTTCCGGCTGCTTCTGCAGGCTGCTTATACCTACTGCTTCTTTCACCATGTTTTTGAAGAATTCTTGGGGTTTTGCAGCTTTACTCTTGCTGTCTTCTCCCTTTTTTTGCTTTTCTTGTACCACGGGGGCAGGGGTTTCAGGCAGGGTCGGAGCCGAGGTAAAAGGCAGCACTTGAGCGGAGTTTTCACAGCTGGGTGTGCAGAGCAGCAGTAGCAGCTGAGACTTAGGAGACCCAGGGCATTCACGAAGCCGCGGGGAGGCTGGCGGGGGCTGGGCGCAGCACGTCCGTGCCACGATAGTCAAACATTGGCTGGGGTGAGCGCAGGCAGAGCGTTTTCACAGGAGCCACTTCCAGTTTGCTGCTACAGCAGGGGAAGCCAAGTCCACTAGGTTAAAAACAAGAACGGACTGTCTCTTTAAGTCTCACACCACGTGGCTGGCCAGGGCAGGCTGCAACAAGCAACCGTGCGGCTTTCGGTTTCGGGCCGGCTGCGTGGCTGGTTTGAGCGTGTCTTTATTTCGGCGGGGGGTCACGGGTCGGCTCTGAGGCAGCGGCGACGGGGGAGGAAAAAAGCGGCTGGACGCACGCCTCCCCGTTCGTGCTGCCGCGGGGAAGGGAGGTCTGCCGTCGGTCAGCAGACCGAAGGAAGCAGCCAGCAGCTCTTTGTCTGGGCTGAGCATGCTGCTTGTTGCTTGCTGCCTTAGGGCTCTTCTTGGAATCTGGCAGGTGCTGCTTTTTTGCTGCAGTGCCACCGGGACTCCCAAAAGCGGCGGGGCCAGACCCGTCTGGCACCCGCCTCTGCCCGTCCACAACGTCCCAGGGCTGTCTAAAGCACTCCAGGGAGTTCCCGAGTGCTGCTCTCTCCGGCGGCTGCAGCTCGCTGGGGCTTTCTTCGGAGCTCCCGCGTGGCCGCTGGGGAAAGTGTGGCTTGGGGCTGCAGCCGCCACTGAGCTTTAGGGCGCTTTCGGCTGGCTGTTCCGGCATTCCCCTTTGAGCTTGGCTCTTTTGCCGCTCTGGGGTTTCGGCTCGTGGCGGGTCCAGCTGCATTTGGAACCTGCCGGGGCTGCGAGGCTGGGGGGGCACCGCGGTCATGTGAGCGGGAGAAGGTGGGGGAGGGGGGCCACGTGTTTGTGAAAAGCCCGCCGCTCCGGGCGCCGGCGCCACGCGATCGGCGCCATCTTTGATAAGGGGAGTGGAGGCGGTAAAATTAAAATTAAAGGAAGCAGCTGATATTGCGGGTTGTACCATGCTGCTACTGCTTTGGGACAAATTTAAAGTGGGGAAAACCAGGGAATTAGGTATAGGGAAGGGGTTTGGGGTAGAACTCGGAGTAGCCTGGCCATCGCTACTCCGGGCAGGGAACAAAGGCAACAGAGAGAGAGCAGGCAGATGACGGTGGCAAGCCTGTGCACAAGTGCAGGGTCTTTCTCTCAGTTTCCCTTGATCCAGGGGAGAAGGAACAGGAACACAGGGGTGAAGAGACGGTAAAGAGTTTTTTAAACTGGGGTTAACATTTTTAGACCTTTTCACAAAACTATCAATAGCTTTTGCTGGCTTATAAAGCAAATACCCTTTTCCCGACATAAACAACCATCGTACAAAGCGTTTTAAGTGCTCAACTAACCACTGCTTAAATAACCACTGAAAAAAGTGTTTTAAACCTTCCCTGGTATAACGTAATTTTTCCCGAACAAGGACTTTTAGAACTGGGAGAAAAACTTCCCATAGGAGACGAGAGAATTTTGCCCCCATCTCCCTCTCTTCCCAACCCTCGAGATAAAAGGAAATTAACAGAAAAGGATACAAAAGTGACCCATATTACCTTCGGGGGTCAAATAAAATTCTCGAGGGTGGTCCACTGACTACGACCAGTCTTCTCTTTCCCTAGAAGATTGTTGGCCGTCTCCGTGGAGGTCCCTGATAAAACTCAGGTTTCTTTGGAGTTATGGCTGCTCAGAAAGGCGACTTTCAATTCCAGCGGCGAAGCCATGCTGGAGACGCTCTGCATGGTCAGTTCGAGGCTGCTCCACGTTCTGGGCGCCAATTAATACCGTCCCTGCCTGGCTCCATGAATGCACAGGCAGGTTCAGTATTAAGTCAGTAGTAAAGAGGCGGGAAGGGAATTTGCTTTTCCTTCATTCCGAGAGTTTATTACATCTTCACCCTCGAAGGGCAGGCAAGCAAATTCAGAGAACAATGGCTCACTGAGGGTTTTTCCCGGGGCTGGGGGAAAGGCGGGATCAGGGAGCAGGGACCAATGGGAGAGCCCCGGGGGAGTGGCAAGGGGCAAAGGCCAGCAGCCAACCGGGAAACTCAAACCAGAACACACCAACCCAACAGAAACACACACCCCGGCAGAAGCCCTTTGATCATTTTAACTTCAGCTACCACAGGGAATCACAGCATCTCGAGTTGTCCGGTAGTGTCGGCGATGCACTGTCGAGGTAGCAATTGGTACTCTTTGTTCCTCCTCCTTCAGAAGGCTTACTGCAGATGGGTTCTCTGATAGTCCAGGCAAGGTATTCAATTGCTTAATGCCCTCTGTCTCCACAGCAGCTATTCCAAAAGCCCACTTGAGTCCCTTTGGGTCTCTGAAATACCCGCCTTGGAGGAAGTCTATGCCCAAAATGCACGGGGCCTCTGGGCCAGTCACAATGAAATGTTTCTTCCACTCATTTCCAGTCAAGCTCACCTCAGCTTCCACCAGGGTCAAATTTTGTGGTCCACCTGTTATACCAGTAATAGAAACAGATTCTACCCCCACATGTTGCGATGGGATTATTGTACACTGCGCACCAGTGTCAACCAAAGCATCATATTTTTGTGGTTCTGATGTACCAGGCCAACGAATCCACACAGTCCAAAAAATACGGTTTTCCCTGGTCTCCACCTGGTTAGAGGCAGGGCCCCTCTAATTCTGGTTATCCTTCTTTCCCTGGGCATCCATCACAGAGGTTCCTTCGGGGGGATCAGACATGTCATCGTCTTTTCCATCATTTCCAGCAGATTGGCTACAGGCAACTGAAGCTACTTTCTTTTTAGTAAAATTTCCTTTCTGAGACTTGTACTCCTTCAACCCACGCACTCGTGCTGCCAGAGCAGAAGTGGATTGTCCACCCCACCTCTTCATGTCTTCCTCACTGTCACACAGGAATTTCCACAGCTCACTTCGTGGGATGTACCTTCTCTCTAGGGAACGTCCTTGTTGGGTATCAGAATCTCTGATCTGTACTGCTGAGATTTGGAGAAAGCCCTCTTTTATCTCCTTCTTGATTTCCTGGAGATTCTTCTCCATCCTATCTCTTCCAAATTCTGCACACGTGTTTCCACAGCTGCGATTTTCGCAAGTGTTGGGCCATGCACGGAGTCTGCATATGCTCGGAGCTTCGTTGCCATATCCTGGACGGTCTCATTTGCACCGTAATCTGGTTTCATCAGTGCTAAAGCAGACTTATATTCTCATGGCCCAAGCTGCATGAGCTTTCGCCACATGAATGGACTAACTCTGGCCTGGTCTGGACTTCTCAATCCTGGGTCATCTGTGAAGACAACCTCTACCACCCCTAGTTCTCTCAGGCATTGGATCCCTTGTTCTATAGTCTTCCACTGGGTTTGCTGCATATAGAGATCATCTGCACACAGATATCTTTCCCTCACACCACTCAAGAGCCGTCTCCAGACACTAGCAGAGTCAGCCTCCCTTATCATCTTTTGGCCGATAGCTGGATCACGTGACAGGGATCCTGAATGTCTCACTTCAGCACTGTCCAGCATTACATCATCACCTGCAGCATCCCAAATACGGAGCATCCAACTTATTATGGATTCATTAAACTGTCGGGTGTAGTCCTTTCTTAGGCTGTGAAGGTCCTTTATGGACAGGGACTCAGTAATGGTTTCTGTGCCTGAGTCAGTTGGTGGCTTTGAGGTTCCTTCCCCTGCATCATCATCATCTTTCACTGGGCGATCAGTTTTGGTTGTGTGTTTTTTCCTCGTGACAGGAGCAACTGTCAATGGCTTAGTGTCTCCCTCTGGTTTGGCTGCAGCCTGAGTGACTGGGGTGTCTGCTGATTTATCTTCCTGCCCCTCTGCCTTTATCTGCTGCTCTACAGTACCTAGCAGTGTGCGATAGGCATATGCCAAGGCCCAACCTATTACAATGAGCTTTTCCTTATTAGAAGTGTCATCGTATTTCTCTTTCAGATATTTCCCCACCTCAGCTGGTTTCTGAATTTGTTCAGGGGGGTAATTGCAAATTATTGGGTCAGAGAATTTCTTCAGGATTTGGCCCATAGCCTCCCATTCTCCGCCCCACTCAGGATTTTCCAGCTCTGGGTCAGGTGTCTCCTCAGTCACCTTGGAAATCTGAGCTCTCATTCTAGACAAGCTACAAACTACATAAAGGAAGCTTACTAGATAAACTACCAGGAAGATGGTCTCTTTAACATCCAGGGGAAACTGAACATTCTCAAAAGATAATGTATCAAATTTAAAGGGAAGGGAGATGAAAGGCTGGGAAACTCCGTCTCCTTCTCTTCTAACAAACTGAGTGCAATTACCAATAAACTCCCAAAACAGGCTACTGAAACTAGGACTGGGGTTAGGATGGAGAAATGACTTATCATACACACTTTGAACACCTGCCTGTACTTCTGTTAACTTCTTATAAATCATTATCACCGAGCACAGAAAAATGGAAATCCGGATTCGTGCCTCTGCTCTGTAAAAGTATCTTATCAGCGATAGGATCGGACCAAGTTGTGGATAGGCAAACAGGCCTAGGGACTAAAAAGGCACCAGTACCTCAAACAAGCCTAGGGATCAAAAAAACATGAATATATCCCACCAGAGAGACATTATGAACTCAACTAACATGATAACTACTTTACCCCAACGCAAAGTAGTTAAATTCAAACCAAGATATAATTAGTACAGGTTTTTTCACTTTCCTTCGAATCCTGTCCGTGACGCCAATAAGTATTTGTGCTGGTTTGGCCAAAAATCTTGTAATATATCCCCTGAGAGAAAAGCAGGTTACAACCACCCTTCCCCTCACCAGGTTCGGGAAAAAAGGAAATTTTTCCTCGAAGGAAAGTGAAAGCGATAAAAACTATTTATTTTAACACACAGGAAAAGGATAATGATGCTAAATAATGAAATGAAATCTCTCGCTATAGAGAGAAACCTGGGAAGATTTCAGAGTCCTTCTGTAGGTGTGGTCTCTCTCCTCCTCGGAGCTGGGTCGGCGAGGGCCCACCCCCGGGCCTCGGGGAGGAAATTCTCCTGATGTGTTCTGATGTTGTTGAAACAGTCCAGAAGAGAAGAAGGGAAAAACCAAAGTCCCAGGAAACAAAGTTCAGCTCTCCGTCTCACGCCGGGAAGGGAAAAAAAAACAGCTGGCTGAAGAAAGCAAGCAGGGTGCTCCCTCCATGCTACCCGCAGCCAGAGAACGCAGAGGAGTGTAATCTCTGTGTCCTTGAGAAGCTGCTTTGAAAAGTTTGTTTGTTTTTTTTTTCTCAAGCTCAGTTTAAAGGCACAGAAAAGGCACAAAATTAATTTTTTGGGCATGGGGCTCGATAGGGGATACACATCATAGAGTCACCCCAAGACACCCATCTTTCTGCATTACCCACCAAGCGTAACCAGGTCCTTGAGCAAAGACAATCCCACGGATGGATTTGCCTTTGCCTGAGGCGGGATTAATCCATACAGTCCTTTCCTAAAATACCTCTCGTCTACCACAGGGACTCTGTCTCCATCCACTGTGTGCAAGGGTTCAGACTGGGCAGGATCAGCTCGATTGATGGATCCTCGGGTATTGACCATCCAGGTGGCCTTTGCTAAGTTTGCTTCCCAATTTCTGTAGGTCCCCCCACCAAGTGCCTTCAGGGTGGTTTTAAGTAGTCCATTGCAGCGTTCAACTTTCTGGGCAGCTGATGCATGATAAGGGATATGATATATCTATTTGATACCGTGTTCTCTTGATGCCTTAGGTTTTAACTTTTATATTTTTTAAACTCTGTACTGCTTAGTGTGCAACTTTGAAGCTTCTTGTAGCCTGTTACTTTCTGCTCTCTCATGCTAGTTAGACACAACAAAGCCTCTCCGGACTGCTCTTCAAGGACACCTGGACCATCCTGAGCCCAAGGGGTGTAAACCAAGGAGTCTCTGAAGGGGAGTAGCTAAGGGGAATTACATAATTTAACTGGGGCTTTAATTAGAGAATTGACCCTGATATGCAAATGAACCAAACTTATAAAAGTGTAGAAAACTCGTGACCTGTGGTCCATCTTGGGGTCCATCTTGGCAATAGCCTCTGGCTCCCCAGGGTGTACCTTGAAGGCCCTTCAAATAAATACCTACTTTTGTTCCTTTACTCTGTCTAGTCTCTGTGTCTAGGAGGCCTGATAAGGCATCAACTTCAGGCCCAGGTGTTTATGAGGCTGTTCTTAAAATGAGCCCCGTTGTCTGACTCGATCCTCTCAGGGGTGCCGTGTCTCCACAGGACTTGCTTTTCCAGGCCCAAGATGGTATTCCGGGCAGTAGCATGAGGCACAGGGTAGGTCTCCAGCCATCCAATGGTTTCTTCCACCATGGTCAACACATAGCACTTGCCTTGGCAGGTTTGGGGAAGGGTGATGTAGTCAACTTGCCAGGCTTCCCCATACCTATACTTTGACCATCGTCCACCGTACCACAGAGGCTTCACCAGCTTGGCCTGTTTGATTGCAGCACAGGTCTCACAACTGTGGATGACCTGTGAGATGCTGTCCATAGTAAGGTCCACCCCTCGGTCACGGGCCCATCGGTATGTTGCATCTCTCCCCTGATTGTCAGAGGCATCATGGGCCCAACGAGCTAGGAATAATTCTCCCTTGTGCTGCCAGTCCAGATCCACCTGTGATGCTTTCACCTTGGCAGCTTGGTTGACCTGCTCATTGTTGCGATGCTCTTCATTAGCCCGACTCTTGGGTACGTGCGCATCCACATGTCGAACCTTCACGGTCAGCCTCTCTACTCGGACAGCGATGTCCTGCCAAATCTCAGCGGCCCAGATGGGTTTCCCTCTGCGCTGCCAGTTGGCCTTTCTCCAGCGATCCAGCCATCCCCACAGAACATTAGCTACCATCCACGAGTCAGTGTTGAGATAGAGCCTCGGCCACTTCTCTCATTCAGCAATATCCAAAGCCAGCTGGACAGCTTTAAGCTCTGCAACCTGACTCGATCCACCTTGTCCCTCAGTAGCTTGTGCAACTCGTCATGTGGGGCTCCATACTGCAGCTTTCCATTTCCAGTTAGCACCTACAATTCGGCAGGAACCATCAGGGAAGAGGGCATATCATCTTTCAGTCTCCGGTAGCTCGTTATATGGTAGGGCTTCCTCGGCACGGGTCACTTGCTCTTCCTCTTCTTCAGAAGATAATCCAAAAGTTTCACCTTCAGGCTAGTTTGTTATAATTTCCAGAATCCCAGGTGTCACGATCCGCCTAAGACAAGTGGGAGTCGTGATGGTTTGTTAACCGAATCTCAGAGTGCAAAAGAAACACCAACAGGGAAAAGTGTAAATTTCAATCAGCACAGTGTATTTTATTGCGTACCAATGCAGTGTAATTGTGATAGAGAGGGAGAGAGATGTAAGGAAACAAAGGATAGAGAGAGAGGAAGAGGGGGGTTATAGCTACCAACGGCCAGGCGGAATCCTCGTGGTCCGTCTTCTTCCGTGGGGAGATCTCATCGGGGGTCTTTTTATAGTCTTCTTGAAAGCAAGGGGCAGCTGGCCAACAGGTGAGGAAATCTTTTCAAAAGCGAAGGGCAGCTAGCCAAGAGGTGGTGGGGACAAGACCCATTGTCTCAGGTTAATGGCACAGAACAGGTAGCAGACAGCATGTCCCGTGCTGTTCTTGATGTGGTAACAGCAGGACCGGCACAGCTCGCCGCAAACTGCACTCAGGCATGTGTACCAATTCCGGCATGTTGTGCTTGGCTAGCTTTCTACCTCGGCCAGGCCTAGGCTCAGCGTCTCGCTTTCTGTAGATGATCGTGAAAAAGATGAAGGGTCTTCGGGCCGTCTCTTACACCACCCCGTGGTTCACGACCGTCGTCAGGAACACTCAGCTTCAGGACTCGCCAATATTGGTAGCAAAACCCTGAAGACAGAGATAGAAAGGGAAGAAAAAGGAAGGAAAGGGAAAAGGAAAGGGTACGAAAGAAATAAACAACTTTGATTAAGGCATACAATCAATTTCTTATCTCGTCTTAAAATATATATCTGATTTCTTATTTGAACACTCGTGTAGTTTGTCTTGTATCAATAACTTTAGGAGTATCTACAGTGAATGGGACATCGACTAAATTGTACGCATTCATTTTAGATGCCAATTGTGTTATTCGTTTCATCATTCTCCAATTCATGATGTACAAAATTGCTGATAGAACAAACCCAATCAAAACTAAAATCAGGAGAACAATGATGGGATGGCACAACTTATTCAGGACACCTGTAGCAGTCGGTGACCACCCAAAAAGGGTATCCCACCAACTGTGCTCGGCGTCTTTCTTTACTCTTTCTAAAACACGATGTATTTCTTTTACATCGTGATGAACAGTTATCAGGGTGTTTTGTCCATTTTTCTTGATTTTTTCTAAAATTACAATTAAGTCTTGGTGAAGCAACAATTGCTTTACCAAAGTAAGGTTCATTCCAATGGGGGTAGGCAAAAGTTGGTGAATCAGTGTGTAATTGGATTGCAAAAGGTAATGAGAAGTAACTGGAGCTAAATAAGAAAAATCACATCCTACAATCTTAGTGAAGTTACACACACAAAAATTTGAATGATTTTTTGTATTTACTACTAAATTTTCTATAAATACACTATCTCAAGCAATTCTTAAGCATACACATCTATTACTTATGTACACAAGCACTGTTTCAGGATTCTTGTTAGGATGAATTTCAAAATGACAAATATTTTGATCGGTGTCTAAACAAATGTCTTGAGCTTTAATTGCAATGCTTTCACAGATGAATCTTTGTTGTTCTGGGACAATACAAGTTTCCAAATTAACATTTTGCCATTTTTCACCAATTTGACGGGCCCATTCCCTATGCGCAAAAGGATAGAGAATGGCTCCATCATGATTCAGCCCTAGTGCAATGACAGGGAATATTGAATGCACTGAAGCATTGCATATGGTTAGCACAAAGGCTGTGACTGTGTTTGTGGCAGGGTTATAGGTAAAATTCACTAAATTCCACCATGACTGAAAATCTCTTTCAAAGTTGGTGGCACTGTCCCAGATTATTTTACGAATTTCAGTAGGAAAAGTGCCGCCTTCTCCTTCTCTTATAATTGAAGCAGCAACTGACTGCATCCACAATTGGGCTTGGATGCAGCTGAGAGCCCAAGACAGATTGTTTTGTGTAGCACCGAGTGCGTCAATTATCAATTTGTGGTCATTCACATTTACCTTTTCCCAATTTGGTAATATGTTTGATAACAACCACTGCTGGGCTCCCAGAGCCGATAACGACGACTGCAGTGGTTGTTGTAATTTGGTCAGATCTCTAGTTGTGGCAGCCAATTTGTTCATCAGCACTTCTGAGTCAATGCTATTCAAAACTCCCAATCCTGCTCCCACAACACCAGTTATGTCTCTTGGGATTCGTTTCTTAAAAGAGTTTCGCTTCCGTAACCAGGTTGTCCACCCTTCGAAAGAAGTTTGCAGGAAAGGTGAACACGCTGGCTGAATTTCTGAGACATTGTTTTGCATCAGCAATTTGACTTGTTTGAGAGACCACACAGGATTGTACAATATTTGTTGTTGGCTTGTTTTTCTAATTATATATGGTCTGATTTGAAAAACGTTTGGGCTCAGCATAACCGGTCGTTGGATAGTAGGTGTCACTACATCAATTTCTAGTTCCCCCCAGTATTTTGTATTGTTTTTACCACACATGACTTTATGCGAAAGCTGTACAGCTGTTAAATTTAACCAACAATCTTGATTTTGAATTTCACAAAACAAAACACGGCCGTCAGGTCTAGTGCTATAACTGTGTATAGATTCGGTAAAAGATTGGAAAACATTATTCTTGTCATTCAACACAAGGGGAGTACTTGTGACTATGGTCAGACCACGGCCACTCAGCTGGTTTTTGGCTATGGTGCTGTGGTAGGATGCAAAAAGTATCACTAGTTTCATCATGGTTCATGTGGTCTTCATGTCCCTCGGAGTTCTTCTGTGAAAAGTAAACACAACAGAGCCTGCCGCCAAGAGGCAGAAGATTAAAATGATGGAATTGTCCAGCGTGTATGTGTCCGATGCTCTCTCCCTAGGGCATCAAAGGCTACCCATGCATATTTAGTCAACGCAGCATAGGAATAGGTGTAGATAAAAACAAGAGAAGCATTCTGTGTCTCACGTTGGAAAACACTCCAAACAGCTACTTTAATGACTGAGGCAGGTTTGTCTTGGCTGCTACCCAAGCCTTCAGTTCCTTGTACTGCCAGGTTTTTCACAGCACGTTCAGTTATTGAGAAGACGTTACAATAATGTTCAATCTGAGCATACCACTTTCTTACTGAGGCCCTCTGGGCCACCCCGTCAGGTGGGGGAGTCCCAGTAGAAACTGCCTTAATAACTTTAAAAGGGCCTCTCAAAACAATTGGTTGTTGTCGTGCAATCTTCTCCACTTCTATGAGAGCTAAGCTAACCACAAACAATCCTTTTTCCCAGGTAGTGTATCTTTTTTCAGCATCTTTGAAGCCACGGGAATAAAAAACAACAGGCCTCATCGGACCCTCAGGACCCCGCTGCCATATGTGTACTGACAACCCTGAGGAGGCAAATCCCCATTCCACCTGGAAAGGATCTGTAGGATGAATAGGGCCCAGGGCTTGGTGAGCTGTTGCTTCAAAAATCAACAACTGCAATGCTTCTTCCTGAGAAGCAGTCCATTCCCATTTTACCCCTTTTCTCATCAAGTTATAAAGAGGTCTGGCAACTATGGAAAAATCTGGGATGTGTTTTCTCCAAAACACTAACAATCCTAAAGCATGTTGGGGATCTTTCCTGGATTCAGGCATTTTAACTTGATCTAAAGAGGTTAGGGTATCAGGTGGGATGCGTGTCATGATTGGGCGAGCCTTTTCTTGAATCAATGTTATTAATTCAGCTACCTTGCTTGAATTCTGAGGGAGAAGTTGGCTTGGCTCACTGCCCAGATTCTGGGGAAGAAATTGTTTTGGTTCATTGCTCAAATGTTGAGGGAAAAGTTGGTTTGGCTCACTGCCTATGTTCTGAGGGAGGAGGGGTGCACTAGGTTGAATGGGTGGATTCGGTAGGGTGGGTCTTGGGCAATGCCAGTTAGAAACTGCTTTAAACCCGGGATCAGTAGATTCAGTTCGGTCGCTTGGGTTTCCAAGGAATTTATCTAGTCTCTCTACGGGACCTACAGCCACTATGGTTTTCTGAGGGAGAATTGCTGTAGGTTTAAGTGATTGAGAAAGCCTTGAATTAAAGGGGTTATAAGCTCAGGCTTCACAGGTAATTGCATGGGGGATTCATATCCAGGAATTAATTTCCTTTCATGTATCATTTGCAAGCAAGCAGCTTTGTGGACGCTTTCTAGAAGTTGGTCGGGAGTACCAACTATGGCTAAAGGGTCTCCCCTTTCTAGAGGGTTGAGTCCCCCAGCCCAGAAAGCTGCGCGCTGAGTTAGGGACCATGTGTTACGTTTGTCTCCCGTTGTTAAGAAAACTCCATGTCCCCAATATCCACTGGCTTCCTGTTCAGTTAACTGAATTTGGTCTCCCCCAGTAAGGGACACTCGGAAGACATATTCCATTTCAGATTCATGGGGGAGATGTCCGTACTCCTTTTTCAATTTGGCCAATTCAGTAGCAGTAAATGGAGTTTGTTTAGTGGTAATATGCGGTTCAGAGTCCTCATCATTAGTATAAAAGTATTCAATTTTAGTTAAGGGTCTTATATGAGGACAATAATTTTCTGCACAGTTTTTTGCCAGGATTAAATCTTTCTGGGGGTAAATTTGGTTAATGTGGAGGGTTTCTTTTTTTTCTGTTTCTCTTGATGAATCAGCATTCTTTGAGTTCTTAAGATATTCCTCTCTCAAGGCAGCTTGCAGCAAATTAACCTCATTCGTTTTTTCATCTAATTGTTTCTGCAGAATTTCTACTAGGTTTTGAAGGGAATCTATTATTGCTTTTTCTTCAGTACACCGCTTAAGGCGATGATCTGTAGCAGCCGCAAGACAGGCTCCTAAGACGGAGCAGGTTATGGATTTATTGCGGCCGGGTTTAAATCTTGCTTCATGTTGCAAAGAACATATTCTATCAGTTACACTCTCTAAATTGAACCAGTTATTTTGTGCCCATTCTTCCCCTCCAGGAAAGGGTCTGGCACTGTGTTTTGCTAATAGAGCATAAAGCGCAGATTTGTTTTTTGCACTGGGGTTTTCATTCATTTTATGAGGGGACAAAAACCACTACAGGGAGGTAATAACTTAGTTACACAACACACACCGACCTTAGCTGTGTCTCCCTTCACTTCCCTGAGTGGGTGAAGAGGCCAAAATCTGCCTGGGAGGTACACTTTTAGTTTCTAATAGTTGCCTCTTCGCTACACCAAGCAGACCAAAGAACTCCTACACATCCTCTTTAATAAAAACGCAACGCTCCCCCTTTTGCACTAAGAGATACTTTTGTGGATTTCTGAAGACAGAGCCCTCAATTGAGCGTGGGGTGCATTCTTTTGGGAATGTGCAATTTGCGGGATATTCGAGTCACCCCCCTTGCTTTCTAGACACCGCTCACCCTTTCGGTGTCGGGCTGGGTGCGGCTGGAGTGAAACGTCCTTCCCCTGTTACAGATTGCACAGAGCCCCGCTACCCCTTCTATCTGTCAGAAATCCTGTCCGTGACGCCAATTAATGTCACGATCCGCCTAAGACAAGTGGGTGTCGTGATGGTTCGTTAACCGAATCTCAGAGTGCAAAAGAAACACCAACAGGAAAAAGTGTAAATTTCAATCAGCACAGTGTATTTTATTGCGTACCAATGCAGTGTAATTGTGATAGAGAGGGAGAGAGATGTAAGGAAACAAAGGATAGAGAGAGAAAAAGGGGGGTTATAGCTACCAACGGCCAGGCGGAATCCTCATGGTCCGTCTTCTTCCGTGGGGAGATCTCATCGGGGTCTTTTTATAGTCTTCTTGAAAGCAAGGGGCAGCTGGCCAAAAGGTGAGGAAATCTTTTCAAAAGCGAAGGGCAGCTAGCCAAGAGGTGGTGGGGACAAGACCCATTGTCTCAGGTTAATGGCACAGAACAGGTAGCAGACAGCATGTCCCGTGCTGTTCTTGATGTG
Organism: Lycocorax pyrrhopterus obiensis; assembly: GCA_014706295.1. Lineage (NCBI taxonomy): Eukaryota > Metazoa > Chordata > Aves > Passeriformes > Paradisaeidae > Lycocorax > Lycocorax pyrrhopterus. The sequence continues at coordinate 3,027,100 of JACSVZ010000030.1, read as the reverse complement.
GTAACAGCAGGACCGGCACAGCTCGCCGCAAACTGCACTCAGGCATGTGTACCAATTCCGGCATGTTGTGCTTGGCTAGCTTTCTACCTCGGCCAGGCGCAGGCTCAGCGTCTCGCTTTCTGTAGATGATTGTGAAACAGATGAAGGGTCTTCGGGCCGTCTCTTACACCAGGGTGATTCGGGTTTCCAATATGGGCGCGTTGTGTGATGAGGGCAATCCATTTGCTCCATGTGGTGTCGGTGGCGTGATGCGTGGAAGGAACCTTTCCCTTGAACATCCAACCCAGAACTGGTAGTCGGGGTGCCAGAAGCAACTGCGCTTCAGTGCCAATTACTTCTGAGGTGGCTTGAACTCCTTCATAGGCGGCCAAGATTTCCTTCTCTGTGGGAGTATAGTTGGCTTCAGACCCTCTGTAGCTTCAGCTCCAGAATCCCAGTGGTTGACCCCGAGTCTCACCAGGCACCTTCTGCCAAAGGCTCCAGGAGAGACCATTGTTCCCAGCTGCAGAGTAGAGCACGTTCTTCACCTCTGGTCCTGTCCGACTGGGCCAAGGGCTATCGCATGAACGATTTCCTGCTTGATCTGGGCGAAGGCTTGTTGCTGTTCAGGGTCCCAGTGGAAATCATTCTTCTTGTGGGTTACCAGGTAAGAGGGCTTACAGTCTGACTGTACTCGGGAATGTGCATTCTCCAGAAATCTATGGTGCCTGGGAAGGCTTGCATTTCCTTTTTGCTGGTCTGTGGAGACATAGCTGTGATCTTGTTGATGACCTCGGTGGGAATCTGACACCGTCCATCTTGCCACTTTACTCCCAGGAACTGGATCTCTTGGGCAGGTCCCTTGACTTTGCTCTTTTTGATGGCGAAACCGGCTTCCAGGAGAATCTGGATGATTTTCTCTCCTTTCTCAAATACTTCCATTGCCGTGTTCCCCCACACAATGATGTTGTCAATGTACTGCAGATGTTCTGGAGCCTCATCCTTTTCCAGTGCAGTCTGGATTAGTCCATGGCAAATGGTAGGACTGTGCTTCCACCCCTGGGGCAGTCGGTTCCAGGTGTACTGTACGCCCCTCCAGGTGAAGGCAAACCGGGGCCTGTACTCTGCTGCCAGAGGGATGGAGAAGAAGGCATTGGCAATATTGATGGTTGTGTACCCCTTCGCTGCCTTGGACTCCAGCTCGTACTGAAGCTCCAACATGTCTGGCACGGCAGCACTCAGTGGTGGCATGACCTCATTCAGGCCACGGTAATCCACCGTCAGTCTCCATTCTCCACTGGACTTGCGCACTGGCCAGATAGGGCTGTTGAAAGGTGAACGGGCCTTGCTGACCACCCCTTGGCTCTCCAGTTTACGAATCATCTTATGGATGGGAACCACAGAGTCTCTGTCGGCGCGGTATTGCCGACAATGCACTGTTGCTGTGGCGATTGGTTCTTGTTGTTCTTCAACTCTCAGCAGTCCCACTGCAGAGGGGTCATCTGAGAGACCAGGCAAGGTACTCAGTTGTCTGATATCTTCTGTCTCTACAGCAGCTATCCCAAATGCCCAACGATGTCCTTTTGGGTCTTTGAAATATCTATTTCTGAGATAGTCTATGCCGAGGATGCATGGGGCCTCTGGGCCAGTCACGATGGGATGTTTCTGCCACTCATTCCCAGTTAAACTCACTTCCGCTTCCAGTACAGTCAGCTGCTGGGATCCTCCTGTAACCCCAGAAATAGAAATGGGTTCCGCTCCCACATCCCTTGATGGCATCAGAGTACATTGAGCGCCAGTGTCAACCAAAGCCGTATATTTTTGTGGGTCAGACGTGCCAGGCCATCGGATCCACACAGTCCAAAAGACCCGATTGTCCCTTTCCTCTACCTGGCTAGAGGCAGGGCCCCTCTATTCCTGGTCTTGGTACACGTTGCTCCCCTCCGGTGAATATGCTCCTGAGGTCCCTTCAAGAGAATCAGTCATATTATCACTCCTGTACTGTCTGGAGTTCTGTGCGTGACAGACCGGAGCAGCGTTGACTCTAGATGAGGTTCTTGTGGTAGTTGTCCCTCTTTTTAGTTCACGTACCCAGGCTGCTAAGGAAGAGGTGGGTTTTCCATCCCACTTCCTCACGTCTTCTCCATGTTCCTGAAGAAAAAACCAGAGGTTACCTCATGGAGTGTATCCTCTCTCCCTTGTTGGGGGACGCCTGCTCCTAATGGCAGAGACTCTTGTTGGTTGTGGCGAGATGTGGTAAATTTCTTCCTTAAGTTCCTTTTTCAGTTTTTGATGGCCCTCTTCAATCAAGCTCCGGACTTGCTCAGCCAGCCTTGTTTCCATGGACGAGACATGAGTGTGAAACGGGGCTGTGACAGTGTCCTCGTAAATTCTCAGTTTGTTGACCAAGACGCCCACTCTGTCCTCGCCTTCCCTCCATTGCAGCGTTGCCAGGTAACGGGAGTACATCTCTGGTCCAAGACGTGCGAATCTCAACCACATCTGTGACGTGCACTGGACACCATCCGGGCTCTTAGGAAATCTCTTGTCTTCTGAGAAAATGATCTCCAGCACAGCCAATTACCTCAGGCATCGGATACCTTGTTCCATAGTGTTCCATTTTCCTTGGTGGACCTGGAGGTCTTCTTTACAAAGGTACCTGTCTTTTACACTTGTCAGCAGTCGCCGCCAGAGGCTGAGAGTTTCTTGGGTTCTCCCGATCCCCTGGTCAATGACCACATCCCGGGACAGAGATCCCAGTTGCCTGGCCTCACTTCCGTCCAGAATGATGTCATTGGCTGCAGCGTTCCAGATGCGGAGCAGCCAGGTCAAGATGGACTCATTCATCTGGCAGGTGAATTCCCTCTGCAGGTCACGCAGCTCACCCAGGGATAGCGACCGAGTGATGATCTCCAGCTCTGTCTCTTCTGCTGGGTGCGAAGGTCCTGCTGCATCCTCATCAGTCACTATGCGTACTGATTTGCTTTTTGATTTCTTCTTCTGGATGGGGGCAACTGCTACCGGTTTAGGCTGTTCTGGTTCGGTGATGGTTTGTGTGGGGATGCTGATGGTGCTTTTGGTTTCTTTCTCCTCTGTGACAGTCTGCGTAGACATGGAGGCTGTTGCTTTGCTTTTGGTTTCTTTCTCCTGTGACAGTCTGCGTAGACATGGATGCTGTTGCTTTGCTTTTGGTACCTTTCTTCTTTGTGACAGTCTGTATAGACATGGTGTTTGTTGCTTTGCTCTTTTTTTCCCTCTCATCCTGAGGATGCTGTGCCATAGCTCTGATTCTAAGCATGGTGTACACCGTGCAGGCTGTACAGAGAAGACAAAGCAGAACTAACAGCAAGTTTATGCCTTCTTTGACATCCAGAGGAAACTCAGTCTTTAGAAAAACTGCTGTGTCAGGCCCGAAAGGCTGGAAAAAACCATTCTTTAATCCTCCCCCTAGGGGCTAGGTGCGATTTTTGAGGCCCTAGATGTAGCAGCCTAGACTAGGACAAGCAAACCAAGTTTAGTATATATTCCGAATTATGTTCATTGTCTCGGAGGTTATCATGCAGTAGGCATAATAAACCAATAAAGCAAATTTTATACTATACCCTGGTCTACACAGGAGCATTACAATTGGCAGGTAGTTCCCCATGTGCAGAAAAATATAGAGAGCTAGGTAAAAGACCCATGTAAGCACGTTGAGCATCATAGTGAGTAGGTGGCTTCTACAATACAAAATTGTAATTCTGACTTTTCTTCAGTACTCTGCCTCACATTGGGCACCAAAATATGTACTAGTTTGAAACAAACCAGTGGGAGGCACCAAGTCAGAATAACAATTTATTAGGGAAATCAAAAAAACAAAGGCAGAAAACACTGGGTTAAACTGACAGAGTCAGGATACAACCTGACACCCTGTTAGGGTGGTGGTAGCAGTCCGATAAGATGGTGGCTGTAGTCCTCCTGAAGTGGTGGATGTGGTTCTGTTGAAGCAATGGTCCTATAGAAGGGTCCACTCTTCCTCAGAAGGTCCAGTGGTGGCTATGTAGCTCCTGTCCTCTGGGAATCCAGTGGAAAGGTTGTCTGTGGTGTTCGGAATCTCAGATTATATCCAGGATGGAATGCTTGATTCCTCCTTCTGGGTGGAGCATCTCACAATGGGATGATGAGTCATGAGGCAAGGCGTTGATGGGCTCATTAACAGAAGATAGTCCAGAGGGAGGAGGCAAGGAAACACTGCCCCACCTGGTTTCAACAGCTCATGAGGATGGTAATAGAATACACTGTAACCCAGGACAGTTGTGTTTAAAAAAAGGTAAAAAAAATAAGTGAGGACTATTTTATGAAACTGAACACCTACATACATCTGTATGGGCAAAAGCTTTTGATATACATCATTATATATTAGACAAACATTGGAGCGCTGTTGAAGAATTGCAGTTTTCTAGATCACATCTACAGATAGTTTGAGGGAACTGGTTTTAGTTTGTAACAGGGTTCCACATAAAATGAAATGCAGCACTGCTAAGTTGCTGTGGCACCACATGAAATAAATCTGAGCAATTCTCTCAGATGGTTTCCCTGCTAGTTTAGTGCTGGAGTTAGCTATAAATCAGCTGACTTCCATTAGACCTAAACCCCTCTAGGAAGCTCAGCATTTGTGCACAGCACAAGCTGGTGAAATAGTCTCTATACAAACCTTCATGTCAAGTGGGACTGCAATGCTTTTAAGTGTTGCTGCATGTCTGTGGAAATGTGTGCTTTATGATTACTAAAACCTTTTTGCCAGTCCTAAATGCTTACAGGGTAAAAGTTAAAATGCCATGGAGAGATGAAATAAATGGCATTTTTATTACCCCTCAGAGATGGACTTCGTGACTGACAACCTTCAAATCCTGGGGGAAGACAAGCTGCAAGGAATGGTCTTTTCCCTTTGACACCTCTGCTACGCCATCCTTGCAGTTCTTATACATATAGGATGAAACTATTTCACCAGGTGCAAATTCTGTGCCCTCCTGTAAAAGCTTGCTGTAGCCATGCAGGCAGAAAGTATCCTCCCTTTATGGGGCAGCAAGAGTAGTCCTCTGCTCCTCAGCTCAGAGGCTGTCTAAACTCTTTTGGGAGGCATCTGCTTCTTCCTAGGGCGAAGTAAGAGAGGATATGAGAAATGATAACTCAAACACTTGAAGATGAAAGTAGGTGTTTTCAGAACTAGATCTGTTCCTCGTTTTTTTCCATACTGAAGTTGGTGCAGGGAGAGTGTACAGGGTCAGGAAAAAAAAAAGTAAATCCAAGCTAGACTCTTGACTGGCTTCTGGAGTCTGCCCACTTTTATCATATAGATGGACAGCTTTTGCCTTCACATGTGCTGGTTCATTGATTTCTGATTTCCAAGGCCTTTGACTTCTGCTAGCAGTTGTTTTTTTCTAGTAGTGTATCAGTGGATATGAACTACCACTATTTGTTGTTCATACATTTCTTTTTGATACTACAGTTTCCATCACTGAAAAAATTACTGATTGCCAGACTGTAGGAAGATTCAACCATAAATAATTTTATATACTACAAAGTTCAGTGTCTAATCTGGAGTGCAAGGCTTGCTGCAACAACCCTTAGTGCTTGTGAACAGATCCATCATTCATTATTCATGGGCTACTGAGCCAATGAAATTCCCTGAATTGAACTAGAAGGAAAGATAGAAATTACATATAAACTGAGAAACAATAATTTTTCAATAAATACGTGTCAAAGAAAATCTGCTTGAGGGAAATAATGAATTCCCTATGTGTGAAACCCCTATAGGTTGTATTGTCTTGTCTGACTGAACAGAGATGGTAGATGAACTTAAAACTAAGTTGCGTTTGTAGTAATGACCCCAAGACCAGACATTTTCCCCAGAGGATTTTAATTGGCAGCTTCAGCTGCCTTATTGAACAGAGCCCATTAGTAAGTAGATTGTGGAAATTTTGAAACATTAACAGAGAATTTCTGAAATTATCAAAATTTAGAGACTTTTCCCTTAGGAAAAGACTAAAAGTCTAAAAATGTATTCAGGTAGAGATGTCTGAGAACAGGAAAGGCAGACTTCTTAAATTTTTCCGAAATATTAATTTCAGTATTTATTCCTTTGCTGCACATTTTGCATTTATATACTTTTCCCTGATGCTACTGTGCTCCATTTTCCTTATGAAGGTGGGAGTTGTGGTGATATGCAAGGAAGCATCTGCACAGAGTGCTGCAGTGAAAAAGAAAAATTCTGGACCCACATTTTTCTTAGTGTTCTATTTATCTCTGACATACCTATAGAAGCTTTTTTTTGTTGCACTTGACATCCCTGGCCAGGTTTAATTCTCTCAGGGCTTTAGCTTTCCTAACCTGATCCCTGGCTGCTCGGACAGTCTCTGTATTCCTCCCAGACTACCTGTCCCTGCTTCCACCCTCTGTAGTCTTTTTTGTGTTTGAGTTTGTCTAGGAGCTCCTTGTTCATCCACGCAGGCCTCCTGGCGTTTTTCCCTGACTTCCTCTTCATCAGGCTGCATCACTTCTGAGCTTGGAGGAGGTGATCCTTGAATATTAACTAGTTTTCTTAGGCCCCTCTTCCCTCCAGGGCTTTATCCCATTGGATTCTACCAAGCACATCCCTGAAGAGGCCAAAGTCTGCTCTCCTGAAGTCCAGGGTAGTGAGCTTGCTGTGTGCCCTCATTTCCCTAAGGATCTCAAATGCCACTATTTTATGATCTCTGCAGCCAATGCTTCCCTCGAGTCTCACATTAACCCAACCAGCCCCTTCATGCTGGTGAGCTCAAGGTCCAGCATAGCAGATCCACAGATCAGTTCTGCAGTGCATTGTAGAGTTGGCCTTGCCATTTTCTATGCATTTAAGGGCAGGAGAGAGATTAGCATGAGACAATGGAAGGATTACAGCCTAAACATATAGTGCTGACTATATGTTTTGCCAGTGGGTAGGGTCAGGGACACAGACAGAGATATCAGTTAAAGGAATAGTGTAATTTGCTATAATGCAAAACTGCAAAGACTCAGAAAAGGATAAGCTAAGCAATGCACATAATCATTACTACGAAAAAATGCCTATAGTGATTAAAAAAGATACATAACCAATTACCCTAATACTTTACCATCATCCACGTCCACACATCAGCTGTGGGGGGAAGCTGTCACAGCGAAGGACTGGAGAACCACGCCCGGTAACTGCGGTGCATCTACCTTGCAGGCCATGAGGCTCTCTGAATTTGCTGTGGCAGTAACTCAGCTTTTATACTGTTAAACAACAAGCTGACAACTTCTAAATTCATTCTCCTGTTGGCTTTCTCCCAAAGGCTGGCCAGGGCTCAAGGAGGAACCAAGGGAGTTGTCTTTGATCCTATATCCCCCCCATGCCTTAAAGATCTAGAAATAAAACAACACACTTTTGAGACAATATTAGTATAGGAGGTAATATAAAAGCTGGTCTTTATTGGAGGCCTCTGGCGGCAGATATGGAAAAACAGCCATGCTATTGAACAAGGCAGTTCTCATGACCAGGGGCATTGCATGGCCCTCTGGTAAACAGCCATCACTCTTTGCTCTCTGCCCACATATGAAATTGCCCTGTGTACTAGTTTGAAAGCAAACCAGTGGGAGATTCCAAGTCAGAACTACAATTTAATAGGAAAATTAAAATAAAGGCAATAGTACAGAAACACTGGCTTAAACTGACAGAGTCAGAATATGACCTGACACCCTGTTGGTCAGGGTGGTGGTAACAGTCCGATTAAATGGTGGCTACAGTCCTATTGGAGTGATGGATGTGGTTTTGTCAAAGCGGTGGTCCTGTAGAAAGATCTGGTCCTTCTCTGGAGGTCCAGTGATGGTTATTTAGCTCCTGTCCTCTGGGAATCCAGTGGTAGTGCCGTCCCTGTGTTCCAAGCCTCAGATTATATACAGGTAGGAATGTCCGATTCCTCCCCCTGGGCAGGGCACCTCACAATGGGATGATGTAATTCTATGAGTCATGCTGGGAGACCTTGATGGTCCATTAGCGGACATGGCCCCCTCAGGGTGGCAGCTGTTTCCCCAGAGGATGTTATCAGGGCTGAGTCATGGAGAAGATAAAGAACACTGCCCCTCCTATCTTAACAGCTTATGTAGATGGTAGTAGAATACATACTTTTGGTTACATCTTCCATTGTAACCCAAGACACCCTGCTTTCTAAAAACTCCTCTTTTTTCCCTTCTTATAATTATAGGAGATCCCATTTTGGAGTAGGGCTATAAAGCCTCACTCACCTCTTTGAAAAGTGTAATTCCATCTGTGCCAGTCTGGATTTACATCCTTTGCTTGCCATGCTCTCACTGAATTTATAGTGCTGCCAAATAGTGCTAGACAAGGATTATGGGATTTGAGCTTTATCCACCACATGTGGATTGTGAATGACCAAGATCACTGAAAGAAGTGGCAGAGTTCCGAAACAGCCCAAGGATGCATTTCTCTTTGCTTGAGGCAGAATTAATCCAGTCTTTCCTAACATGCCTCTCATGTACCACCAGAACCTTATCTCCATGGGTTGTACACAGGGATTCAGATTGAGCAGGGCCAGCTTGGTTGGTGGAACATCTGGTGTTAACTAACAATGTAGCCTTTGCTAAATGCAGGTCCCACTGCTTGAATGTCCCACCCCCCATTGCCTTCAATGTTGTTTTTAACAATCCATTGCACGGCTCAACTTTCCTGGCAGCTGCTGCATGGTAAGGAATGTGATATACCCACTCAATACCATGTTCTCTAGCCCAGGTGTTTATAAGGCTCTTCTTGAAATGTCCTATTGTCTGACTCAATTCTCTCAGGGGTACCATGCCTCCAAAGGACCTGCTTTTCAAGGCCCAGGATGGTGTTCTGGGAAGTAGCATGGGGCACAGGGTACGTCTCCAGCCACCCAGTGGTTGCTTAGGCATCACTATCATTGTGAGCACATAACGCTTGCCTTGGCGGGTTTGAGGCAGTGTGATGTAATCAATCTGCCAGGCCTCCCCATACTTATATTTGGACCACCGCCCACCATACCATAGGGGTTTCACCTGCTTGGCCTGCTTGATCGCAGTGCACGTCTCACAATCATGGATAACCTGGGAGATACTGTCCATGGTTAGATCCACCCCTCAGTCTCGTGTCCACTTATAGGTGGCATCTCTGCCCTGGTGTCCTGAGGCATCATGGGCCCATCGAGCTAGGAACAACTCTCCCTTGTGTTGCCAATCCAAATCTATCTGTGACACCTCTATCTTTGCAGCCTGATCTACCTGTTCGTTGTTTCAGTGCTCCTCATTAGCCCGACTCCTGGGCACATGGGCATCCACATGACGGACTTTCACAGGTAGCTTTCCTACCCAGGTGGCAATGTCTTGCCATTCTTCAGCAGCCCAGATTGGTTTTCCCATACACTGCCAATTGGCCTTTTTCCACCTTTCCATCAACCCCCACAGAGCATTGGCTACCATCCATGAATCAGTATAGAGGTAGAGCTTTGGCCACTTCTCTCTTTCAGCAATGTCCAGTGCCAACTGGACGGCTTTGAGTTCAGCAAGTTGGCTCAATCCACCTTCTCCTTCAGCAGCTTCTGCAACTTGTCGCGTGCGGCTCCATATGGCTGTTTTCCATTTTCTGTTCATCCCTACAATGCGACAGGAACTGTCAGTGAAAAGAGTGTTGCATGTTTCTCCTTGTGGCAGTTGGTTGTAAGGTGGTGCTTCCTCAGCACACGTCACCCGTTCCTGCTCCTCTTCGTCCGTCAGACCAAAGTTCTCACCTTCAGGCCAATTTGTGATTATTTCCAAGATCCCGGGGCAATTAGAGTTTTCAATATGGGCACACTGTGTGATGAGGGCAATCCATTTACTCCATGTAGCGTTGGTGGCATGATGGGTAGAGGGAACCTTTCCCTTGAACATCCACCCCAGCACCGGTAGTCGGGGTGCCAGGAGAAGTTGTGCCTCTGTGCCATCAGCCTCTGAAGCGGCTTAGACTCCTTCATAGGCTGCCAGGATTTCCTTCTCTGTTGGAGTGTAGTTGGCTTTAGACCCTCTGTAACTTTGGCTCCAGAATTCAAGTGGTCAGCCTTGAGTCTCACCAGGCACCTTCTGCCAGGGGCTCCAGGAAAGACTATTCCTCCTGGCTGCAGAGTAGAGCATGTTCTTCACCTCTGGTCCTGTCCTGACTGGGCCAAGGGCTACCACATGAGCAATCTCCTGCTTGATGTGGGCAAAGGCTTGTTGCTGTTCAGGGCCCCAGTGGAAATCATTCTTCTTGTGGGTTACCAGGTAAGAGGGCTTACAATCTGGCTGTACTCAGGAATGTGCATCCTCCAGAAACCTATGGTGCCTAGGAAAGCTTGCATTTCCTTTTTGTTGGTCTGTGGAGACATCGCTGTGATCTTGTTGATGACCTCAGTGGGTATCTGATGGCATCTGTCTTGCCACTTCACTCCCAGGAACTGGATCTCTCGGGCAGGTCCCTTGACTTTGCTCTTTTTGATGGCAAAACCGGCTTCCAGGAGAACCTGGATGATTTTTTCTCCTTTCTCAAATACTTCTGTTGCCCTGTTCCCCCACACAGTGATGTCATCTATGTACTGCAAATGCTCTGGAGCTTCTCCCTTTTCCAGTGCAGTCTGGATCAGCCCATGGCAAATCGTGGGACTGTGCTTCCATCTCTGAGGCAGCTGATTCCAAGTATACTGCACACCCCTCCAGGTGAAGGCAAACTGTGGCCTGCATTCTGCTGCCAGAGGAATGGAAAAAAATGCATTGGCAATGTCAATAGTGGCATACCACTTCTCTGCCTTGGACTCCAGTTCATAGTGAAGCTCCAGCATGTCTGGCACAGTGTTGCTCAGCAGTGCGGTCACTTCATTCAAGCCACGATAGTCCACTGTCAATCTGCATTCCCCATCAGACTTGCATACAGGCCAAATGGGGTTGTTGAAGGGTGAGTGGGCCTTGCTGACCACCCCTTGGCTTTCCAACTCATGGATCATCTTGTGTATTGGGATCATCTTGTGTATTGGGATCACGGCATTTTGATTTGTCCGATACTGCCGGCGGTGCACTGTCGAGGTGGCAATTGGTACTCATTGTTCCTCCACCCTCAGGAGTCCTACTGCAGAAGGATTTTCTGACATTCCAGGCAAAGTGTTCAATTTCCTAATGCCCTCTGTCTCTACAGCAGCTATCCCAAAAGCCCACCTGAGTCCTTTTGGGTCTTTGAAATAACCACTCCAGAGGAAATCTATGCCCAGAATACACGGGGCCTCTGGACCAGTCACAATAGGGTGTTTCTGCCACTCCTTCCCAGTCAGGCTTACCTCAGCTTCCAGCGGGGTCAACTGCTGCCATCCTCCTGTCACCCTAGCAATAGAAATGAGTTCTGCCTCCACGTGTCCTGATGGTATTAAAGTACACTGTTCACCAGTTTCTACCAAAGCCTTGTATTTCTGTGGTTCTGATGTGCCAGGCCATTGGATCCACACAGTCCAAAAGACCCAGTTTTCCCCAGCTTCTACCTGACTAGAGGCAGGGCCCCTCTAGTCCTGGCTACCATTTTCTCCCTAAATGTACATTCTGGAGGTTCTTTCAGGGGGATCAGACATGTTATCCTCCCTTCTGTTATACCTAGCTGATGCCTTATCAGGCATCCTAGACACAGAGACTAGACAGAGTAAAGGAACAAAAGTAGGTATTTATTTGAAGGGCCTTCAAGGTACACCCTGGGGAGCCAGAGGCTATTGCCAAGATGGACCCCAAGATGGACGACAGGTCACGAGTTCTTCACACTTTTATAGGTTTGGTTCATTTGCATACCAGGGTCAATTCTCCAATTAAAGCCCCAGTTTAATGATGTAATTCCCCTTAGCTACCCCCCCTTCAGAGACTCCTTGGTTTACACCCCTTGGGCTCAGGATGGTCCAGGTGTCCTTGAAGAGCAGTCCGGAGAGGCTTTGTTGTGTCTAACTAGCATGAGAGAGCAGAAAGTAACAGGCTACAAGAAGCTTCAAAGTTGCACACTAAGCAGTACAGAGTTTAAAAAATATAAAAGTTAAAACCTAAGGCATCATAGCAGCTCAGTCATGGGAAGATGGGGCTACAGTCATTTTGGTGGAACTCCCTCTATTAGTAGTTTCCTCCTTTAGTTTATGCACTTTTGCTGCCGGGACAGAAGTGGGCTTTCCATCCCACCTTCTCATATCTTCCCCATGCTCACACAGGAAGAACCACAGGTCAACTCATGGGGAGTACCCCCTCTCCCTAGCTGTGGGATGTCAGGCTCTGATGTTGAGGCCTCTGGTTTGCACTGGTGCTACATGGAAACTGTTCTCCCTCATCTCCTTCCTCATCTCCTCCTCCATCTCCTCTTTGAGACTCTCAGCCACAGTAGAGACATGAGTCTGCATCAGGCCTTGGACTATGCTCTCATAATTCGTGAGTTTGGTGGCTACAGAACCCACTGTCTCTCGGTTGTCCTCAAAATGCATTGTTGCCATGAAGTTGGAGTATTCAGCTGGCTCCAGATGTGCAAGGCTCCGCAAAATTTGCCCTGTGCACCTGACCTTGTCAGGGTCGTTATGGTGTTGTCCGTCCTTTCCAAAAAGTATCTCCAGTCCTGCCTTTTTTCTCACGCATTGAATCCCTTCCTCCATGGCCTTCCAGGACATTCTATGATAGTGCTCCTGCATTCTGTCTCTGTGAACTAACCTCTCTCTTACCCTCATTATAAGCCACTCCCAGAGAAGAAGGTGCCCTGGCTCCTTCACAAACACCTGATCAATACCCCTGTCCTGTGTCAAGGATCCCAAATACTTTGCTTCAGTACTATCCAGTTGCACGCCTGGGCCCATAAGGTCCCAAACTCGAATCAATCAGATTGAAAAAGCCTCGCACCCCTGTCGCACAATGTCTTTTTGCAGATTGCAGAGACTGTCATACGACAGGGACTCAGTGATGATTTCAGGCTCTGGCTCCTCCACTGGTTGTGAGGGCCCTGGTACCTCATCATCATTAACTGGGCATACTGATTTGGTTTTATACTTCCTCCTCTGCACAAGGGCAACTGCTGCTGGGTGTGGCTGCCCTCGTGGTTTAGCTGGAACCTGGACAGTTGTAACGTCTGTTGGTTCCACTGATGCGCCATCAGCCTTTCCCTCTTTGAGGCAGGGGGAGGGCTTCCAAGCAGCTGGGGAAGAGTATTCCTTCAGCACCCGGCCTATCTCCTCCCATACCCCCATCCAATCTGAGTGATTCATTTCTAAGGTGGGCTGGTGGATAGTGATAGGCTTTTGGTGGGCAATGATAGGCTTTTGGTGGGCAGTGCTAGGCTTTTGGGCAGTGTCCCCAGCCCCTGTGGCATGTTCCTGGACAGCATCCCTAGTCTCTGGGGTAGATATCAGGGTAGTTACCCAAGGCAACCTCGCCCTGTCTTTAAATGCTAAATAGACCGTAGTGAATAGGCATATCAGCAACACCAGCCATTGTACGATATCATTAGCGTCTAGAGAAAATTTGAACCCTTCAAAAGCTGATGGGGTAGGCCCAAAGAACTGGGTGAAGGACTGGGAGAAAACTCCCCCGTGTTGCTTCCTCACAATAGGTACCATTAATGAGGAAACCACAAAGATACAAACAGTCTGTGATAGTTATATAGCCATGTGCCCACCGTCCAGAGGAAGTTTGCAAACCTTGAATTCCTCACCTTATTGACCCATTCTGCAAACTGGATAACAGCCACAATGGCCATAGTCATAGTGTTGCCTGGAAATAGAACAAACCTTCCCAAACAATGTTAGAATAATATTATGAAAGCAAACCTTTACTTGAAAGCCTTTAGGTACGTAATATGGCAAAAACTGCACATGATACAGTATTTCTACAATTTTTATAAGGTTAGTTGATTAGTATACCTATCATATATTGTCCAATTAGAAGAGCAGTTGGTTAGGTAATTCTCCCCTGGGTACTGCCCCATTGGAATCCGTCCAGGGGCTTCTTTGCCCCATTTTTGTCTTCCCAGAGTCTGGTTGGAAAACAGAACGTCCTTGTAGTTGGTTCTCTTCTTGAAATAAGACTAAACAATATTTTAGGAATGTGTTAAAAGGTTAGCTTATTGTTCTAAAATGCAGGGGAAAAGGGTAGGAAAAGTACTAGAAGCTACAACTACGTATTAGCAATCTACAAAGCTATAAATATATGAAAATATGTAAAAGCTAAAAATCTTTAGGCATCAATAGGATCCATATTTGGATAAGGAGCTGCAAATGGGAAAAAACATAGCCATGATCATGTTCCATCTAAACCAGGGTAGGTTAGACCACATGGTGCCACCTAACAAGGTTTCTATATCCAGAACAGAAATGGGTTACCCAAGAACTGTTATTCTTTTTTTACCCTTTTCTCTTCATGCACTCCAGCCCCACACTGGGTGCCAAAAACTGTCCTGATTTAAAAGACAGGTGTCTGCCAAGGAAGGCGGGAACCTTCCTGGAATGGAAAAAAAAATACCCCCTCCCTCCAAATTATTATAACTTTTAAATTACGGGGCTTTCAGGCAAAGATATGGGAAAAGGAATAACAGTTCTTTACTAGAATATATATATATATAAACAAGACAGACAAGAAACAACAACTAAAACAACAACAATAACAACCAGAAAAAACCCCAACAACAGCCTTTTCCCACCCATCAAACACTTTCCCCTTTGGTGTAGTTATGACCACAACCGGCAGGGGGCGCTGATGGCTTGTGTCGAGGCAGAGAGGCTGCAGTGACTCCCCCGCAGCTTCAGAGGGCACTGTTTGCTCAGGTGGCTTCAGAGGGTGACCGAAGTGAGCCCTGAGCCTCCCCAGGGGGAAATGGCGGCCTTGAGGAGAGAGCGAAGGTGGAGGGGGGGGTGTTTCGGTTTTCCCCTGGCTCTCACATATCCTGTGTGGTATCCTGGTGATGGCAGCAGCAGCCAAGGTTCCAGTCAGCAGCCAGGAGATCCTCCCTCTGGAGACAGTGAAAGGAATGATAAGAATGTGTCTTTACTAACAAACTGTGAGTCTGCTTGTAGAAAAAGCCAGATACTGATAGGTGAAAGAAGCAACAGGAGGAACCATAAATTTCAGAGGAATGTTGCTAATTGGCACAGACTGTTGCTCATCCAAGGCCATGTTAAATTCCTGGACTTAGAGAAAATGAACAGAGATACAAAGAAAAGAGGGGGGTGCATATTAGAAGGGGATATGTATTAGGCAATTTGGGAAGTTTATACCTCTCAAGTACCTCAGCCAATGCGGAAAGAGAGAGGGTGATGCAGCTGGGAAAATAGGATTAAAAGGAGGCTGCATCCTCCAACAACTCAAGAGACCCCATGGGAAATGCACCATGGCCTCTCTCTTTATTCGAATAAAGTTACAGGACTCCTCTGTCTCCTTTTTGGACATAAACCTCTGGCGTCGTGAATAAGTTTCCTAACAAGAGGGAGGAGGTGGGGGCCCAGTTTTCCCCTGAAACACCCACACAGATGGCGAGGGTCTCTCCCGGCAAGGGTGGGCGCTGAAAAGTTACAGTCCATTGGCAGCTCCCATGAGCAACTGGCTTACCAATGGTAAGGAGAAGCAACAAGGAAAACTCCATGGTAGCAGCGAGTCCTCCGGGCAGGAGAAGCCCAGTACCAAACACCACAACCGTCTCCCCTCCAAGCTGGGCAAAGACTGCCCCACCTCCCAGCTAAGAAACTGCTAAAATCACTGTGCTTTCCCTCCCCTCCCCCAGAACCATTCCAACAGTATGCCAAGGCACTCGGCCACATCATCCCCGGGCATCACCCCCTTCTTCTCGCAGTGTCTTTTGCAGATGATAGATGAGAAGAAATTCCTCTGAGAAACCTAACCCAGGACACTCGCACAGCACAGGGAGTTGTGCCAGAAGAGATTTCAAGGAGAGTGATGCAGCACAACTCAGTTCCTTCTTTCTGCAAGACAGAAACTGTGCTTTGGCAAAAGCAAGCCTCCCCACTAGGCATGCTCAGAAGCCACCTACCATCTACTAATTAACGCCTGCATCCATTTATGGCCTGAAAGGTAAAAAAAGAAATCAAGCTTCAGCCTTTCTCTGGGGCACAACAGAATGAGTCACTGCTTTTGTTGTCTTGAAAATATGTTTGAGAAACTACAGATTGCCATTGTGTCCTAGCCCCTTTATCTGAACTATATTTATCATGCAGGAACCAATCTAAAACCTATTTACATACAAAAATCACGTATGTGCTCCAGTGAAATGAGCTTTTAAGATTTATATGAATCCTAGATGATAATTAAATTCCCAATATCCTCTACTTTGAATGAAAAAAAGACTTTCCCTGACTTACAGATTTTTTTTCCTGCAAGAACAAATTTCTTCAGCCCTTTATTTTTTTCAAATGTCATAATTTTCAGTGCTGTTAGTTTAATTCACCATTGGTAAAAAAAATCTGAGAAGTGCTATAATAGTGGTAAATTTTATCACTTCCACCAGAGTGTTGAAGAGATCTGAGAGTGGACAAGTGGAGTAACACCAGTTACTCCTTGACGTAGCAGTGTTCAAGTTGAGATATAGTTTCTGTTCCCTGTTTCAGGGGTCTTAGTGATGTCTTTCCCTGGGCCTCAGTTTTTGTTTTTTAGCTGGTGCATTGACCCATGCATTAATTCTGCCCATGTAGGGAGTTCTTTAGGAGCATTATTGCCCTGTTTTTTATTATAATTAGTGTCTGTTTTGATCTCATTCCATTTTGCAACTAGATAGGGTTGGGAATTGCCAGGGCTCTGTAATCAGTGGTTTTCACATTAAAAACTCTACTGTAGCATATAGTGGGACATCACGGGAGCCTCAATTGTGCATGGCTTGTATGCAAGTGACTTTTGTGAGGGCTGTAGAGAGCTCACTTAGAGATTTCATGGACATTATGGAGGGTTCACCTTGACCCATGGTGTGTATCCCTCCAGCCCAGTAAGATACTCAGCTGGTGATAGAATGGAGTTTATTTGTTGGGTTGGGTCCTAAATTGAAGAAAACTCCTGGATCCCAATAGTTGTTTGCTTTGTCCTCACTCAACATTATTTGTTTGCTGCCACTTAGGCACACTCACCACAGGTATTCCATTTCAGTTTCACCTGGGTTTCTGCTATATTTCTTTTGCAAATTTGTTAATTGCAACAGATACCAGGAGATGGTTCACGTAGCATGTCGTGGATGAACACCCTGGGGTTCCAAATTTTTTTCTGTTTTAACAACAGGTCTGGCTTGATATTAAGGAAGATTTGTGGGGAACAAAGGATTGTCTTCTTCTAGTTTGCTGTCATCAGAATCACCCCAGATATCTCCATCCCAATCTTCAGGGGATACCACTAGTTTCCTAATCTGTACGATCTTAGGGGAACAAGTAACCTGTATAAGCATCATTTTGACCTGTTCTCAGGACTTTTGTGGTTTCTACTTTTCTTCCTGTAATTGTTTTTGCAGCTTTTTGATTTTTAAAGAGTAGTTTTTGTAGTACTACTTTGTTCAGAAGGTATTTTTAGTGCTTTAGCAGTCATTCATAGAGCCCTGAAATTGTAAAATATGAAGAATTATGTGAAAAATACTGTTGCTGAAGGTGAAGAATAAAAATTGAGGGTAATAATTTGCCCCTGACAATAACAGATGGAAATTAAAGGCGAACAGTTTGCTTCTGTTTGATAAATGGCTCTAACTTCTCAGCAAATTAGATGGCACATGAAGTTGGCAAATAGTGGAAGAAATCAATATTTAGTGTGAAAAGTTGGTGTAATTAGTGTGTTGATCAACAGAGCATGTGAAAAGATGATTTAATGCTGTTATGATCCGATTAGTGAGAGATGCCTCTGCCCGAATAAAGGTGCAAATGAGACCATATGCCAAAGTCAATAATATGGGTTTTATTTAACCATAACTGTGAGGTAGAGAGACAGAAAGAAACAGAAAAGAGGAGGGGGGAGAGAGAGAGAGATATCAAGCAGAAGATAGTCACCACCCATGGATCCAGCGGCATCCTGTTGGTCCTTCTTCACCCTGGGCTTCTTGGTGGTTAGGGTCCCAGAGTTGTTCTTCTGGGGATACCACCTTTATACAGTCTAAGTTCCCGGTATCCACAGGGTGGTTGCAGATGTTTCCATAACTTGGGGTGGCATGTGTATGAGCAGTTGCTTCCTTTTCCACAGCTTGCCACAGTGGGAATTTTTGTCCAGATACGTTAACCAGGATGTGCTAACCAGATCTCACCTCCACCAGGCCCAGAATTAGCACCTTCCTGTCATAAATTTTTCCCGTCTGTGCTTATCTCAAGTTCCCACTGTGGTGGCTTACCTTATGGCAAGTTCCTTCTGTGGCCTTGTGCCGGTTTGGCCAAAATCTAGCAATATATATCTGCTGAGAGAAAAGCAGGTTACAACCACCCTTCCCCCCACCAGGTTCGGGAAAAAGAAATTTTCCTCGAAGGAAAGTGAAAGAGATAAAAACTATTTAGTTAACAAACACACAGGAAAAGGATAATGCTAAATAGTAAAACCCCCTCGCTATAGAGAAAAACCTGGGAAAATTCAGAGTCCTTCCGTAACCTCTCCCCTCCTCTTCGGAGCTGGGACGGGATGGCCCCCTCCCTCCTCCGGGGACTCCACCTCAGTGAAGAAAAAGTACCAATGTGTTCTGATGTTGAAACAGTCCAGGAAAAGAAAAGGAAAATCTGAACGTCCAGGAAAAACAAAGTTCAACAAAGTTCAACTCTCTGGAGAAAAAAAACCAGGGTGCTTTCTCCACTTCGGCCGACCCAGAGCTGAGCCCTCTGCTATCTCTGTCCTTGAATTTATTTTTCTTCTCTCTCTCCGCTCAGGCTCAGTTTAAAGGCACAGAAAAAACACAAAACCAACCTCTGGGCAAGAGCAAGGATTGGGATACACACCACAAAGTCACCCCAAGACAGGCCTTGACAGTGTTTTGAGAGACAACTGTGCTCTTTAAGTCCTTACAAATGCCTTCATTTTACTTCAGGAGATACCAGTAAGAATGGGTCACAGAGCTGTGGAGTCCCCTGTGATTATTTCAGAGGTAGTTCTTGCAGCAGCTCCTGGTACAGCTCAGTTCTGCAAGTATTTGAGGCAGAAGATATGAATTCAGCTATGAATATTACTGCAGATGCTTTGGTTTGCTTTCTCATACTGCTGTTTAAGAGACCTGAGCAAGGATTGGTGGACGGGGTTTGTGTACAGGAACCGGAGGCTGAATCTTGAAGTTACTGTTCAGGCTACATCATACTCTTCTGTCTAGCTGTCTATTTTCAGGACTCTGGTATTATCTGAAAGTATAAACCCAAATGAGATCTGACAGATAAGGACTTATCCAAGATCTAAAGTGAAATTATATGCAACTAGTCCTATTTTGTTAAATAAACATGAGCTTAAATTACTAAAACACAGTATGCTGCAGGACATTGCCTCTCAGGAGTTGAAGTTAATAAATTGTTGCAAGTTAGTTCTGAGTAGGAAAAATGTTTAACTATCACCAGGACGTAGCTGAACCATATAGGACTTGGATATGAATTCCATTTACACTTCCTGCAGAATTGCAACACAGATCAGATGCAAGAAAAATTAACCTAACTTTGTAGAGGCAACACATTACATTAGATATGTGTCTGAACATTGTGTTCAGAGCAAACAGGTTTAAATAACTACAAGGAAAACAGTAACATTTTGCATTCAGTGGGGGTCTTCCAAAATCTGTCACCATCAGAGGGCTCATCAATGTTAGTAGAGCTGACATTTTGTTCACAGCTGTCATCTCAACTCAACATCCTAGCAGATATAAATTTTATTTTCACCCAAAAATTTGTGAAGTACTCTGATATTTGTACATATCTATGAGTTCTTGCTGGAGTCCTTCCTTTCACCCAGATTAAATTTAAGAAGTCATTGGGTTGAATTGAGCCCTGGAGACAGTGAATCTATCTTCTCTGGTATAGATGGAGTTATGCCTGTGTTGCACACTATCCATCACGTCAGTTAGTTACACAACTGACTGATTGGCCTTTGCACACCCCGGCATCACCTGTAGGGCTTTCAGAGCATGCCTAGAAGGGACTTCCTAAAGTTCTGCTCTCATATTCCGGTTCCTGGATATTATGTAGCCATTTCTTCATCAAGTCTGCAAATCATTTTCTTCTGACTTGCAGATAGAGAACTCCAAATTTTTACAACTTCAGAATTTGCTTTGGCAACTGTGTAAAACCCACTGCCTTGCTTAATGCTGTAAACTTATCCATTTCTCCAGCTTGCACTTTACGTCAGTAGGAAACTTAAAGTGCTCTGATGGCACTATCTCAATGAGGAGGGTGAAGGGGATGGAGTGCTCCATATAATTTAAGCAAGATTTCTTCAGATACTTTACAATATGCTTGATCCTTTCTCCTTGCTCTGGAATCATTGTTGCAATACAGTGCCTCCAGGTTGACAGTGAAGAGGTTTGGGGGCTGGCCACAATTACAACATTATTTGACAATTTATGTAGATTGGTCTTTGTGTTGAAAACAGGGAAAAATAGATTTATTTAGTTAATGTAAGAAATAGAAACCATCAGATGACTAGTCATCCAGAACTCCAAATACCCCTACAAAGAACCATGCTGAACACAAGGTTAATACATCCTTTTTGAAGGCCAAATTTTTCATTCTCACTAGAAAAAGAAGGTGAGACAACAAGCAGTTTGAAGTTATTTAAAATGTAAGGGTTTGTGGTGGGTTGACCTGTGCTGGCTGCCAGGCGCCCACCAAGGTGCTCTATCACTCCCCTCCTCAGTGGCACGGGAGCAGAAAATAAGGTGAAAAAAACCCATGAGTTGAGATACAGGCAGTTTAATAATTAATAATGAAACAATTGTTTGTGCTTATATTGGGTTTGCATGGCCAAGCTTTGGTAGCAGGGGGGGACTACAGGGATGGCTTCTGTGAGAAGCTGCCAGAAACTTCCTCCATGTCCAGCAGAGACAATCCCTGGCAGCTCCAAAGACAGATGCCGCTGGTCAAGGCTGGGCCAATTAGAAATGGTGGTAATGCCTCTGTGATAACATACTTAAGAAGAAGAAAAGGAAAGTTATTGCACAGTTGTAATTGTGGTCAGAGAAGAGCGGGGCGAGAATATGCGGGAGGAACAACTCTGCAGACACAAAGGTCAGCAGAGAAGGATGGGGAGGAGGTGCTCCAGGCACCAGAGCCAAGGTTTCTCTGCAGCCCATGGTGAAGACCATGGTGAAGCAGCTGTTCCCCTGCAGCCCATGGAGGTCCATGGGGATGCAGAGATCCACCTGCAGCCTTTGGAGGAGACCCATGCCTGAGAGGATCCTGGTGGATGCTTGAGAGGAGGCTGTGACCACGTAGGAGACCTGTGTAGAGAGAAGCCCACACTTGAATCAGCCAGTCCTTGAAGGACTGCACCCTGTGGAAGTGACCCACATTGCAGCAGTCTGGGGAGGACTGTTGCCTGTTAGATGGACTCACATTGGAGAATTTCATGGAGAGCTATCTCCTGTGGGAGGGACCCCACGCTGGAGTAGAGGAAGGACTCCTCTTTCTGAGCAGTGGGAGAAACGATGTGTGATGAACTGACCATAACCCCCATTCCCTGTCTCCCTGTGCCGCTGGGAGAGAAGGTAGAGCTGGGAAGGAGGGAGGCGTGGGGGGAAGGTGTTTTTAAGGCTTTATTTTACTTCTCATTATCCTTCTCCGATTTTGTTACCATGTTGTAAAGCACTCAAATCTTGTCAAAGGGCCTCAGCCAAGTTATCTTCAGCTACCTTTATCAGAGTCACTGGAATGTAAGCTATGCTAAATCAAGAGAGAAAACTAGACAACGGAATAACAAGACAGCAAGAAAGTAGATAAAGAAGGACTGTACCATCCTGGACTAGAACCAATCAGGTTCTCTGAAAGGTGCATGCAGGGCCCGTGGACAACATAGAGGGACCAATCGGGTCATGCGTGATCGCGTGAACTACAGCTGCAAGAATGCATAAGAATAGTGTAATGTAAACAATAAACGGGCTTTTGCGAAATCATATTGATTCGTTGTTCAAGGGTCCCGTTCTCCCACATTACTAATAAATTCAATTAATATTTCTAATTCTAAACTGTTTTGCCCATGTTGGCATTTGGTGAGTGATTTCTCCCAGTCCTTAACTCATGAACCCTTCGTTGTATTTTGTCTTCCCTGTCCAGCTGCAGAGGAGAGTGACAGAGAGGCTTCAGTGGTTATCTGGCATCCAGCCAGGGTCAACCCATGACAATACTTATATATATACACATATATATAAAAAACTATGCTATACTACATTGGACAGGATCCTACCACCATAAGCAGTTCTTCAAGGAGTCTGCAAAGATGGGTCAGGAGCCTATGCCTTATATCATAGAATCATAGAATGGTTTAGGTTGGAAGGGACCTTAAGGATAATCTCATTCTAACCCCCTGCCATGGACAGGGACACCTTCCACTAGACCAGTCAGCTCAGGGCCCCATCCAACCTGGCCTTGAACAATTCCAGGAATGGGGCATCCACAACTCCTCTGGGCAACCTGTGCCAGTGCCTCACCAACCTCACAGTAAAGAATTTCTTCCTAATATCCAATCTAAACCTACTCTCAGTTTGAAGCCATTCCTCTTTGTCCTGTCACTTCATGCTCTTGTAAAGAGTTCCTCTCCAGATTTCTTCTAGGCCCCTGTCTTGGATTGAAAGACAGGTGTCTGCCAAGGAAGGTGGGAACTTCTTTTGGAATGGAGAATATGAGCCCCTTCCCTCTGAATGATTATAACTTTGGAATTAAGGGGTTTTCAGGCAAAAATATGGGAAAAGGAACAGCAGTTCTTTACTAGTATGTATGTGTATAACCAGGCAAACAAACAACAATGGCAGCAAGAACAAACAAAAAACCGGAAAACCCAATGAACAGTCTCTTGCTCTTTAAGCAATTTTCCCTTTGGTGTAGTTATGGTCACAGCTGGCAGGGGCGCTGGCGGGCTCCTTGAGGGCGGCGCAGGTGCGGTGATTCCCCCACGGCTGCAGGGGGCGCTCCGGTGCGAGCTTGGAGGCCACAGGGTTGATGGCAGCTTGGCTGAGACGGGAAATCACGGGTGGCAGCTGGTCGTGATTGCCAGGCTATGGTGCAGAGATGGCCCGTATGGGGACACCCCTCATGTCAGCTCTGGATCCCCCCCAAATCGCTGGGAAACAAAAAAAAAAGAATTAAGCAGATTTGCAGTGCAGGAAAACCACAGCAGACTGGGATCTCAGAGTCCAACACACTGGAGTGGCCGTGGCAACACACTGTGGGCAGAGGGTCCGGCGGGAGCCGATCCCAATATTTTGGCACCACACACGCTGGTTCTGAGCTCCAAGCTGCCAGGCGGCAGGAAAGCAGGCAAACAGCTCCTTCGTCCTCTGAACTGGGAAACCGGACTGACCAGAAGCCCAGCCCCAAAACTTCCAGGGTAGCCCCCTCAGTTTTTCTCTCTCGTTATCACTTGCAACCTGCCCCCAGCCAGGGCCATTTCAATGGAATGTTGTGACACTCAGCTACATCTTTGTTTTCTTAAGTATTGGTAGTTATTGTTTCCTAGTAACATATGGGACAAAATTCCTTGAGGGAAAGAAACAAAAGGAAAAATCCTAACCCCCAACAGCCCCCTTCAGATACTGAAAAGCTGCAATAAGGTCTCCTCAGAGCCTTCTCTTCTGGAGGCTGAACGAACCAAATTCTTTCAGCCTTTCCTCATAAGAGAGGTGGTCCATCCCTCTAATCATTCATGGCCCTCCTCTGGACTCACTGAAAACCATGAAATAAACTCTGCAACCAATTTACTAGGTTAGAAAGCCAACAATAATTAGCAGCTCTGGATGCATGGGGATTTCTCCTCAAAGCATGCACATCGAGTAACCTAACAGACCAGGTTATATTCCTGAAACTAATACATATTCATCACATTTCCTGAATACATGCATATATGCTAATTATTCGTGTGGACTTATTTGGATATGGTTCCAGATCTTCTGATGAGTCTTTTCTCCTTGAGACTATCTCAAATATGTGGTCAGGTCATAATGTACTTCTCTTATCGTTCTTTGCTCTGACACACCATCCCATTCTCAAAACTAAGATATCAGCTAGTACATATTAATCAGTAATAGAAGTAAACAAAGAAGCATTATCTGGCACAAGACTTTTTAGTCACAGATATAGGTAGTCAACACAAGGCTACATTAATCTCTGGCATTTGTACTAAGCACTGCAAGGTACAAAACTAAGCATTAACCATGAATATAGGGATCATATACTATTGTCTAAAGCTAAAAGAATTTTCCAACATCTTCCCCTGTCACTAGCGAGCAGAGACCAAGGAATAAAGCAACATGGACAGTTTAGGACGAGTAGAAACCGACCCTTTATTAATTTACAAATTCGCTTATATACCTTAGCACGCTGGACACCGACATAAGGTTATTGGTTCACTGACCAACCACCCCCCAGAGGGATTGGCTGAACCCAACAACACTTACTTCAGATATTTTCTCCTTGGTATCATAACAATACCATAGTTTACAAAATCTCCCAACTGTTTTCCCATAGTGTCCGTGAGAAAGCAAGGCTTTCACACAGACTCTGTCAGAAAACTGAGAAATCTCTCTGCACCCAGGCTTTTAGCATTCACAATTCCCCCTTTTTGTTTTTTAAAAAAATTAAATCAGGCACTAATTTAAAGTTGGCAGAGAGAATCTCCAGCAGTGTCATAGGAGATATATCTAGAGAACCTAATTCTGTATTGGTTATTAATTCTGAATAGCCTTAAAGGCCTTAACATTCTGACTCCAAATTCAGTCTCTGCTTGTAGAAGGACCAGGCTGATGGTCGACATCTTGGTCGTCATCAGAGGGATCACTCAGCTGATGATCTGCATTCTGGCTCTCATGTGAAGGTTGCCTTGGAGGTTGCCTTGGAGGTTGCCTTCTCTGTTCCTGGTGCCGCAGGTCAGGGCAAACGCATCTTGCAGGTAGCCATCGTACCCCTGTATCTGTGGAAACGCAAGCATACCCACGACCCCAAGCAATAAGCTCATGCGGGCCTTCCCACTTATTAGTAAGTCCCGCACCCACACTTTTGCTTGAGGCAGGTGCGTCTCGCCTGAAGACTGCAATGAAAGAAAATAATTCAAAATGACAGGATTGTTTGAATTTGGTGGCACCGTAAGATGATTAATCATATACAATGCTTTCTCCAATCGGCTCTGTGGGGTTTCCCCGGTGCATTCCCCCTTTTTGTCTTTCCAGAACACCCTTCAAAGTGCCATAAGCGCGTTCAATAATGGCTTGACCTGTAGGAGAATGTGGGATACCAAATTTATGGTCCACACCCCATAATTGCAAAAACTGCCGCGTCTTTTGCGAGGCATAGGCAGGGCCATTATCGGTTTTCACCAAGGAAGGCACGCCCAAGACCGTGAAGGCCAGTCTCCAATGGGCAATGACATCGCAGCCTTTCTCTCCAGCATGAGCAGATGCCCATATAGCTGAAGAGAAAGTGTCAATTGACATGTGCACATACTTAACTCGACCAAATTCGGGGATGTGCATTACATCCGTTTGCCAAATCTGCAAGGCCTTTAGACCTCGGGGGTTTACCCCTGCTGGCAAAGGTGCAACGAGTCCATGACAGTCAGCACAAGCGCTGACAATGTCACGAGCCTCAGTTGGCATTAAATGAAACTGCTTTTGCAGGGTATGTGTACTTTGATGAAAAAATCCGTGGGATGCCTTGGCTTGTGCGATTTTGTCAGGCTGAGGCGCTACCCACGCAGGGTTGGCCAGCCTGTCAGCCCTGGCATCACCTTCTGTTATGAAACCTGGCAAATTGGTGTGGCTTCGAATGTGCAGAATCTAATATGGGTGCACTCGAGCTTGAATCGCACACCACAAGGTTTTCAACAGTAAGAACAGAGCCTCATTGTTGACTTCTTTCAGAAGTGAACAATCTAAGCATTGAGTTATGTCTGCTACATAAGCAGAATCAATGACCAAATTCAAAGGTACCTGTGAGAACTTCTGAAAAGCCATGGCAACAGCCTTCAATTCAACCAGCTGGGCTGAGCCTGACTCATGGCCTTCCAGCACCTGCCACTCAGACTTCTCCTTCCAGGTAACAATGGCTTTCCCAGTTTTCCCAGAGCCGTCGGTGAAGACAGTGGGTCCTTGCACTGGCACCCGACTGTTTTTTTGGCCGCAAGGTGAAGCTGGTCGACTTTGCCAGCTGCAGCAATTTATGACTGGGCAGATGATAAGCAATCTGCCCCGAAAAGTTTTGCAGCGCACTTTGCAAAGGAGCACTATTAGTAAGGCTTCACTCAAAGTATTCTTGCTGTACTGGAAGAATAATCGTTGCAGGATCCGCTGCCATCAACTGCAAACACCATTGGCAGCATTTGATTATCAAACTAGCAATCAATTCAAACAACGTGGGTGCCGTCTTTTTTGGCTGATGTGGCAGAAAGACCCATTTCAGAATATGCAAAGGGTCAGGCCACTGTTTATTCCATTGGCCAATGATACCTGTAGGATGCAAATCTGGAGTGGTAATGAAAACAGTGATGTCAATGGAGGGGTCCACCTGATAAACCTGACCGGCAGAGACAGTCTGTTGAACCTCCTCCAGCGCTCTTCGCGCTTCAGGAGTCAATTTCCGAGGTGAATTCAACTCGGGCTCCGCCTTTAAAATATTAAAAAGTGGGGAGAGTTGTGCCGTGGTTAGTCCTAGATAAGGACGTAACCAATTGATGACACCCAGCAATTTCTGAGCATCATTCAGGGTCTTAATAGAATCTGAAAATTGCACCTCTTGGTGTTGCATCATTCGATCCAAAATTTTGACTCCTAAGTATTTCCAAGGAGGATGCTGTTGAACTTTCTCCGGAGCCACTTGCAACCCATAAGAATGCAGAGCATCGAGCAGCAGAGGCTGCATCCTCTGCAGCTCGTCCTGGGTGGATGCTGCCACCAGGATATCATCCATATAATGGTAGCAGTATGCCTCAGGAAATTGCTCACGGACTCCGGACAAAGCTCGAGCGACATACCATTGACAGATAGTGGGGCTGTTCTTCATGCCCTGAGGTAGGACCTTCCATTGATATCTCTTCACAGGTTCAGCATTGTTCACTGCAGGCACAGTAAAGGCAAATTTAGGCTTATCATTAGGATGCAAAGGAGTTGTAAAAAAACAATCCTTCAAATCAATGATCAGAATCTCCCACCCAGTTGGGATCATGGTGGGTGAGGGCATACCAGGTTGCAATGCCCCCATACCTTCCATCACCATGTTAACTTTTCGGAGATCCTGTAACAACCTCCATTTCCCTGATTTCTTCTTGATCACGAAAACAGGGGTATTCCAGGGACTAGTAGAAGGCTCAAGGTGTCCCTGTTGTAATTGGTCCTGAACCAGCTCGCGAAGGGCAACTAATTTCTCTTTTGGCAGGGGCCACTGAGGATCCCAGATAGGTCTATTTACTAGCCACCGCAAAGGCAGCGTAGGATACTGGGTGCCCTTCAACACAGTGACCCCCATTAAAAATGTGTCCCATTCCTTACCCCGCAAGCTGCCAATACATCCCGGCCCCAGAGATTAAGTTGAGCTGCAGTGACATAGGGTCGAACAGTGGCTGTTTGCCCCTCTGCATTTTTTACCATTACAGGTCGTCCGCTTAAACAGCTCTGTGCGGTGCCTCCTAACCCTGCGATGGCCGACCCCGCAGGGGCTAAAGGCCATGTAGGAGGCCACGCAGAGAAGGAGATGATTGTCATATCAGCGCCTGTGTCAATCAAACCTCGGAGCTGAATCCGGGGCGGGTGGGCGCCGGGCAGGATTACGGTACACATCATCTGTGGCCTTTGGCTAGAGATGTCTGCAGTCCAGAAGATCTGTGGAAGTCCCGTAGATCCAAAGCAGCCATCCCCACAACTTCATAGTTCGGCCCTGGGGACACATGACTTAAAAGGCACCAATTGAGCAATGCAAGTTTTTTCAGGGATAGTAACGGGGGGACTGGGTGTGGAAACCATAGCACAGATCTGGCCTGTAAAGTCGGCATCAATAATTCCTATGTGTACAAAGATCCCTTGAAGTGTGAAACTAGATCTCCCCACAAGCAGTGCACTGAATCCCTGGCCTAGGGATCCAAATGCATCCAAGGGAACTTTATGAACACGACAGGATTCTAAGATGACCGTTGCTGCAGTGTGCACATCAACCCCGGCTGATCCCTGGGTGCTGGCTCTAAGCTTGCTGAGTAGGCCTGTGTTGTTACCATGCCCTGGGGAATCATTTGTGTCTGAGCGCAATTCCCCCATGCGCTCATTTTCGCCTTTCCCGACCCAATCAAAAGTTGACCGTTGGCATGGTACATAGATTTGCAATACTTTGCATAATGACCTGGCCTATCGCACCTCTCGCAATGAGAACTTCCTTTGTTCTTTTTCACCTTCTGTTTCGCCTGTTTTTGTTTGCTCTCAACCTTAGAACCTTTTTTCCCCTGATCACAATGTGCTTGAGTAGGTCGCAGAAGTGCAGCCAGAACAGAATGGCCCCCAGTCCTCACCTTAGCGCAGGCTTCAATCATATCTGTGAGTGTAGGTTCACCTGGTAAGGCATCTGTGATCTTTCTACAATCTTCATTCGCATTGCCTCTTGCTAATTGTTTGCATAAGATCTGCCTTAATGTATCATCCTCAACTTGCTTCTCAAGGGCTGCGGCAATTTTTTCCACAAAGGGTAAAAATGGCTCTTTCTGCCCTTGAGATATTTTTACATATCTTGTTTTGGGAGCAGCCATGTCTATGCTCTTTAACAGGGCTCCCATTCCGACCTTTTGATCCTGCTCAAGGACCAGAGGATGCCGTGTAGCTTGGAGCTCGGCATTAGAAAATGGACCAAGTCCCATGAGGGCATCCATTCCAACTGCACATCTAGGATCGTCCTGGGGTAACTGCATATTCTGTGTAGCAGTTTTTCCTGCCATCTTTTTCCAGTTGTTTTCAAAAACTGAAAATTGGACAGGTTGAAATAACATCTGACCTAGGTGTCTAATATCAAATAGAGCAAGCAAATCTGCATTTATCACTCTAATAATCTGCATGACTTCGGGAGACCCGAGCCCATACTGTGCCACTTTGGATTGCAAATCTGTCACCACCTTCCATGTAATACCACCATGCCTATCAGGCTGGCCTGAATTCGGGATAGCCTTGTACACAGGATAGGCTTGGACATCCTCTTGCGAGGTTCCACTATCGCCTTGGTCTGCTAATACACCCTCTTGAGGTGCAGTAGCAACCTGATTCTGCACAGGTTTCCCTGTGCTTTCAGGCATCCCCAATTTCTGTAGTAAGTCCCAGTTTCCCGTCTCTAGAGCCTGTATTCTGACCATTTCCCAGAAACGTTTTGGGCATCTGGGGCGCACAGTCACCATGCAGTCTGGAAGGGTCCAAGGGCTGTTCCGGAGACGCTGTTTTGCCAATCGCTGACATCCAGCTAACTGCAAAACAGATGTATCCTCCAGATCACTGTCAGACGAAGGTCTTTCCAATGACCCCTGCACGAACAGTGGAGGCGGGCAGGATATAGGCACTGGACCAGAGGGTGGCGTAGCAGCAGGGACTGTGGACAGTTGTGCGGAGGGTAGCAGTGTGGTTGTCTATGGCAATGCTGCTTGTGGCGGTGCCGCTTGTGGCATTTTTGCGTGCTGCACAGGCGCCGTTACCATCGGGGCCGCTGAAGCTGCTGAAGAAGTTGCCGGAGCTGCTGGATCCACCTGGGCCGCCGCCGGGGCCGCTGGGACCACTGCTCTGCCCATTGTAACAGCTTGCGTAATTCTTTATCGAACATTGCTTTATTTGCCATCAGAGTCAATAGATCTTTCCAAGCCAAAAAAATCGTATTGTCTCTTGACTTAGTAATTCCCATTTTTCTGGGTTTTGAACCCTTTCCCGTCCCGAGGCGGGGGGGGGCGGGGAAGACACGTACCTTCTCAGTTGCAGTACACGTCAGGTCACCAGATGTCACTAGTGAGCAGAGACCGAGGAATAAAGCGACATGGACGGTTTAGGATGAGTAGAAACCGACCCTTTATTAATTTACAAATTCGCTTATATACCTTAGCACACTGGACACCGACATAAGGTTATTGGTTCACTGACCAACCACCCCCCAGAGGGATTGGCTGAACCCAACAACACTTACTTCAGATATTTTCTCCTTGGTATCATAACAATACCATAGTTTACAAAATCTCCCAACTGTTTTCCCATAGCATCTGTGAGAAAGCAAGGCTTTCACACAGACACTGTCAGAAAACTGAGAAATCTCTCTGCAGCCAGGCTTTTAGCATTCACATTCCCCCACTGCTGTATAGACTTCTTAAAGAAATATAACTTGTTCAGTAACAACTCCAACTCAAGGAGCAACTTTCCTGTGCTGGGGACCCCAGACCTGGACGCAGTACTCCAGGTGGAGTCTCATGAGAGCAGAGTAGACTTGTTTCAGTAGGGACAGTCTGAACAGATTAGCCCATTAAAAAAAGGAAAAATCCATCATGCACTAATTCTGTCTTTTGCATTACTGCTATCAGTAGCTTCCTTGGCAAGTGGGCCACAAGGCTTAGTTAAAGTCATAGGCACAGTACTGATGCATAGTAGATTGAACATCACAGGCTGTCCTGTCTGTAATGGCGTTGGATATTATCGTTTCCCAGTAAGTGGAGGGCTAAGCTCATTTTTTACAAAGAATACTCAGCTTACAGGGCTTCCAATAGGCCTGTATTGATTATTTAATTGATGGAGCACTCTGGGAAGTCTCATCTCTCATTGAGCTTTGTGTGATTTGAGATTCCTTTTCAATAAGCCATTAGCGCTTTCTGCCATGCCATATGATTGAGGGTAGTATGGGGTATGGAATACCCATTTAATTTCCTCTTGTTTTGCCCAATCTTGCACTTCCTTACACAAAAAATGTGAGCCGTTATCACTTTGGATAACATCAGGAGTAATTAATTTGAGAACGAAAATTATAGCCCTTGCACTACGTTTCACTCATTTTCTTTCCGACACTTAGTCGCCATAAGCAAGCCAGAGACTACTTCCATTCCTGTGAGGATGTATTGATATCCCACAGAGGATTTAATAATAAATTCGCCATGTAGACCATAATGTTTACCCTTAGTAGATATATACATGTCAGGAATGAGGCTACACTCTTTTTAAAGTTTAAAAACTGATTTATTAAACAAAAATGGCCAAATTCCTTAATTAAAAAAAACCTCACCCAGATCCACAGCGATTGGAGACACTTACAGCCAAAAAGGCTATAAACCCAAAACAAAGACCCACAGTGCTGGGTCTTGCTTGGGCTAGCCCCAAGCAAAAACAGTTTAACAGGCAGGCCTAAGGTCCCCAGCACCGGGCTCTGCCTGGGCTAATCCCTAGCAAGGTGTTGCAGAGGAAAAATTGCAGCAACAACCAAGCAGGCAAATGAGCGACCCTCCCCCCTGTGTTCGATATTTTATACCCCTCCCAGCTCCTCCCATCACCGCCCACTGTCCCGCCTCTAAAGTAGGAGATGATTGGTGGAGTTCTTTTAAAGTTCAGTTCATTGGTCTTGGTTCAGGAGATGGATGTAAGGCCTTTCGGCCAATAGTTTGCTGGTTACTAGGGATGCAGTCTCTGAGTGGTGTCATCTGAGTTTTTGGAGGGAAACTTCCTCATTAAAATTCACGGTTACCATGGAGCTTGGTGACAGGTTACCGGTCGGTTTTCTAAAAATAGCACTCTGGCCATGGGGTGAGGGGTTTTTCTCTCTGGAACACAGCTAAACTTGGAGATGATTTTAAAAGATATCATGGGATTTTTCAATGTAATTTAAACTCTGGAACTTTGTTTGGAACTTAGAAATACTACTTAACATTTAAACATTAAGAAACATGAACTACAAACTCTCTTAATCAATTAACAACTTAATTAACTCTCAACAACATTCATATTTTAAATTAATTACTCATCATTCCATGAATGCGAAAGCCAAACCTTTTGTTTTATGTATGACATACAGATGGTGCTTTAGCAGGGTGATCTGCTTGTCATTTCAATCTACGCTGGGGACATTCCATAAGAATAGTTTCACAAGTTCTTTCTGTTTATATGTCTTTTTATATTTCTATATTTTATTTCTATTTCTTTACTCTGTGCAGAAAAATAAAGTGCTTCTTTACCTGTGTGGCCTAGGTTTTGATGTAACCATTCTCCCAATCAATACCACTCAGGATTTAAGATGATTTTCCTAATTTTAGTTAGCTCATCTGCCTTTTGATTCTACTTTGTAGCTGGTTGATTATCCTTAGCATGAGCTTTTGCCCATCCCATCTTGAAAAGTGTTTTCCTGGCTTTATAGAGCAATGATTGCCAATCTTTGCTTCTCCAAACTGGGGATCTCTTCACTTCCCAGTTCAAGGTTTCCCATTGTTACTGAATCTTTGAAACTCTCTTAACATGGACAAAGAGTCAGGTTTATAAAGGAGACATTGTTTATTCTGCACAGGGTGCAAAGTAGAAGTTTTCCAGAATTCAAGCAAGCAGTGAGAGAATTAATACATTGAAATCTACATAAACCTGCCTATCTAATAAATAGTCACCACCTACTATTGCATAATTGTTTAGCTTGGGCAACCTTATGTAATACGTGTCATTGTACCTGTGTAGGCCTCTTTGGGGGTCTCTGGTGGTCATTTGGGGAGGTGCCCCCCTACTCAGCTTTAAGCAAAGTTCAGTTCAGGATGCCCAGAATCCCAGGTTGAGTGCCAGTTCTGGTTTGCTGTCATCAGAATCACCCCAGATATCTCCATCCCAATCTTCAGGGGATACCACTAGTTTCCTAATCTGTACGATCTTAGGGGAACGAGTAACCTGTATAAGCATCATTTTGACCTGTTCTCAGGACTCTTGTGGTTTCTACTTTTCTTCCTGTAATTGTTTTTGCAGCTGTTTGATTTTTAAAGACAGCAATAACTCAGTTGCCTTCCTGCCCTCTATTTCCTTTTTAGGTCCTGCTCCTTCTTTTGTCTATTCTCCCTTTCTTTTGATGCAGCCCAGGTACAGTTGGCTTTCTGGACTCTGAGCATACACTGCCGACTCACTTTGGGCTTCACGTCCATCAATACCCCCAAGTCCTTCTCCTCAATCCATTCTCCACCCAGTCTATATTTGCTCTTGGGATTGCCCTGACCCAGGTGCAGGACCTTGCACTTGGCCTTATTGAACCTCATGAGGTTTGCACAGGCCCATCTCTCAAGCCTGTCGAGGTCCTTCTGGATGGCATCCCTTCCCCCCAGTATGTTGACTGCACCACACAGCTTGGTGTCATCTGCAAATTTGCTGAGGGTGCACTTGATCACACTGTCGCCAACAAAGATGTTAAGCAGCACCAGTCCCAATACTGACTCCAGAGGGACACCACTCATCACTGGTCTCCACTTGGATGTTGAGCCATTGACTGCAACTCTTTGAGTGTGACCATTCAGCCAATTCCTTATGTGCCAAGTGATCCATCTGTCAAATCCATGTCTCTCCAGTTTAGAGACAAGGATGTCATGCAGGACAGTGTGAAATATACCACTTATATCCCCCCTCGTTCCAGCACCAATCTTGTCAGCAGTTGCATGGGGCACTTCAGTACAACCAGTGGGTGCATCCTGTGGTCCAGCTCTGTTGCCCAAAGGTGGCACCTGAGCTTGGGCTCCTGAGTGCTCCCATTCCAGGGTGACTACTAGCAATGCTTTGGCTCTTCCTTATCTCATCACCAAGGGAAACTCCATTCCCTTTCAGGGAGTCCTCCTGTCTCTGGCATCCCTGCTTCCAGCCAGTTTAACCCCTTCTGCAGTTGGGCCTTCTTGCCCTCCATTTCTGACAGATCATTTCTTAGTCACAAACTACCACTGCCAAGCAGTTACAATTTGAATTTCCCTTCCAAGGGGGAGGCTCTGTTTTCATCCAAAATATGAACAACAAGTGATACTACTGAAATTGGGCAATCACTTAAGCACCCAGGGACTGGAGCAATTTCAGAAAGCACAAAGTGTCACTAATCCCAACTGAAACACAGCAGACACAAATATTCATTTTGAGAGATAAAATTTAAAATGTACCAATATTTTTCTACAAACCAAGGACAGTTAATAATTCTACACTGAACTTTTGCAATTGAGTCCAAATACTAACATCATAGTGCCTAACTCTTAACAAGCAGCAAAGAACTTCTAGAACAAACATTAAATAAACTCTAAACTTTGCAAGTGAGCAACCCCAATCAAAATTTGGTCTGTTAACCAGGATGTCCACCAGGGTCTTTCAGGTGTCATCTGTGGGCTACTCCTGGGAAAGCTGAATAAAAAAAGAAAGTTGGCTCTG
This sequence comes from Lycocorax pyrrhopterus obiensis, assembly GCA_014706295.1. Lineage (NCBI taxonomy): Eukaryota > Metazoa > Chordata > Aves > Passeriformes > Paradisaeidae > Lycocorax > Lycocorax pyrrhopterus. The sequence goes on along the minus strand of JACSVZ010000030.1, from coordinate 2,992,566 downwards.
CACAGAGTGGCCTGAAAGCCCATTTCCAGAGCTGTGCTAACCGAAATGCAGCTTTTCTAGCTTTGTTACTGGGCTTGCATCCAATATTTACATTGCATTACCAATATCTGCTCTATATTGTTTCTTTCACAGTGTTTCAGAGAGCATATGTATTTATTTTATAGCTGTCCTGCTTGTCTTTAACTTATGACCTTTATTGAAAGTTAACCCGTTTGCTTGCAGACTGTCAAGCAAAATGGTTAAATCACAGGGGCTTGGCATCTGTGAAATGCTTTGCAATCCACTGCAGCAGTATCAGGAAAGCAGTCATGGAAAACCATAAACTGCCTGAGATTAGAAGTTTATTCTGCAGGACCCCAACTTTCCTTAGGAAGGCCAAGCACATTTCAAGCCCTCCCCAAAATAAAAACAAAGGCCTGTCAGGAATGGACATTTTGATGCTTCTCTAATGCATTTCATTATTGACTTTTCAGTCTTTAAAAAGCATTTCTATCCTTTTCTTCATACCTTTGCTGCTCATGTAACTCACAGTCCTCCTTAATGGATCCTAGGTGCTTGCACAAAGTGTTTCAGAAGCCAAAAGGGGACTGGGTGAATTCTAGAACTCAGCAAAGTTTGGCAGTGGGAACCCGACAGCAGTGCCGGGACATCGCACATTACAAAACAGAGACAAAAATCCATTTTGCTTTTATTTCAACAATCCACTAAAACCTAACTACTCATGTTCTTACAATGTCTGCATTGTTTCCTAGCAACTTAAAGGATGCTCCCAGTTTAAGAAATGCATATTCAGCATGCATCTTGTGTTCAGAGCAGAGCAGGGTGAGCTCTGCACTGGTGCCCCTGACAAGGGGAAGGGTTTAGTATGCTCGCCAAGAGGAGGATGGGACAGGTCTGAGGCTGCTTGTCTATGTATGCTGTTGCTGCAGATATGCCCATAACAAAAGTCTCTTCACATCCAGACTTGGAGCTAAGCAAGCCCTACCTGAAAGTGCCTTTTAGGAGACTGGGCATTTTCCCAGGAGTTTAGATGGAAGCCAAGACTGGATTAAGTAATCTGTGGAGGGCAACCACAGCTAAAGCCAATCTTCTGCCTACTGTCCCCCACCCCACTGGTAATGCTCTGGAAGTATGCAGTGCTAAGTCCATGTGCAGTTGCTTGCATTGGGGGCCACTGCTGGATATCTTTGCTTCTCTGGGTGTGGCAGAATGAAAACCCCATGGCAGCTTCCCTGAAATGGCCACGATCTTCATAGTGGCAAAGGGCTGAGACACAAAAAAAGAGCAATGACATCAGTGGAATAGGCTTATTTACCTGGCTACTGAGCTCTGGTGCTTATGCTCTCCTGCTAGCTATTGACAACTCATACAAGTTCTAACAGCCTTGGCACCAGTCAGAAAAACAACAGCATCTTTACTGAACCTGAAGGCTTGGAGTTGGAGGGCTTTGAGATTCTGGGACAGGTATGTTTGGAACATGATTTTCAAAACATAACCCCCCGCTGTGGGGAAATGGTTAACTGACACAGGCCTTGTGCGAGCAGAGTCCGTGCAGAAAACAATGTGTTAAATGTAGCAAAGTCTGTCGACCTTGAGAGTGCACGGAAAGCCCCTGGCCTGCAGCCAGAAGAAACAAAGAGCAGCTGTGTGTTATGAGAAGAAGAAACTAGCTAAAAATAATCTCGCTGTACCTAGTATAAAAAGAGCTATCCGAGACTAATAAAGTAGAAGCTTGCTTATCACTCATATTGAGTTGGGGTCTTGCTTCCCTCGCCCCCCTCTTAACATTTGGCGCCCGAACAGGGACATTGAACAGGGACTCTGACCAAGACGAGGGGGTCCTTATCTATGGCACGAGGGGCGAGAGCGGAAAAGCACCGGCAGTAGCGAGCCGGGGGGCGAAAGATCGGCGATCTGCTAAGCAGTGGGATTCCGCATCCGCGCCTGGGCACGGGGCATATGCCAGGCCCACCGTCCGCTGAGGCTACACTTTGGGAGCTACAAGGATTGACCAGAGAGTGATCCCGGGGATTGACCAGAGAGTGATCCCGAACTACGTGCAGGGACGAGCCAGAGGGTGATCCTGGATTCACGTCGGCCGGCCGAGAAAAAAATGAAACGTGAGGTAGCCCGCGAATTACTTTTATGCTTTTTAGAAAAGCGGGGAATACAGGGTTTGAAACACATCCCGGGGTTGGTTGCCCTAGGAAAGGTTAAGGGATTCTTTAAGGATCCGAATACATACTTCGAGGTATCGGAGTGGAAGAAGTTTGGGGACGCGCTATGGGATGCAGTGATAGATGATGATAAAACGGAAAAAAAAAAAAAAAAAAAAAAAAAGATGATGAAGCTCGGGGCCCGGAGCGGAGAAGGGGAGGTCCTGATCGCGGCTCCCCGAGCCGCTTTGTGCCGGCGATCCAGCTCGGCGGTGGCAAAGAAGTGTACGAGAGGCTTTGATTGAAAAAGACTTCTGACGGTAAAGTCGGGTGTGAACTGTGTCTTTAAAAAGTAGTTTTTAGTTGTGGAAATTAAGAGAGTTACGTCGGAAGCGCAGAGAGACTCGCGTAAAAAGCTAAAATCTACAGTTATGAAACATGTCACAGCTATCCCGAAACAACAATTGAGAAATTTGGCATTTTAGATAAACGAGCAGTTTCCGAAGGCAAGCACGGCTGGCGCGCAGCCTCTGCAGCCTGCACAGAAGCAGGGGGAGGGAGCCTCGCCTCCTCCTCAAGCGGCGAGAGCCGAAATTCAAATTGTAACAGATCGCAAGCCGCCCAGAGCATTAGATATAATTGGCAGCACAGCAAAAACGGCAAAAGAGAAGCACGTAGCATCTGAGGGCGTGCAGAGAGATGCGGGCTCGACCCTGGCGGATTCGCGGTCCGAAAAGCGAGTCGGACCGGGGCGTGAGCAGACAGAACCACAAAAGCAGCCGTAGACAAGCAAAGAAAAACAAGATGCGATCCCTTATCCACGTCTGCGATGCGTGGTCCCCCTCAGTTGCCTGTTTTTACGCAAAATTCTGCAGAGTCCAACCCTAGAGACTTGCTCCGAAACTTTTAAATACAGCTACAAAGCTAGGCACTATTCCGTACAACAAAATGGCGGCGCCCTGGTTACCTTCGTAAACAATGCCTACGTACTTCCGTCTCCGCCATCTTGTGACCAACAAGTTACTTGTCCTCCAGCTACAGCGCCACCTGTGACCACTTCTATTACTGCAATCTCAGATATATATAATAAACAGCCACAAAAAATAAGAAAATACGACAACATCAACGAGATACAACAACATCAAGCCACAGAAAATACAACTTAGAACATGCATCAACAATCTACAAATCTACAGCAGCTCTTGAGAGAAATTAATTGAATCAAGCCAATTTTGAAGATCAGTTGAAAAGAGACCACTCCACTCTGACTCGTTTTGTTGTATTTAAGTGATGTTAAATTTAAGTTCTGTTATTTTAATTTTTGCTAAGTTTAAGTCATATTCAGATTAAATTTTGTTCAGTTTCAGTGATGTTAACTTAAAATTAAAAGATACAGTTCCTTTGTTATAGAAGTAAGATTGAACCAAATTAAAACACTTATGACGAATCGGTGAGCAACTGTTCAAGATAATAAGTTGTAAGAGTATGAGAAGATGAGGTTTGTTAGAACCTTAATTGAAAATTCTATAGGTATAAGTGTTCTGCATTGGTCAATTGTGATAATTATTTATAACAATCTTTGCTGTTTTATCTTTCATAAGTACCAGAAAAAGATGAGTAACAATTCCAGATTATGCATATGATTGATTGCAAGGTGTTTAGTGCTTTCTTTCTTGCTTTTGTTTTGCTTTGTTGTCATATATACATAGGTGTGTGAGAAGGTATAATCACAATTTCTTAAGTCAGTTAATATTCTCAATGTCATATCGTGAATTCACGGACATGTTATGAAAAGCATTATCCAGAAGATATTATTCCATGTTACACATATGCATTTCTTAAGTTGTTTGCAGTTTGTTCATGGTACCATTGATTACTTAGTTGAAGATAAATGACAAAGCCGGCTGCTTTACAGACTTTTACATATCGTTGTGTAGCTATCTGCAAGACATGTATCCTTTCAAGAAATTTTTCCAGCTGCTATTAATAAAGGCTTGTTTGTAAGATAGGTTAGAGGAACCCTTCCAGCTAAGGCCTTGGCTCTGGCCACGCCCTGGCCCTACCTGGTTAGGAGGCATACCTACAGACCCAGGTGTTTCTGCACTAAAAACGTAGTTAAGTCACTTTGACTTGCTGATTCCGATATGTGAAAGCTGGACCCTTTTGAGGTACACTTGAGAGCCTTGCCCGGGAAAGGTTTCTCCAAGTCCTCAGTGTGGAACAAGGGTTCACCAGCTATGGCAGACTCTGGGTGATAGTTCAGTATTTAGACAGGTAAAAGTGTATTGTTCTAAGTTGCTATCCTTCTATCATGTGCTGTGGATTATATGTACTATCCTTGTTTGTTCTTACTTGGTGTGACTTCGCTGTCTCATAGCATGTGTTCACTTGCTATTGTGTTGCCTTCATGTTTACAGTGACAGCTGCACAGGTTATCACAGAACAAAAGAGGGAATGGCTCCTCAAGAGCATTTAGATAGTGCAATATTTACGCTAAAAGTTTTTGAAAGCAGGTCATCAGTTTACTGAAAGCAGTTTATGTTGTGAACCGTCTACGTTTAGTAAGTACTCGTAGTGACCCACCAGCATTAACCCATTACTCAAGCTTGCAGCAAGATTCTGAATTGTCACAGCACCGACCAAAAGTTCGTTTTAAAGATCCTATGTCAGGGTCATGGGAAAGACCTGTAAAGTTGCTGATAGGGAGAAGAGGTTATGCTTGTGTCATTACAGATAAAAGACCACGATAGATACCAACAAAGTAGATTCGCCCGTAGCTTGAAAAGGATACTTCAATCTCTAATACTACTGAAAAATAAACATTATGCCTTCTTTTTAGATATTGTTATTGCTCGAGCTTTAGGTATATTTGATAAGTTAAGATTGATAAGATATTAGATAAGTAAACAGTTAAATATTTACTGAAGTAAATTTTGTTATTGGCCCATGGGCACGGGTGTAAGAATGGTGAAAAGAATTTTGTAATTACTATTAGTCATTACTGTGTTGCTTTGTGTTATTCTATATATGCATTGTTTAGTGTTATTCTAGATATAATGACAATCAGCGATCCGCTTGATAAAAAACATAGTAGAGAGAACTTGGCTGGTGCAAGTAAACAAAAAGGGAGAAATTGTTGTGAAGCACTCAAATCCTGTCAGAGTGCCCCAGCCAAGTTATCTCCAGCTACCCTTATCAGAGTAACTAGAATGTAAGCCGTGCTAAATCAAGAGAGAAGACGCTAAGAAATGGAATAACAAGACAGCAAGAAAGTAGTTAAAAAGAGACTATACCATCCTAGACTAGAACCAATCAGTCTTCTATTTGCTTAACACTAAGATCATTTGCATCTCCTTTTAAAACCTGCCTCATAGGCACACCCACCTGGGAGCCCGCACGCTTCAACAGATGGGTGGGCAATGCTAGTGTTCTTAACAAAACAGCCATGGTTGCAAAAGTAAACGCCTCAACCCATAGCCTTACCCGAGTGCAACGATAGACAAACAACGAGCTCATGCACCTGTGAACATTCTACCGCTGCCTCCTAGAGTGAACGCTTTAATCGGCAGAGATGTGCTCAAGCAACTAAGAATGCGTCTGACCAACGAGCCTTTTTAACAGCGGTCGCTGTTGATTGGGTTTTCCCGATCCAGCTAAAATGGACAGACCCTAACCCAGTGTGGATCGAGCAGTAGCCGCTGAAGAAAGAAAACCTAGAGGCAGCTCACCAGCTTGTAGCAGAACAATTACGACAAGGACATTTACAGACCTCTCCTTAGAAGTACCTTGGCTGGGTAATCACTGATACCTAGATTCGGCCACAAAAGATCCAGTTTAACACCAGTATTGCTACCCTCAAAGATGCTCAACAATTGCTTAGAGATTTGCAATGGCTACGTCCAGCTATAGGCTTCTATACCGATGACCTGAACATGCTTCGCCCGTTGCTTGTGAGCACGAACCCGGCGGCACCAGTCAAGCTCACCAAAGTGCAACGAGAAACACTTCAGCGAATCGCTACACAAGTTGCTACTCGATGGATCGACCGCCGTGATCCTGATGTACCGGTAGACGTCACCATCCTTATGAGCCCCGCGCAAGTAATGGGTGCACTGACGCAGTGCAAAAAGAAAAAGGGGGAATTGTGGGGAAATGGTTAACTGACACAGGCCTTGTGCGAGCAGAGTCCGTGCGGAAAACAATGTGTTAAATGTAGCAAAGTCTGTCGACCTTGAGAGTGCACGGAAAGCCCCTGGCCTGCAGCCAGAAGAAACAAAGAGCAGCTGTGTGTTATGAGAAGAAGAAACTAGCTAAAAATAATCTCGCTGTACCTAGTATAAAAAGAGCTATCCAAGACCAATAAAGTAGAAGCTTGCTTATCACTCATATTGAGTTGGGGTCTTGCTTCCCTCGCCCCCCTCTTAACACCCCCCTCCCCAACAAAACATAATCAGCAACCACAGTGAAGAAGTTGACAATGGCATTTATGTGTGGTCCATATAACTGAGAGTTAAGGTTACATCCTAGTAAAACATGCAATTCATGCTTACCAGAGTTTATTGGAGGCACAGGACAATACCATTTCATCAAGGTTAAGCTGGGATGGGGAGAGGGAGGAGCAGTGGGGTGGGGAGGGAGGGAGTGTGACTTGATTCCATGCCCTTGATAAGAGATATACAAAATTTGGATGCTATGAAAGGAAGACGAAAAAAATTGAAAATTGAAAGACAACACTGCTCACACCATTGTTCAGGCAACTCCATCTGGTATGAGATACCATGGAAGGCTACCATATGTAATCATGATTCCTATACTGGAGTATTCCCCCATTGCAGTGCATAAATACCTGATTGATGGGACTAAAGAAGTCAGAGACAGACTCTCCTCAATGGTGCTCACTGACAGGACGAGAAGGAGCAAACTGAAGTATGGGATATGCAACTTAGACTTAAGGAACTTTTTTACTGTGAGGGTGGCCAAGCACTAAAACAGGGTTCCCAGAGAGGTTGTGGAGTGTCCATCCTCAAAGATATTGAAAAAAACAACTGGATATGGTCCTGAGCAATCTGCTCTAGCCCACCCTGCCCACCTCAACTATCCTGCGATTCTCCAACTCTAAACAAATTCAAATACTGCAGTACAAATTGGGTGGTTTACATTCCATTTCACCTCACGCTATGCACTGTCCTGCTTCCTGTGAAGTAGAAAATTCTGTATCTTTTCACAGGCATGCCAGGTTTTTGCTTATTAATATTCATTTTGTATTGTTTAGATAGCTGCCTGATTTTATTGTTACCTAATTTGGGGGAAAGCTTACATGCTGATTTATTCTGTTACTTTGGTTCTAGTCCTGGAACTTTTATACATTTTGACTGTCTAATTGTTTGAAGAAATTAAGAGGCCATGGCAAATCAATTGAAAAATTATAGCATGGTCCTTTTCTTATCAATGTAATTTTCTCTTGTTTCACAATTTTTAATTTTAATTTGCTCTATTGTCCTTAATTATCTATGGCAAAGGTATGTTACATTGCTGGTATACAAGTACTGAAGCAGTGTAATTAGCAAAGCAGGTGGAGCTATGCTATTGTAAAGGACAAAAAGGCAGAACTAGAAACATTTAACTAAAGGAAATGCAGGCTAAATATTACAGAAAAGTTCTCAAATGTTCAATTGTTTAGATTGTGCTGACCCAAAGAATTAAGTGGTAGGTCATTCACTTGAGTGGTTTCAGAATATGCTGGGTATTACACCATATCAAAAATATGGTTTTAGGAGAGGTTTGTCTAGCTGAGGTCAGGACATTTTTGTCTATCTATTAAACAGCCACTACTGGAAATTTTTGGCACTGAAAACCTATGCCTATAATGCCACAGTGCTAAAGTATACTTTGTCGCATTTTTTTTAACAAAACACAGAGCTGGTGTTAGGAAATAATTTCATCTCAACACTTTATAACTTCTCCAGTCTATAGAAACATAAATAACTGGTTCACATGACACTTCAGTTGTTTCAGGGGGCATTATGTTATGTCAGGATCAAAAGCATCTGCAACTTTAAAGGGGTGTATTTAATTTGTGAATTATTGCTTTTCTATGTATTAGAATGAGCTACTTGTCTGTGTTCAACAAGAGAGCTATAAATACTGGTTCAATTTTAAGTAGTTGCAAAGATTTGTAGATCCCAGTAAGATAAATAATATCTGAAAGTTTCCTTCTAAATGGTACTATGGGTTAATGGTAGTGATAGAACCTTTGAAAATTATTTTATATCAGTGCTATCTCATAAAAAAAAAGCCCACAACTTTTAGAATACTTTGGTGGTTTCAGAAAAGATATACTTTGACTTAAAATATTCAGAGGAAAATGTGTTCTTAAATTCATGCTGGTTTACATCCTGCAGATTCAGATGTCTACATTAAAATGGCTCTGTGACTCTCCATGCACAGACATCTTCTAGATGTGCTCATTCGGTTCAGATGTTAGCTGCACTGTAATATTTCATTTGACTTGGCAGAACTTTGACACAACTAGGGAACAGTATTGTTTTCAGATGTTGTTCAAAGGATATGGTGACGTTATCCTAAGGAGTCTCATCCTTCCATTTATGAATGGGCATCCTATACCTAAAGATCTGTAAATAAAATTTGAAGCATGCTTTGGGTCAATATGGCTTCATTGGTCCTCTTTTTCTTTGTTTAGAATTACAAAGGGCTGTGAAAGCACCATTATTGTTACCTCCTCTAGCCATTACAGGACAAAATGTTGATTTTTTAAAGTGGAGGGGAAAAAACCCAAACAGTTACTTGATACCAAATTCTCACTTAACAGGACAAGCTGCTCACTAGCATTGATAATGTTAGAGAAGTTTAGTCCTAAGACATAGCATACTGATCCTCCTATAAAAGATTTTAAAACAGTACCAATGGAACATCCTCAACACTCAGCCAAGCCTTTTGGTGATTTCTCTTTGAGTCTAAAATAGTGAAGTGCTGAGTAGCTGGAAGTACATCAGGACAAAGGCTTCTCTAACAACAAAGGGAACATCACAGTTTATGGCTCATATATCACAGGACACTTAGGCAATATGTTCCTATACCCACTCATCTTGCCTTGAAGCACTGCTACATGCTAACAACCCTCGTGTTTTGCTTCCATATTGCACAGCTATTGACTGTGGTTGATTAAATAAAGTCCCATAATACTGTGATACCGAAATCAGCCAGACAGAAACTTTCTAATACAGTTTTGAGTATTAGAAAGCAGGCATTTTTATTACAGCATGCTGGTCACTGGGAGGATCTTCCTCTAATCAAGTGCCCCAAGTGTCAGGTGAACAGTTTTTATCATACACACTGATTACATATTCATTAGCTATCCCCTCTTACTTGACTTTATTTTACATAGTTGCACCCCTTATCAGAAGTCCTTATATGGTTCTTTGGGGTCTGTCTTCAAGTCCAGTGTCCTTTTTAGGTAGCTGTTCCTTGCCCCCCACTTTTGAGTAAGCGCAATATTGTTGTTTTGCATAAATTCTACTTTGTCAGCCTTGCAGAGCTGAGCTGGCATCCTGCTTGTATTTTGCATGACTTCTGTTTGCCTAAGTTACATCCTTTATCTATTTGTCCAAGGCTGTGCTGTTCTGTTCTATTGTCCTTGATAAGAGTAAAATGTTGTTCTGTTCTACTATCCTTATCAAGTTAATAAAATACTGTTTGTTCTACTGTCTGTATAAACTGTTGTTATTTTACTTCTTTTTTTCCAGCTTTAACAGAGCATTGTTGATATCAGTCAGGTCACTGTCAGAGCCCAGTCTTGACACATCAATGACAACACATATCAGAACAGTCAAAAGTTTACAATATAATAAAAACTGAAGTAACGCATGCTATCCTCTTGTGGCCTGAGTGGGATTGTAGGCAACCAGTGATTTGTAGGCATCTGTGATTTATTTTTATGGCTTCAATATGGCACCATGTTGAAACACAAGAATTGAACTCAAAAATGTACAGAGCCCTCTGCTGTTTATGTGAGTTCTCATTTGCCTCAACAGGTTATCTCAGACAATGGTCTGATCTAAAACAAAGACCACCAAAAAAGCGCTTCACAATAGACAACTATAATCTAATCTGCCTTAAAGGGACATGTATTCTTTCCTCTCAGGTCGTGAGATGCAGCCTAGAGGAAGGTCAGTCTGGTAGACAGAGACTTAGACAAGTCACCTAGACTGGCCCATTGGCAAAGAAGGATTGAGATCTCAGAAGCAGACAGGATTTCTGAAATGTGTAAAATGCATATTTAAGTGGAAAATTCACCCCCAGAGCTCAGCTGTGTTATTAGGGCAAATGCTAGTCTTCCATTAGAAAACCGTGCAGGTTGTTTCAGTCTTCAGAGAGAACATATTGTCCCTTTGCCCTTTCTGCCAGAATCATCACATCACACAACATCATCTGCTTCCTCTGCAAATAGGTTATTCTGAATTTAATTTGTGTGGGAATGGCATTGATGGGGAGCGAGTTAGCACTGGTGTCCATCTGGGATGGCAGGAAGGGCTGATGGGAAGCCCTCTGTTGAGTAGCTTGTTGCCTACAGCATACATCCCCATGGGCTGCTGTTGCACCAGCATAGCCAGTAAGAAGTGTGTCAGTAGCGATCCTTGGTTAAACAAGACTTGAAGTAGGGCTTGCTTTCTTTCCCTTGCTATTCATTTACATTTTAGTTTTGCACAAAATTGACTGCAACACAATCACCATAAAAAGTGGGCCCCATGATCATGATGCTTGATCAGCCTGAAAAGATCAAATGTGTAAGTTAGGAACCTTTTCAGTCACTTCTCTAGAAAATGTTACAGACACCATCCCGATCTCAATAATTCTACCATAAATGTCATCAATATTTGGCTGCATAGCTGAACAATGGGATTTCATGGCTGTGGGAACTAGGATGATGCAAATGGAAATCACCCTTTAATCAACTGTCACCTGGTATTTACTTCTCTCTATTGGACTGATTCTGAATCAAGCAGCAGCTAAGTCTCTTTATTCATATCTGGTTTTAATTTGAAGCTTTACTTAATAAAATCAAGGATGAGGAAATACTTACAAACAGATAAATATTTTTTCCCAGAAGTCTTTAAATAGGATTTTGACCTACTTTACAGAAATTAGAGGTGGATACAATCTAGCTACTCAACCGCTTCTGTGCAACCTGGAAATGTCTTCCTTTCTTCCTTTGATGTGTCACAAAAATATTTTGTCCAATGTGTAGAGATAAGCTGCAAAAACTTGGTAGAGTCACTTTAAAGCAACCCCAGATCTTCTGTGAAAGTCTCAGATTCTCCCACGTCATCTGTAGTTTAATAAGTCTCCGTCTCTTGCCAGTTTATGAAAGGCTGTTGCTGCTTTCTACTCCCACACTACATTTCTGTTTGATAAAAGTCTTTCTGGGGGAGACTTTCCTTCATTCCAGCTGAGCATCTGAGTATCAGCCTGAGCAGTAAGCCTGAGTTACTCTTACAAAAATCAACTACCAGTGCCTCACCCTGTAAGATAATCAGTTATTGATATCAAGGAGTGGAAGAGGGAGGCAGTCATACATGAAGCTCTAAATAGGCACATTTACATGGTGAAGATCGCTACACTTGCCTCTGAAATTGTGCAAAGCATTTGACACTGTGACTCACGACGTCCTTGTCTCTAAACTGGAGACACATGGATTTGACAGACGGACCACTCTTGTGGTGCATAAGGAATTGGTAGGATGATCGCTCTCAAAGAATTGTGGTCAACGGCTTGATGTCCAAGTGCAGATCAGTGATGAGTGGCATTCCTCAGGGGTCAGTATGGGAACTGGTGTCGTTTAACATCTTTGTCAGTAACATGGACAGTGGAAGTGAACGCACCCTCAGCAAGTTTGCTGATGACACTAATCTCTGTGGTGCGGTGAACATGCTGGAGGGAAGGGGTGCCATCCAGAGGGACCTTGACAGGCTTGAGAGATGGGCTTGTGCAAACCTCATGAAATTCAACAAGGCCAAGAGCAAGGTCCTGCACCTGGGTCAGGGCAATTCCAAGCACAAATACAGCCTGGGTGGAGAATGGATTGAGACCAGCCCTGAGGAGGACTTTTGGGGGTGTTGGTGGATGAGAAACTTGACATGATCCATCGATGTGCGCTTGCAGCCCAGAAAGCCAACCACGTCCTGGGCTGCATTAAAAGAAGTGTGACAAGCAGGTTAAGGGAGGTGATTTTGCCCTTCTACTCTGCTCTTGAGACACCCCACCTGGAGTACTTCATCCAGCTCTGGGGTCCTCAGCACAGTAAGGACATTGACCTGTTGGAGCAAGTCCAGCAGAAGGCCACAAAGATGATTAGAAGGATGGAGCACCTCTCCTTTGAGGAAAGGCTGAGAGAATTGGGACTATTCAGTCTGGAGAAGAGAAGGCTCTGGGGTAACCTTCATGTGGCCTTTCAGTACCTGAAGGGAGCTTACAAGAGGACTGGAGAAGGACTTTTTACAAGGGCATGTATTGATGCCTTTTTCTCTGGTCCTAGAATTATGAGCCAGACATGGTTAAGGGATAAAAGGGTTTTTACCTCGGTATTTAATAAGGATCCTTATGGTGCAACAATTCATCAAAGTGGAATATGATGAAATGCACGCACCTGGTATACCCCATATACAATTTTATAGGCCTTGCAAATTAGCATATCTGACAAAGATTCCCCAATGAGAAACTTAAATGAATGGCTTGACATCTACCTATTCTAAAGTATTCCCCCTAGATGGGGCTTGAATCTAGTTTACAAAATATGTTCCAGAGAGAGCCTTGGTTTCTCAAGATAGCGTAAGGCTTTCCGGCCTCCAACTGTGAGGCCTTTAGGGTGTTTGGTCTTCTTGCCTAGTAGAATACTGGGACTAAGCTGAGATATCAGGCTAAAGAATTACAAGTATGTATGCTAAGAATACTGAGAATACATAAAAGGTATATAAAAAGAAAAGGCAAAAAATCATCATGGCATCAGTAGTGATAGGGCAAGGTGGGAATGGTTTCAAACTGAAAGAGAGTAGGATTAGATTAGATATTGGGAAGAAATTCTTTACTGTGAGGGTGGTGAGGCACTGGCACAGGTTGCCCAGAGAAGTTGTGGATGCCCCATTCCTGGAATTGTTCAAGGCCAGGTTGGATGGGGCCCTGAGCCAACTGGTCTAGTGGAAGGTGTCCCTGTCTATGTCAGGGGGTTGGAATGAGATCATCTTTAAGGTCCCTTCCAACCTAAACCATTCTATGATTCTATGAATTTTCTAGACTGGTGTTTCTGGCCCATAAGACCACATGCCATGGATATTCCTGAAGACATGAGCCAGCACAGTAGTTGCTGTGGTCAGTGTGCACTGTCCTGTGTAACCTGAGGGCTGTCCCACAGTGGAATGTATAAGTAGCTCTGGGAAAATATCGCTTTCCGCTGCGCTGCAGCTGCTGTGCCGTAGTGCGAGGTGCTGCGATCTTCCAAAAGCATCTCCTTAGCGAAGCCGCTCGGCAGGGCAACCACACACTCACACACGCGTGCATGCACAAACACACGGATAGCTCCAGTAATATGGGTCAACGGCAAAGAGGCAGGAAGGGTCTCCGTATAGAGTTCCACGGATGAAGGTTTATTGCAGCCGCACTGTGAAGGGATCAAGGGACAAAGACAGAGAACAATGGAGGGTCCAGGTTTAAGTGCGGGAGTGAGGCGAGCATCAGGGACCAATGATCTGAGGGCATGAGGGCGGTACAAAGGCGGGACTAGGGAATGGGAGCCAATGGGGAAGCTCTGGGGGAGTGGCAAGGGGTAAGGGCCAATGGGGGGAACCTGGAGTGGAGAACCTGGAGTGGAGAACTTTCTAGGGCATGGAACATATAAGGTAGCAAGGGGGCGGAGAGGCCAACAGCCAACCAGGAACGCAGCACTGGGGTACATTAACATAGCACCACAAAGCATTCTGGGAGAAGCTTCTTTTCTCACCCTAACCTGGGAAGAATTCTCTGGTACTAGGGACTGTCTTACCAGAGGACTCTCTTTGTCCCTTGTACTACAGGCTAACCGGCCACTACAGGAAAGCACTGGTTTAAACCATACTGGTTGAATTTAATGTCTTCTTTTTCCTCTCTGTGCTTGTAGGTCAGAAGATTCTTCACCACAGAAGTGATGTCTTAGAAACTGTAGTCCTAATCAATCCCTCAGATGAAGCAGTTAGTACTGAGGTAAGTCAGTCAGAAATACTTCACTGGATGTGTCATAAAAGCTCTATTAAGTGGACAGGTTGAGAGAGGCGCCTAACTACGGACAAAAGCACATGTTGGAAGCAAATATCATCAAAAACATAAAAAAACCCCTTGATTTTTTCCTGTTTTCCTGGACTTCTAATAAAGCTTCAAAGACATAGGACAGAAACACGCCACTTAGCCAGCATTCATTTCCTCATAACACACCAAATTCTTTTCTTGATGAAGGCAGCTGTGGTAAAACTACAGCTGGTTTTCTTCTGTTCCTCCATTGTTTGGTAGCTCTCTCTGCCTTTTTTGCATATGAAAAAGTGCCTGAAAAGAAATCAAGTTCATTGAGATAAATTTAGGTCCTCGAGAAGAATGACCATCTATGTGGTGGTGACGATAGGTTGATCTATGTGATCTGTCCTTCAAAAACTGTATGACATGATCAGTGGGCTCTGAAGAGTGCCCCAGAAGAGTTCTGTCAATTCCTCATGAACTTGCTAGGGTAGAGCCAAGGAACTGAGGATGTAGCTCAAAGAAAAAATTGACAAATTTAGCTAGTGATATTGAAGGTTGTAAAAATTAATAATAATTAAATTCCTAGCCAGTGCTGAGAAGCATTGACATAGTACAATTTCTTTTGGGAAATGAAATGACTCTGTGTGGTGGTTTGACAGTGGCCAGATGCCAGGCACCCACAAAATCCACTCACTCACCCTCCTCTGCTACAGCTGGACAGAGGAAAGAAAATTTAATGAAAGGTTCATGAGTTGAGATAAGGACTGGGAGAAAACACTCCGAGGGCAAAACAGGCTCAACTGTGAGATATAAAGTGAATTTCTAACTAACAAAATCAGAGCAGGATGATGAGAAGTAAAATAAGCCCTTAAAAACACCTTTCCCCCTCCTCCCACCCCAACCTCTCCCTCCTTCCCACTGCCAGTGCAGGGAGACAGGGAGTGGGGGTTTTGGTCAGTTTATCACCTGTAGTTTCTCTCGCTGCTCAGGGAGATGAGTGGTTCCACTGCTACACTGTGGGGTCCCTACCATGGGAGACAGTTCTCTGCGAACTTCTCCAACGTGGCTCCATTTCATGAGCAACAGTCCTCCCAAAACTGCTGTAGCGTGGGTCACTCTTCCACAGGGTACAGTCCTTCAAGGACAGGCTATTTCAGCCTGAGAACAGGGCCCCCTCTCCATGGGTCTCCCACAGGATTACAGCCTCCTCCAGGCATCCAGCCACTCCAGCATGGGCACCTCCTCCATGGGCTGCGAGTGGATCTCTGCATCCCCTGTGGACCTCCATGGGCTGCAAGGGGACAGCCTGCTTCACCATCATCTTCACCACGGCCTCCAGAGGAATCTCAGCTCCAGTGCCTGGAGCACCTCCTCCCCCTCCTTCTTCACTGACCTTGGTGTCTGCATAGTTGTTCTTCTCACATGTTCTCACTCCGCTCTTCTCTGTCTGGAATTACAACTGCACAACAATTTTTTTTGTCTTTCTTCTTAAATATATTATCACAGAGGCGTTACCACCATCTCTAATTGGCCCAGCCTTGGCCAGCGGCACATCCATCCTTAGACCCACCAGGGATTGGCTCTGCCAGACATGGTGGAAGCTTCTAGTAGCTTCTCACAGAAGCCACCTCTGTGGCCTCCCCCACTACGAAGAACCAGGCCATGCAAAACCAACACACTCTGCTTGCAGTACTTTGTCAAAAATTCTACTTATTTACCAACATGAAGTGATATCAAACACAAACAGGAAGAAACTTTCATGGTTTGACCCCAGTCAGCAAGTAAGTACCATGTTGTTAGGATTCGATTATTAAAAGATGCCTCCACTGAAATTAAGGTGCAAATGAGACCATATGCTAAAGTCAATAGTACAGATTTTATTTAACAGTAAATGAGGGGGGAGAAAGAGAGAGAAAAAGATTAAGTAGAGAGATAGCCATGACAACGTGGGTCCCTGCGGCATCCTGCTGGCCCTTCCTCTTCTGGTTTTCTTAGTGGTGGGGCTCCACGAGTTTTCTTCTGGAGGTACCACTTATACAGTCTAAGTCCCAGGTATCCACAGAGCATAGATGGTGTTCCCACAACTTGGGATGGCATGTGTATAAGGACTTCCTTCCTTTCTCACAGTTTGCCATGGCAGGAATTTTTGTCTGAGTAGGTTACCTACATCTGCCTCACCAGGCCTGGCATCTTCCTTTTCTTGACATCTGCGCTTATCACAAGTTTCTACAGTGCAATTTTGTCTAGTGTCCTAATTCCAAACCTTCCCCTCCATTTAGGCCTGGAATTAACACCTTCCTGTTTGCCATCTGTGCCTGTTTTGGTGGCTTATCTTATGGGAACTTCCTTCTTTAACAGTGTTTTGAGACATTTCACTGCATTCTTTAAGTCTTGACACATGCAGCCACTCACTCCACACAGGGGAAAAAGAGAATCCTAAAAAAAAGTAAACCTTATGGGTAGAAATAAGAACAGTTTAATAATTGAAACAAAATAAAATATAATAAAAAAATAGTAATGGAAAGGAGAGAGAGAGAATAATAAAACCCAAGAGAAAGAAGTTATGCACAATACAATAGCTCATCATCTGCTGACTAATGCCCAGTTAGTCCCCTCCTGGCCATCTCCCCCCGGTTTATATACTGAGCATGATGTTCTATGGTATGGAATATCCCTTTGGCCAGTTCAGGTCAGCTGTCCCAAACTGCAGTCTCTATTCCTACGCCTCTCAAGTGGATGGACTACAAGATGGGGACTGGAGGAGCAAAGTCCCTCCCACTGTAAGAGAACATTAGGTCTGTGATAGCCTAAGGAACTTGAACAGGTCTATGGGACCTGATGAGATGCATTCCAGAGTCCTGAGGGAATTGGCTGATGTAGTGGCCAAGCCACTTTCCATGATATTTGAAAAGTCACAGCAGTCAGGTGAACAAGAAAAAAGGAAAAATCGCACCCATCTTTAAAAAGAGTAGAAAGGAGGACCGCAGGAACTACAAACCTCGTCTTTGTGCCTGGGAAGATTATGGAACAGATCCTCCTAGAAGCTATGCTGGCACATGGAGGACAGGGAGGTGACTTGAGACAGCCAGCACAGCTTCACCAAGAGGAAGTCCTGCCTGACCAGTCTTGTGGCCTTCTATAATGGAGTGACTGCATCAGTGAACAAGGGAAGGGCTACAGATGTCATCCATCTGGACTTCTGTAAGGCTTTTGATACAATCCCTCACAACATCCTTCTCTCTAAATTGGAGATATGGATTTGATGGGTGGACTGTTCAGTGGATGAGGAGTTGGTTGAATGGTCACATCCAGAGGGTAGTGGTCAATGGCTCAATGTCCCGATGGACATTGGTGACAAGTGGTGTTCCTCAAGGGTCTGTATTGGGACCAGTGCTATTTAATATCTTCATCAATGACATAGCGGGATTGAGTGCTTCCTTTAGCAAGTTTGCAGATGACACCAAGCTGAGTGGTGTGGTTGCCAAACCTGAAGGACAGGATGACATCCAGAGGGACCTGGGCAAGCTCAAGAAGTGGGGCCATGGGAATCTCATGAGGTTTAATAAGACCAAGTGCAAGGTGCTGTACCTGGGTAGGGGCAACCCCTGGTATCAATACAAGCTAAGGGATGAATGGATTGAGAGCAGCCCTGACAAGAAGGACTTGGGGATGCTGGTGGATGAGAGGCTGGACATGTACCGGCAATGTGCACTTGCAGCCCAGAAAGCCAACCACGTTCTGGGCTGCATGAAAAGAAGCATGACCAGAAGGTCAAAGGAGGTGATTCTGTCCCTCTGCTCCACTCTTGTGAGGCCCCACCTGGAGTACTGCATCCAGTTCTGGAGCTCCCAACATAAAAAGGATGTAGACCTGCTGGAGTGAGTCCAGAGGAGGGCTTTCCAGAAATGCCAGAAGGATGGGATGCCACCCAGAGGGACCTTGACAGGCCTAAGAGGTGGGTACATGCAAACCTTATGAAGTTCAACAAGGCCAAGAGCAAGGTCCTGGACCCGGGTCAGGGCAATCCCAAGCACAAATATAGTCTGGGCAGACGTCGACTTGGGGGTGTTGATTGATGAAAACCTTGACGTGACCTGAGAATGTGCACTTGCAGATGAGAAAGCCAACCATATCCTGGGCTGCATCAAAAGAAGCATTACCAGCAGATTCAGGGAGGTGATTCTCCCCCTCTGCTCTCGAGGCACCCCACCTAACCTAGAGTACTGCATTCAGCTCTGGGGTCCTCATCACAGTAAGGGCATCAACCTGGTGGAGCAAGTCCAGAGGAGGACCATGAAGATGATGAGAGGGCTGGAGCACCTCACCAATGAAGACGGGCTGAGATAATTGGGGCTGTTCAGCATGAAGAAGAGAAGGCTCCTTATAGCAGCCTTTTGGTATCTAAAGGGGACCTACAAGAAAGCTGGAGAGTGACTTTTTATAAGAGCATGAAGTCATAGGACACTACATACAATATGTCATAAAGAGGCTTGGTGAGGTTATGGTGGCCATTGAAGGTCAACCCATCACATTTGCAAAACGTTTACTGAACAGTATGGAAGTATACAGAAGTATACTGAACATATGGATTTTTCTTAGCATGCAAGTAAATCTCCCTCTGGAGGGAAATAGTAATTATTACTAGCTATAGTAAGGGTAAAATAAAATAACAAAGCTCTAGTTTAAAATATTTAACAGTTATTTCAAAATGCAGAAGTTTATTTCTCCATTGGAAGTTCCTTTGAGCCATCAGGCATCTACATAATTTATTACTGTTTTGATAAAGGTCTTGGGCTGGTACACTTAAAAAAGTTATAGTGTCCGTAGTTAGTGGTATCACGAGATGTAAATAGTACATGTGACTGTATCTCAGTGCTTGATTATAATTATGATGAAGCAGAAACATCCTTTAACTTTGTAGGGAATTGAACAGAATGACAGTCTAAATATGCAAATTTTATGTGTGATTTAAGGCTGTTACTTTTTAGTGACATTTTTGTAACAGAATGACAAGTAATGCTGTACACTGGGAAAAGAAAATTGGCCTTCCAAAAACAGTCTGACATATTAGCATGTGGGATACAGTTGCCCAAGGCCGTCCTGATACAGTGCTATTAAAATTCAATAAGAGTTATGGAAGGAATATATACTTTTTCATTCAAATTTTGTTCTCTTCTGCTCCTTACTCTATTTTCCCTTGTGTCCTTACTTTTATTTCCTTGTCAGCCTTTCTCTTTTTTGCTTGCCATGGTTTTACCCCAATTGGCCACTAAGTACCATGCAGCTGCTCGCAAGCTTCCCCCCCCACCCTGGTGGGATGGGGAGGAGAATCAGGAAAAGAAAAAAATCATGGGTTCAGATGAGAACAGTTAAATAATTAAAACAAATAAAATATAATATTATAATAATAATAATGGTAGCAAAAAGGTGAGAGACTTCCAGCCTTCTTGGACTCCTTTGCCCTTCAGGACTGCCTCCCAAGGGACTCTCAACCAGTCTCCTTAAGAGGCCAAAGTCTGCCCTCCGGAAGTCCCAGGTGGCAGTTCTGCTGGCACCCCTCCTTACTTCTCTGAGAATTGAAAACTCAATCATTTCATGATCGCTATGCCCAAGATGGCCTCCAACCATCACATCACCCACCAGTCCTTCTCTGTTCACAAACAGCAAGTCCAGGGAGGTGCCTTCCCTAGCTGGCTCCCTCACCAGCTGTGTCAGCAAGTTTTCTTCCACACACTCCAACAATCTCCTAGGCTGTTTTCTCTCTGCTGTATTGTAGTTCCAGTGGATATCTGGTAAATTGAAGTCCCCCAAGGAGAACAAGGGCTAGAAATTATGAGACTTTTCCCAGTTGCTTATAAAATATTTCATCTGCCTCTTCATCCCGGTTGGGTGGTCTATAACAGACTCCCACCAGGATGTCTGCCTTGTTTGCCTTTCTCCTGATTCTTACCCATAAACACTCAACTCTATTTGAGCCATCATCAAGCTCCAGACAATAAAAACACTCCATAACTTGAAAATGTTTTGACAGTCCTATGGAGACTTTGATGCAAAATATGCTTTAAATTAGATGAGGTAAACCTTATGTTCTCAGAGGAATGTACAAACACGTGGTAACTCCCATTACTGATGTGTTTCTCTCCTTCTCTTTAGGTGCGCTTAATGATCACAGATGCTGCAAGACACAAGCTCCTTGTACTAACTGGACAGTGTTTTGAAAACACAGGAGAACTCATTCTTCAGTCAGGGACCTTCTCCTTCAATAATTTCATTGAGATCTTCACAGATCAAGAGGTGTGTTCAGAAAAGTGTTTTCCATATATTGTCATGTGATGGTACAGGTTTTTAAGAGATTAAAAATGGCCCTCTTGTTAGAATTAGCATTGGCTAACTAATGCTGATGCTTTTTACTCTTTATTATAGGCTTTCTTTCAAGACATTTAATTTACTTCAGTTTTGATGTAAATTTCTTTACAAAGGAATTACATTTTATTTTTGGGATTTAAATTGTAGTTTCAAGAAAGAGAAAACCATGGAACATTTTGACAATGGAAGGAGACAGTGTTGTGCTTAAAATATACAGCTTGTTTATCTAAGGTGCACATACAAAGCAGTTGAATTTGACAGCAGGTTCTTGCCTGGTGGCAGTTAAGTAATAAGTAACATGAAATAAGACAGACTATCTGTTGGAATGGCTGTAGTTTTTTGCACCACCTACCTGTTTGGCTTCTTTACTGTAGTGTTTAAAATTTTGATAGTGAAATCTGTAAATCTTGTGGGATTTACAGAACAAAAATATAAGAATGAAACATACCAGTATTTAATGCTGTTTCTTTCATGACTTATTTTGCTGTCTTGCTTAATGTACTGTGTCTGAAAGTTCCTGTGGGGCAGGAACCCATAGTAAACAAGCTGTCACACTTAATTTGGCTGCTGTGTAAAGTATATATTTAAATAATCTATATGGCTGTGTCCCTAGGTATTTAGTTCCCAAAATTAAATAGGAGCATTTCAGTGGAGTGAATTTTGAAAGTTAAGCACTGAAAAAGCAAAGTTTGCATGAGCTCCAGTGTGACCTTGTTGTATCGATTTGGGGACAGACTTTTTAGCAGGGCCTGTTGAAATAGGACAAGGCATAATGCTTTTAAACTAAAAGAGGGTTGATTTAGACTAGATATAAGAAATAATTTTTTTTACGATGAGGGTGGTGAAACACTGAAACAGGTTGCCCAGAGAGGTTGTAGACCTTCTACAATAAGGTCACCCACCTAGTGGATGAAAGGAAGGCGATGGATGTAGTTTTTCTGGATTTTAGTAAGGCTTTTGATACTGTCCCTCACAGCATCCTTCTGGAAAAGTTGCCCAACTATGGGATGAGTGGGCTCATGGTGGGCTGGGTGAAGAACTGGCTGAAGGGCACAGCTCAAAGGGTTGTAGTGAATGGGGCTATATCTGGCTGGTGACCAGTCACTAATGGTGTTCCTTAGGGCTCAATTCTAGGGCCAATTCTGTTTAGTATATTTATCAACAATCTGGATGCAGGAGTTAAATGCACCATTAGCAAATTTGCTGATGATACCAATCTGGGAGGTGCTGTTGACTCTCTTGAGGGACAAAAGGCCTTGCAGAGGGATCTACACAGATCAGAGCATTGGGCAATGAAATTTAACAAGTCCAAATGCTGGATTCTGCACCTGGGATGAAGTAATGCCAGACATGAATATAGATTGTGAGAGGAGTGGCTGGAGAGCAGCCCTGCAGAAAGGGATCTGAGCGTGCTGGTTGAGAGAAGTTTGGCTTCGTTTTTTTGCTTTGCTTTTTTACAGACAAAGCCATGTCTGACATAGGAGTGAGATTTATTTATACTCATATCAAATGGTTTCAATACAACAAAGATAGAAAATATGTATTTTCTGCTTTATTTAGTTATTGGTGTGATAATTTTTCTTTAGATTACAGCCATTGTCTTTGTTGCATTTTATTATTGGTAAGTTCTCAAAATAAATTATGTAACACAAAGAAAGGAAACAAGACATAGAGGACCACAGAGATCTGCTGCAATGAAGCATTTTTTTTTATATATCCATTTCTTCTGCTGATTCAGTTTGTAGTCCAAGACTTTCAAATTATTCAGCTGCAGCCTAATCTATATTATCTTTATGAAAACTACTCCTATAGCTTGAACTAGCAATTGAGTGTCTGCAAAGAAGGTTGTGGTATTTTGCATGATACCATGTGGGTATATTTTGCATTGAATATTATGCCTGAATTAATTCTATAAAGTTTATATAATTTGATGGTCTCTTTGTTAAGAGCAAAGAGAACAGAAATGGGCTACATTTGACCTATTTTCCTGTAAAAAAAAAAGTCAAATGTGTCTGTGAAACTGGGAGAAGATAAAAAGTATATCGTACCTTTTCATGTTTGTGTACTAATGTGGAAACACCAAATATTGGATTTTAGTTCAGACTGGAATAGAGCAATAGCTTTTCATACTATGGCATAGAGCCTTTTGTTTTCTGTGCCTTTATTTCAGTAGATCGTGTTAGTACTATCATGTTGAGGTTTAGGAATGGTACTCCCCAATTTAGTGCCCCCACCGAGACTCTCCCAAACCAGACACCACTCACTCCCCCTCCATCCCCATTGAAAGCACAAAAGGCAAAGATCATGGGTTGAGAAAATAACAATTTACTGGAAACAGCAATGAGATAAGAAAACTAATAGTAACAGCAAGAATATTAATAACAAAAGCTATAAGAAAAAGAAACTATTTACATGGAAAACCGTGACAAACACTGACCGGTTCTTCCTGACCACGTTTTTCTCCTGACCAGAAAAAGGATGCCCTTCTGTTCTGAAGGCAGAGAACCTCCCCTTACCCCACCCATGGCAATGATGTGAGGTGGTATTGAATAACGTTAGGATCTGGTCATGCCCCCCTCCCCACTACTGCAAAAAAATAGCCCTTTTCTGGCCTAAACTAGGACATTACCCACTCCTTATTCTACACCATGCATGTCATGCCCAGATCCTACACCTTCCAACTATATACATATACATATATATGTATATAAATATACACACGCACAGGTATCATTTCTATAGTCAATGGCTGTCCCTCCATGATGTCTGTTGAGTTCATTTAATCCATGACTGTGGGTTCTATCTGTCCTAGATGTCTTCCAGGGCAGGAGGGATGGTGCGCTGTTGGCTGGTTGCTGTATCAGGAGCTCACGACTGGTCTGTCTGGAGCAGTCCATTCTCATTAGCCATGGGAGTTATGGCATACAGTGGCAATGTCATTCAGCAACCAATATTATACAACTTAACATTACAGACTGTTCTCACCCAAAAATCAAATACCCTGAGGTACACATCATGTTTCCCTGTCCCTCTGCATTACCCACCAAGTGCACCCCAGTCCTTGAGCAAAAATAATCCCACAGATGGGTTTTCGTTTGTTTGAGGCATGACTAATCCAAACTGTCTATCCTAAGACATTTCTCATATGCATCACGGGGACTTTATTGCTTCTATGGTACGCAGAGGTTTTGATCGGGCAGGGCCAGCTCAATTGGTGGAGCCACTAGTGTTAACTAACCAAGTGGCCTTCACTAAATGTAGATCCCAATGTTTGAAGGTCCCACCACCCATTGCTTTCAATGTGGTTTTTACCAGTCCACTGTACCGTTCAATTTTCCCAGAGGCTGGTGCATGATAGGGAATATGATGCACCCACCCAATACCATACTTTCTGGCCCAGGTGTCTATGAGGCTATTTTTGAAATGAGTCCTGTTGTCTGACTCAATTCTTTCTGGGATGCCATGTTGCCACAGGACTTGCTTTTCAAGGCCCAAGATAGTGTTCCAGGCAGTGGCCTGAGGCACAGGGTGTGTCTCCAGCCATCCAGTGGTTGTTTCCACCATCGTAAGCACATAGTGCTTGCCTTGGCAGGTCTGCAGGAGTGTGATATAATCAATCTGCCAGGTCTCCCCATACTTATATTTAGACCACCTTCCCTCCATACCAGAGGGACTTTACCCACTTGGCCTGCTTCACTGCACCACATGGTTCACAGTTATGGACAACCTGGGGTATGGTGTCCATGGTTAAGTCCACCCCTCGATCACGAGCCCATCTGTATGTTTCATCTCTTCCCTGATGACTTGAGGCGTCATGGGCCCATGAAGCCAGAAATAATTCACCCTTGTGTTGCCAGTCCAGATCTACCTGAGACACTTTAATCTTGGCAGCCCAATCCATCGGTCCATTGTTGCATTGTTCTTCAGTAGTGTGACTCGGTAACTGTGCATCTGCATGACTGTAGTCAGTTGACACTGGCTGGATGCCAGGCACCAGCAAAGCTGTTCACTCACTCTCCTCTGCAGCTGGGCAGAGGAGAGAAAATATAATGAAAGGTTCATGGGTTGAGATAAGGACTGGGAGAGTTCACCCATCAAATATCATCATGGGCAAAACAGAGTCTAATTAGAGATATGAATTGAATTTATTGCTAACAAAATCAGAGCTGGTTAATAAGAAGTAAAATAAACCCTTAAAAACACCTTCCTCCCACCCCTCCCTCCTTCCCAGCTCTACCACCTTCCCCAGCAGCACAAGGAGACAGGGAATGAGGGTTATGGTCAGTTCATCACCTGTGGTTTTTCCTGCTGTTCAGGGAGAGGAGTCAGTCCCCTGCTGCACTGTGGGGTCCCTCCCATGGGAGACAGTTCTCCATGAACTTCTCCAACGTGAGTCCATCTCACGAGCAACAGATCTCTGTGACCTGCTGCAATGCAAGTCCATCCCACGGGCAATAGTCTTTCTCAGACTGCTGCAGCATAGGTCACTCTTCCACAGGGTGCAGTCTTCCATGGACAGGCTGCTCCAGCCTGAGAGCAGGGCCCCTCTCTCCACTGGCCTCCCATGGGGTCACAGCCTCCTTTCTGGCATCCACTTGCTCTGGCGTGGATCTCCTCCATGGGCTGCATGTGGATTTCTGCATCCCCGTTGACCTTCATGGGCTGCGGGGGGACAGCCTGCTTCACCGTCTTCACCACAGGCTGCAGAGGAATCCCGGCTCTGGTGCCTGGAGCACCTCCTCCCCCTCCTTCTTCACTGACCTTGGTGTCTGCATAGTTGTTCTTCTCACATGTTCTCACTCCGCTCTTCTCTGTCTGGAATTACAACTGCACAACAATTTTTTTTTTCTTTCTTCTTAAATATATTATCACAGAGGTGTTACCACCATTTCTATTCTGCCCAGCTTTGTCAAGCGGCATGTCCATCTTTGGAGCTGCCAGGGATTGGTTCTGCTGGACACTGAGGAAGCTTCTAGCAGCTTCTCACAGAAGTTGCTCCTGTAGCCTGCCCCCCCCCCCACTACCTAAGCTTGGCCATACAAACCCAATACAGACACATTATTAGATCATCCTTGAGAGGATACCTTTGCCTCATGCTTGACAAGAGTTGCCTTCAGAGGCTGTTTCTGTCCTCTTCCCAATCCCCTTAGCAATACCCACATCCTGGAACATGGATCCAAGCTGCTTGGCTTCACTACTGCCTATTTTCATATTGTGGGCTGTGATATCCCAGCACTGGAGTAGCCAGGTCACTAGGTGCTCACCCAAATTGCAGTTGAAATCTTTTCACTTGCCTCACAGCTCACCCGAGGACAGGGATCAGGGGATTATCTCTGGCCCTGCCTCTTCCTCCTGTTCTGACAGTCTTGATTCCTCTTCATCCCTCACTAAGCAAACTGATTTGGTCTTGGATTTCTTCTTCTGTATAGAGGCGACTGCTATGGGCACAGGTTGCTCCTCTGGTTCAGCTGCAGTTTGAGTGGCCACAGTGCCTGTTCATCTGCTTTCCTTCTCCTTTTCCTCAGGATGCTGTCTAGTGATGAACAGTGTCTGATACTTAGTAGCCAGGCACCAGCATGTTGCATAACTTCGCACCTCTCTGGAACTGCCACAGCATTTTTCCTTCCCATATTTTATCACTTTAACAGGGTCCTGTAGTTGTTCAGGGGTGAACTTAACCATTGGAGGAGAGAAGTCCTTCGAATACTGGCCCATGTCCTCCCACATTCCATGCTACTCATGACTATCCACTCTCGGGGCAGATCTCTGAATGACCTCCCTAGAAATCTCTTTCTTGACTCTAAACATAATGTGGACCACACTGAGGAGACCTGGCAGACCTACCAAGAAGAACATGCTTTCCTAATATCCAAAGGGAATTCAAAATTCTCAAAAGCTGTTGTAATAGGCCTGAAGGAGGAAAAGAAAGTGAAAGGCTGTGGAAAATTATCCTTCCCTGTTCCCTCCACAGACTGTGTATAATTATTAATGGACTGCAAAGTTAGGTAGGAAAGCAACACTGAAGATGCATCCCAAATGATCCTCATTGCCCTTGATGTTATGTCATAAACTGATATCCCACAGTACAGCAACAAAGCAATGCTGATCCCTCTCCCTGCTCTGAAAAAGAATGTTGCAAGGAGAACATACAGGAATATATACAGAGTTGGGTACCACACCCACATGAACAGACCAAGCAACACTGAGACCGGTGGCTCCATGCCTAATACAACAAATGCTTAGATCAAATTTGTTTCCAATCCACTCTGGGCAGATCTGTTCTTATCTCAACCTTTCATGCCTGACATTGGGCGCCAAATAAGGCTGTCATGGTTTAGGAATGGTACTCCCCAATTTAGTGCCCCCACTTAGACTCCCCCAAACCAGACACCGCTTGCTCCCCCTCCACCCCCTCCACCCCCACTGAAAGCACAAAAGGCAAAGATCACGGGTTGAGAAAAGAACAATTTACTGGAAACAGCAATGAGATAAGAAAACTAACAATAACAGCAAGAATATTAATAATAAAAGCTATAAGACAAAGAAACTATTTACACGGAAAACTTTGGCAAATAGTGACTGGCTCTTCCTGACCACATTTTTCTCCTGACCAGAAAAAGGTCGCCCTCCTCCTCTGAAGCCAGAGAAGGTCCCTTTCCCCCATCCCTAGCAATGACAGGTGGTATTGAATAACATTAGTCTGGCCATGCCCTCCCTCCTGACTACTGTAAAAAATTAGCTTTGTCCTGGCTGAAACTCAGACACGTTTTCAAATACTGTCAAAATTAATGGAGTTATTCTAGATTTTCACTTTTGTGATCCATGAGTTGAAAATGAAAATAATGACAAGATTGTTTTTAACCATAACACTTTTCTTCTGGCTCTTTCTTTAGCATTGAATTTATATTTTTTTATTTATAAGACTATATATATAAAGCATTATAAATATATAATATATTGCATAATATGATATATGTATTTTTATATATATTTTTCACAGTTTAACCCTAGCTGGCAACTAAGCCCCACATAGTGGCTTGCTTATTCTCCTCACAGTAGGATTGGCGAGACAATCAGAGGGGGAAAAATGAGACAACTCGTGGGTTGAGATAAAGACAGTTTAATAGGAAAACCAAAAGCCACACTTGCAAGCAAAGCAAAATAAAGAATTAGTTCACTGCTTCCCATGGGCAGGCAGGTGTTCAGCCATTTCCAAGAAAGCAGGGATCCATCATGAGTAATGGTGATTTGGAAAGACAAACTCTATTATTCCCATTCCTCTTTCCTCCCCTAGCTTTATATGCTGAGCATGACATCATATGGTATGGAATGTCCCTTTGGTCAGTTGGAATCAGCTGTCCCAGCTGTGCCTCCTCCCAACTTCTTGTGCACCCACAGACATTGATGGTGTGATGTGAGAAGCAGAAAAGGCCTTGATTCTGCATAAGCCCTGCTCAGCAACAGCTAAAACATCCTTGTGTTATCAACACTTTTTTTAGCACAAATCCAAAACACAGTCCTATAATAGCTACTATGAAGAAAATTAACTCTATCCCAGCCAAAACCAGAACAATAGAACATATATAAATATATTTGCCTCACAATCTCACAAATACAAAACTTGCAACTTTTTGCATTTTTGATGGAGTAAATAATTTCTTAGCTTTCTGGAAAACTGTCCTGCAGTCTGTGACTCAGGAGCCAGTCTGCAGAAAGAACTGTGGTATTGTGAAATACATGTTGTGTAAGGAGGGGGGTGAGGAAGGCAGCTGCTCCAGGAGGATACTAGCCTCCTCTGAATGAACAGGGGTAGCAGGGAGACTCATGAGCCTATGGCAGAGATAGTGGCAACTCTGGCAACATTAGCTTCATAGTCCTCATCCCCTCTAAATTAAAACTTGTACTGTCCTCCTATAAAGGGTAGAGGAGGGAGGGGAGAACCTTGGGGTACTTTCCCCCTTTAGGTAGCAAGGAAGGGACCTTTCCTCATAAGGTGATCCTTTGTATTTTAAAAAATACAGTAGAAAACTAATTGTGATAACTGGTTCCTTCAGCTTCTAGGATGGGTACTCAACAGTGCAGAAGCGAATGAAAAAGGTTTTATCTGATCAGGAACTATTATGTTCTGATATTAATTGTAATTAAAAAATGAATTTACATGCATCTTGTGGTTTTGTTTTACAACCTTAGATTGGTGAATTATTGAGCACCACACACCCTGCCAACAAAGCCAGCTTAACTCTTTTCTGCCCTGAGGAAGGAGAATGGAAAAATTCCAACCTTGACAGACACAACCTTCAAGACTTTATTAACATTAAGCTCAACTCAGCTTCCATATTGCCCAAAATGGAAGGACTCTCTGAATTCACTGAGTATCTGTCAGAATCAGTAGAAGTGCCATCACCCTTTGACATTTTGGAACCTCCAACTTCAGGAGGCTTCTTGAAACTCTCCAAACCCTGCTGTTATATTTTCCCAGGTGGAAGAGGGGACTCTGCATTGTTTGCAGTGAATGGATTCAACATGCTTATCAATGGAGGATCTGAAAGAAAATCTTGCTTTTGGAAACTTATCCGGCACTTGGACAGGGTAGATTCCATTCTACTCACTCACATTGGAGATGATAACCTGCCAGGAATCAATAGCATGCTTCAGCGAAAGGTAGCTGAATTAGAAGAGGAACAGTCCCAAGGGTCTGCTTCCAACAGTGACTGGATGAAAAATCTGATCTCACCTGATTTAGGTGTTGTATTCCTTAATATACCTGAGAACCTGAAGAACCTGGATCCTAACTTTAGAGTAAATAGGAGTGTAGAAGAAGCTTGGTTTACTCTCCAATATTTAAATAAATTGTCTATGAAACCAGAACCTCTTTTCAGAAACATAGGAAATACCACTGACCCCATCATTTTATTTCAGAAAATGGGAGTTGGCAAACTTGAGATGTATGTGCTTAATCCTGTCAAAAATAGCAAAGAGATGCAATATTTTATGCAGCAGTGGAGTGGTACTAGCAAAGATAAAGCTGAATTCCTGCTACCAAATGGCCAAGAACTAGACATTCCATTATCCTTTTTCACCTCTGTCTCATCCCTCATTGTGTGGCATCCAGCTAATCCTGTAGAAAAAATAATCCGAGTTCTGTTTCCTGGAAACAGCACACAATATAATATTCTAGAAGGACTAGAAAAACTCAAACACTTAGACTTTCTTAAACAACCAGTGGTTACACAAAAAGACCTAACTGGAAACATTGCTAGTTCAGCTGTGAAACAAGCAATGTTGAAACAGCGAACAGACAGCAAGGAGAGTCTGAAGCCTGCTGCAAAGACACCAAGCAAGCTTGTCAAAAAAGAATCTAAAGAAGAAACATTGGAGCCTGCAAAACCTACTCCAGCACCGGAAAAGCTTCAGAAATTGGAAAGCAAAGAAAACGTTACAGTTAAAAAAGAGAAACCAGTAAAAGGGGAGACCAAACCTATAGTGGCAGAAAATAATGTTAAAAGTAAAGAAGAGCAAAAATCTGAAACTCCTGAAAAACAAGCTACAGATGTAAAAGCAAAAGTAGCAAAGGACAAGCCAGTGAAAAAGGAAGTCAAAGCAAAACCTGAAAAAAAAAAAGAGGAAAAAGAAAAACCAAAGAAAGAGGTTTCTAAAAAAGAGGAGAAAACACCCATCAAAAAAGAGGGAAAACACAAAAAAGAAGAGATCAAGCAAGAAGTTAAAAAAAAGGTGAAAAAGGAAGAGAAGGAAACTAAGAAGGAAGTAAAGAAAGAAGCTCCACCAAAGGAAGTTAAAAAAGATGGTAAAAAAGAAGAGAAGGAAATAAGGAAGGAAGAAAAAGGAATCAAAAAAGACATCAAGAAGGTTCCTAAAGAAACAAAGACATCTGCTCCATCAACTGAAGTCAAAAAGACAGCAACAAAGACTAAACCACAAAAGAAGGAGGAACCTACTAATAAAGAAGCAATATCTGCTGAAAAGCTAAAGGAAAAAGTAAAAATCAAGACTGTCAAGGAGATTAAAGTCAGTGGAGCTCAAGCTGCCCTTGCAGTAGTTGGAGCCACTACCACAACTGCAACAGCTACAGAAATTGCAGCTAGTGGAAAAGAACTTCAAGTTGAAAGATCCCTTATGTCTTCACCAGAGGATTTAACAAAGGATTTTGAGGAATTAAAAGCTGAAGAAGATGAAACAATAAAAGTAACGAAACTTCAAGTTGCACTCATAGAGGATGAACTGAAACTCACTGGCACAGAACAAAAAGAGGCCTTTGAAGTCCAAAAAGAAAAATTAGATCATGAAGGACCTGCTGAGTCATCTGATGAAGGCATAACTACCACAGAGGCAGAGGGTGAGTGTGAACAAACACCTGAAGAATTGGAACCTCTGGAAAAGCACAGGATTAGTGACCATGAAAAGTTTGAAGATGAAGGAACTGTCTTGGAAGAATCATATGAAGGAGGAAATGATGAGGAAAAGGCAGAGACAGAAGAAGCTGAAGAGCGAGGTGAAGATGAGGAGATAAAGACACAACTGGTCACTACAAAACCATATATGAAGAAAGCAAGAAAAATGCAAGAGAGTTCAGAAGCAATAATGGCTGATATCAAAGCAAAAAAATATATTGAAAAGGCAGATGATGAGGCATCAGATGAACAGGCTGAGGAAGACAGGGAAGAAGCAGTTGAAAAGGCAGAAACTGAAGACGCTGAAGAAGACAAGGAAGACAAAGCAAAAGACATTAGAGATGAAGAGAAGACTGAAAAAACAGAAGCTGAAGATTATGTGATGGCTGTGGTAGACAAAGCTGCAGAAACTGGTGAAGCTGAAGATAAATATGGCCTACTCATACTTACACCAACAAAACACTCAGAGTCTCAGTCTCCAACAGTTGAACTGGCTTCTTCTATCCATAATGAAACATTACCTGGTGGCTCAGAAAGTGAAGCCACTGTTTCTGATGAAGAAGACAGAGAAAATCCACCTGAGGAATTCACTGCTACTTCAGGTTATACACAATCTACCATCGAAATATCCAGTGAACCAACTCCAATGGATGAAATGTCTACCCCCCGGGATGTCATGAGTGATGAAACTAACAATGAGGAAAGTGAGTCACCTTCTCAAGAGTATATGTACATTACCAAGTATGAGACATCATTGTACTCTCAAGAATTTGCTAGACCTAAACTTTCTCCACTTCCAGATGCTTTTAATGGATTATCAGAAGGATCCAAAACAGAGGCCACGGAAGTTAAAGACTATAATGCCTCAGCTTCTACCATCTCACCACCTTCTTCATTAGAAAAAGACAAATTCTGTAAATCTGCATTCCAAGATGTATATTGTCAAAAAGGAAGTGAAATCCAAGGCACTGACAAATTAGAAATCAAAGAACCCTATCCAGAAGATGGTGGAAAACATAGTCCAGCCAAGAGCCCAGCTAAGAGTTTGTCCCCTCCATCATCTGTTGCCAAAACACCACTGAGTGAACGCAGTGTGAACTTTTCACTTACTCCCAGTGAGATCAAAGTCTTGGCTGAGCCTGTCCCCATTGCTACATTGTCTGATGTACATCAAGAAGTTGCCAAAGAGCACTGTGCAAGCCCTGAAGATAAAACATTAGAAGTAGCATCTCCCTCACAGTCTGCTGCTGGTAGTGCTGGCCACACGCCTTATTATCAATCTCCCACCGATGAAAAATTCAGTCAACTTCCCTCTGAAACCAGTGAAAAGTCAACAGAAGTTCCTGTTATCTTTGAACTCAGTGAAGATAAAGATGAGTCTGCTAAACCCAGAATTAGCCCTATGGATGAGCCTGTGCCAGATTCAGAATCTCCTATTGAAAAGGTTCTCTCGCCTCTACGGAGTCCACCACTGATAGGGTCAGAGACCACTTATGATACATTTTTGAGTGCTGATGTAAAGTCTCCCACCAGAGATTATGGAAATCCTTCTGAGGGGAAACCTGAAAAAAAAAAATCACCTGTTCAGATGAACCCAGCTTCTGAAGCCAGCTCTGTGAGCCTTTTCCAAGAAAAACAAGGTGAAAAAAGCATGGAGTTTATGGTAATTAAGGAAGGTTTCAGCCTAGAAAGGAAAACGGAGGATACAGAACCCAGCAGCTCTCAGTCTTCATTGGTCTTGGATGAGCGGAAGTTAGCAGGTGATCTCTCACCAACTCAAATAGATATCGGTCAGTTTGGTTCCTTAAAAGAAGACACCAAAATGTCAATTTCAGAAGGTACTGTTTCTGACACATCTGCAACTCCAGTTGATGAAGTTGTAGCAGAAGATACCTATTCCCATATAGAAGGAGTAGCTTCTGTCTCTACAGCATCTGTTGCTACTAGTTCATTTCCAGAACCAACTACTGATGATGTATCCCCTTCTTTGCATGCAGAGGTTGGATCCCCCCACTCTACTGAAGTTGATGATTCCCTTTCAGTGTCAGTTGTACAAACACCAACAATGCTTCAGGAAACAGAGATGTCTCCATCTAAAGAAGAATGCCCAAGACCCATGTCAATTTCTCCACCAGATTTCTCACCTAAAACTACAAAATCAAGAACCCCAGTGCACAATCACAGATCTCCTGAGCAGTCAACTATGTCAGTAGAATTTGGTCATGAGTCCCCTGAGCAGTCTTTAACAATGGACTTTAGTAGGCAATCTCCAGACTATCCTACTGTAGGCACTAGTATATACCATATATCTGAAAATGGACTGACAGAAGTAGATTATAGCCCTTCAGATATACAGGAGCCTATTTTTGCATGGAAGACTTCCCCTGTGGAGCAGTTATCTTGCTCTCAGGAGAAGGATATTTCAGAAATTATTTCAGTTTCTCAAATTGAAGCTTCATCCTCAACTTCATCAGCTCATACACATTCCCAGTTAACTTCACCACTGCCAGAAGAAACCTTTTCAGGTGCTGTTCCACCCAGACATATGTCACTACATTCTTCTTTTACTTCAGAAAAGATGCAGAGCCTCGGAGAAAAGCTTTCACCGAAGTCTGACCTATCTCCATTAACTCCAAGGGAGTCTTCTCTGTACTCTCCTAGTTTTCCAGATTCACCTCCTGCAATCACAGAAGTTGTGTCAGCTAGTCACACATCTTCATTATCTTTGCAAGTGTCCTCTGTCAAAGCATTTGGTTACCAAGAACCCCTAACAAAGCACAGTCCAGAACCTTTAATCAGCCCAGAAAAAGAAGATTTAGAGGAAAGCAGCAGGTCACCAGAAGAACTTAGTTATTCTTACAAGGCCCCAGAGAAAACTGTTAGGTCACCAGAGGATATTAGCTACTCCTATGAGGCAGTTTCAACATCTAGATCACCTCAGTCCACAGATTATTCCTATGAGATGACAGGGAAAACCATGGGGTCACCAGGAGTCACAGATTATTCCTATGAGATAATTAGGAAAGCTACCAGATCACCTGATGCTATGGATTACTCCTATGAGACAACAGGGAAAGCCACCAACTCACCTGAAGACACAGATTACTCATTTGAGACAACTAGGAAAACCACCAGGTCATCCAAAGCTACTAGCTATTCCCATGAAGCAAGTGCACATTTTACTCCAGAAAAATCTTTAGCAGAATCCCGTCAAGATGTTGACTTATGCCTTGTGTCTTCCTGTGAATATAAACATCCTAAAACTGAGCTTTCGCCATCATTTATCAACCCAAATCCCCTTGAGTGGTTTGCAAGTGAAGAACAGTCTCAATATCAAAAGAAACCATTAACTCAATCCGTGAGAGCTCATCCACCTTCTGGGGGAAAGCAGCAAGGGCGGCAGTGTGATGAAACCCCTCCCACATCCATGAGTGAGTCTGCCCCATCTCAGACTGATTCAGATGTTCCCCCTGAGACTGAGGAATGCCCTTCCATCACTGCAGATGCTAACATTGATTCTGAAGATGAGTCAGAAACCATTCCGACAGACAAGACAATTACATACAAACAAATTGACCCACCACCTGCCCCAATGCAGGATCACAGCCCTTCCCCTAGGCACCCTGATGTCTCCATGGTTGATCCAGAGATTTTGCCCACTGATCAGAATTTGGGTAAACCTTTGAAGAAGGACCTCAAAGAAAAGACAAAGACAAAAAAGCAGGGTACTAAGACCAAGTTGTCTTCTCCTGTTAAAAAAAGTGATGGCAAATCAAAACAAGTGGCTTCACCAAAACCAGCTGTAAAGGAATCTTTAGACAAAAATTCCAAAACAGTTTCTCAAAAAAAGGAGTCTGTGGAGAAAGCAACCAAAAATATCTCTAATCCAGAAGTAAAGTCTCGAGTGGAAGAGAAAGATAAGGACACCAAGAATGCAGCAAATACAACAACATACAAGTCAGCAAAGACTGCAACCACAGGTAAAGACAGATAGGAGTTCCCTAATGTTAAGATTTTCTTTGTTGTTGCAGTGAAGTTAGGTTGCCTTTACATCAGCTGACAATGTGGTTTGTAGCAAGCCCCCAAGGAAAGTTCATGTTTTAAATATAAATCTGGTGTATTATAGCTACATTTAAATGAATGAAATACACTGAATTAAGTTTTGCAATCCGATAAATCTGATGCAAAGAATTAGAGAGGGTACATCAAATATAAAAAACTTAATACTGTCTGAATTGTTAACCAACTATTAGAATTAAAAGTACCACTTCTGTAGGTGAAGTGAAATCAGTAGTAAAGTAAATTACTTTATTCATTGTAAGAATCATATAGGCATAATGTTCTTAACATAAAGTAATGCAATTCAATATTGTGAGAGGCATAGGTACAATCAGACACTGGATGCTTTTATTACTTTTCTGGATTAATTTTAAAAATAGTATTTTAAAAAAATTATAACAGTAGTAAGAGCACTTTCAGTGAGCTGAGCATGTATATCACATAATCCAGTTGTGGTCAGTTGACCTCGGCTCGACACCAGGTGCCCACCAAGCTGCTCTACCGCTCCCCTTCCCAGCTGGACAGGGGAGAGAAAATCAGATGGAAAACAACTTGTAGGTTGAGATAAGGCAGTTTACTAAAGTGAAAGTTTGCACAAGCACAAACAAAGAGAAAAAAAGAGTTTATTTTCTACTTCCCATCAGCAAGTGATGTTCAGCCACTTTCTGGGAAGCAGGGCTTCAGCTCATGCAGTGGTTGCTCTGGAAGGCAAACATTGTAGAATAACGAATGCCCCCCTGTTCCTCCTCTCTCCCTTAGCTTCTTTATCTGAGCTGTCATTAGATGGTATGGAATATCCCTTTGGTCAGTTTGGGTCAGCTGTCCTAGTTGTGTCCCCTCCCAGGATCTTGCCCACTTCCAGCCCCTTGATGGGGGGGGGGGGGGGGGAATGGTAGACAGCTCTGGCACTGTGGCAGCGCTACTCAGCAGTAGCCAAAATACTGGCATGTCAACATTGTCAACATCTTTCCAGCTACAAATGCAAAGTACAGCACTGTGACGGCTGCTATGGGAAAATGAACTCCAGCTCAGCCAGAACCAATACACAGTTAAAGTTTTATGCCATCAGTGATGACTAAATATACATAAAACTAATGTTATTTTGAATGACTGTTGTGTATTCCAAGTAGTAATAAAATATGAATTAGATTACCAAAGGAGACATTGTGCTAATATTTTGTTTCTGGTAGATCTTGTTAGAGAGTGTTTTGGGGATATTTGGATTTTGCTGTTTCCAGGACTGATGTTTTATTGAAAACTTTTTACAAGGAACAAGTGTAGGATTCAGTACAAGTAAACCAGCATTCAGCTCTCTGTAGCTTCATCATTTTAAGTGGTCCACTATTCCTTTCTTACACCATTATTTGCATGTAGCTCCTAGTAGATGTTTTTCAAAGCAGCTGTTCAGTTCCTCATGCTGTACATTTCTCCAGCACTTCAGTTTTATATTAGATTCTTCTTCCTTGAAGCATACTTCTAAGGTATATTCTAGTGCTGAAGACAAGACTCAATTTGATAATGACATTTAAGTGTAAAATGTAATGTAGAATGTATTATGCAATGTTAGTATACACAATTCAGAAAGATGTATCACAGATTTTTTATGATAAAAGATGATCAAAGATTTTTTTTAATATATCCAATAGTTAAAAACTCTCTAATTCAGGAAATCTTATCATATTATGATGCTTATTTGACATATTGCCCTGTGATGAATGGCAGGTCCCACTAGACAATTGTATTGGTGTCTTGGTTTGAAAGACAGGTGTCTGTCAAGGAAGGCAGGAGCCTCCCCTGAAATGGAAAATGCAACCCCCTTCCCTCCGAATTATTATAATTTTGAAATTAAGGGGCTTTCAGGCAAAGATATGGGGGGTAGGAAAAACAGTTCTTTACTAATATATATATATATGTATGACAAGGCAAACAAGCAACAATAACTATGGCAGTAACAGCAAACAGAACCACAAACCCAGTGACAGCCTCTCTCGGCTGTCAGGCACTTTTCCCTTTGGTGCAGTTCCGGTCACAGCCGGCAGGGCCGCTGGCGGCTCCTGGTGAGCAGGGCAGGTGCGATGGTTCCCCCAGAGCTGCAGAGGGCGCTCCGGAGCGAGCTCGGGGTCCCGGGAAGGATGGACAAAAGGCTTCACAAACCCTCTGGGCAGCTGATCCTGGTGTCCGGCCGGACCCTAGGGAAACAGCAGGCTGGAACAGCAGAGACGAGCACAGATCCCGGGTGGCAGACGAGATGTATCAAGCTCCGGAGCTGCAGTGGGAGCCCCGGGAGGTCTCAGCCAGCAAGGGTGTGCAGGGGCTACAGTGTAGCGAAGGCTCGAAGCGACGGCGGCGGGGGGGGACAGAGCGGCCGTGGCCCGGCTCCCAGCAGGGCAGGGAAAGGTGGGCTTGGGAATCCCGGGTTTCTCCGGTAGAAGAAAGGCAGCCGAAAAGCAGAAGTCTCCAGCCCTGACGAACTCCTTTTAAACGCTGAGAGCACCAGCAGCCCTGGCTGTATCCAACCCCCAAGGTGAAAGACAAGTAGCTAGTTGGACCGCCCCCCCCCCCCCCGTGGCCAGGTCCTTTGTTTTTCTTAAGCACCTAGCAATTTGTCCCCCGGCAACATATATGGGGAAACTCAGCAAGCAGTGGTATACAGACATTTCATATTACATGCGGTTTTCACCCAACAATCAGATCTCCCTGCGGTACACAATGTGTTATTCCATCGCTCTGCATTACCCACCGTGTGCAACCAGGTCCCTGAGCAAAGACAACTCCATGGATGGGTTTGTCTGTACTCAAGGCAGAATTAACCCAGTCTTTCCTAACAGTCCTCTGACATGTACTACCGGGACCTTATCTCCGTCTACTGTATGCAGGGGCTCAGATTGGGCTGGACCAGCTTGGTTGGTGGAACCTCGGGTGTTAACTAACCAGGTGGCCTTTGCTAGATGCTGTTCCCAATTTTTGAAAGTTCCTCCACCCTGTGCCTTCAAGGTGGTTTTCAACAATCCATTGCACGGTTCCACTTTCCCAGCTGCTGGTGCGTGGTAAGGGATACAGTACACCCACTCAATGCCATGCTCCCTAGCCCAGGTGTTTATAAGGCTATTCTTGAAATGAGTCTCATTGTCAGATTCAATTCTCTCGGGGGTACCATGTCTCCAAAGGACTTGTTTTTCAAGACCCAAGATGGTGTTATGGGCCATAGCATGAGGCACAGGGTAGGTCTCCAACCATCCCGTGGTGGCTTCTACCATTGTGAGCACGTAGCGCTTGCCTTGGCGTGTTTGAGGCAGTGTGATGTAATCAATCTGCCAGGCCTCCCCATACTTGTATTTGGACCACCTCCCACCATACCATAGGGGTTTCACTCGCTTGGCCTGCTTGATTGCAGCGCATGTCTCACAATCATGGATAACTTGAGAGATACTGTCCGTGGTTAGATCTACCCCTCAGTCTCGTGCCCACTTATAGGTGGCATCTCTGCCTTGATGACCTGAAGCATCATGGGCCCATCGAGCTAGGAACAACTCTCCCTTGTGTTTCCAATCTATCTGTGACACCTCTATCTTTGCAGCCTGATCTACCTGCTCGTTGTTTCGGTGCTCCTCATTAGCCCTACTCTTGGGGACATGGGCATCTACATGGCGGACTTTTACAAGTAGCTTTTTCACTCGGGCAGCAATGTCTTTCTACTCTTCAGCAGCCCAGATGGGTTTTCCCCTGTGCTGCCAATTAGCCTTTTCCCACTTTTCCAGCCATCCCCACAGAGCATTGGCTACCATCCATGAATCAGTGCAGAGGTAGAGCTTTGGCCACTTCTCTCTTTCAGCAATGTCCAGGGCCAGCTGAACGGCTTTGAGTCCGGCTATTTGGCTCGATCCACCTTCTCCTTCAATAGCTTCTGCAACCTGTCGTGTGGGACTCCATACGGCTGCTTTCCACTTCCGTTTCATCCCTACAATGTGACAAGACCCATCATAGAGTCACCCCAAGATACTGCCGTTTATTGAATGGTAATTTAGTAATCACAGCCCTGCATAGTAATTGTTGGATAATAGTATATTACTGGGAAAGGTTCGGTCAAATGTTGGTTATGTGGTAGTGAGTTTTTATTGCATTATATAGTT
The DNA here is from genome assembly GCA_014706295.1 of Lycocorax pyrrhopterus obiensis. Lineage (NCBI taxonomy): Eukaryota > Metazoa > Chordata > Aves > Passeriformes > Paradisaeidae > Lycocorax > Lycocorax pyrrhopterus. The sequence goes on along the minus strand of JACSVZ010000030.1, from coordinate 2,953,170 downwards.
AGTTATTTTTATTTCATTTTTTTCCTCCCAGTCCAATTGTAATTGGCATACAACAAAGTTGGAACATGTCATTAGATGTAGGAGGGTAATGCCATAAGTGTTTCAGGGGACACAGAAGTACAATTGTGGCTATGTAATGTAATGTTTAACTAAGACAAGCAATTTTAATATAATCTCAGCAGTTATAGTGGTAATTAACAAATGCATATTTTAACTATCCTATGATATGTTCTTTTGTTGTTTGATTTCCAAAGGACCTGGGAATAGTAAATCATCAAAATCTACAGCAGTGCCTCCAGGACCTCCAGTGTATTTGGATCTGGTGTACATTCCCAACCACAGCAATAGAAAAAATGTTGATGTTGAGTTTTTCAAGAGGGTGCGGTCATCCTACTATGTGGTGAGCGGGAACGATTCTGCAGCTGAGGAGCCAAGCAGGGCTGTTCTGGACTCCCTGCTGGAGGGCAAGGCCCAGTGGGACAGTAATATGCAGGTAGGCTTTTCACTAGTATTTCTACCTGGAAATGTAATCTTCTCTGGAAAGCAACTACAGGAAGCCAGAGTGCCTCTGCAGTGGGCAGAAGCTGCTGGAGACAGGAGTTCCCAGCTTGGACACCTTGTTTCACCAGTGATGTGAGAGGACACCCAAGCGAGGGAGAGAGCTACACCATACTCAAATGCTTCTCCATTTCTGACCCTTCTGACCTGTCTCTGGAGAATAAAACAGTTGGGAACTGGTTTACAAGGCCATTTGTCTACTTGATCTTGTTATACCATATATGATCCAAGTTTGGAAACCTTGCAGGTTTTAAGTAGGAAAGAAAAGTGAATGTTTCGTGGTTTATACGGTCAACACATACACATGGAAACTCCATGTGCCTTTCCAACAGGATAAATAAGTAAACAAAATATTTGGCCATAATCTGAAGAGCTATAGGTGCAGACTACAGACTGCTGCTTCTCTGGAAAGTTGCACCTCAGTACCTTAGAGAACCAAGGTTTTATTTTGATAAACTGCTTCTTCTCAGTCATTTTATGTTATCTACATATTTATTTATTTTCTTTTATCCGATCCACTCTTTCCAAAAGGGAATCATATTTGTTGGCTAGGACTTCTTAAAAAGACATTTTTCTTATCAGTTGCTTCTGTTGTCCATTTCTCAGGAGTTCTCCTCTTTTGTGTTGCAGGTGACCTTAATCCCAACCCATGACTCAGAAATGATGAGAGAATGGTACCAAGAGACCCATGAGAAACAGCAGGACCTAAACATCATGGTTTTGGCAAGCAGCAGCACTGTTGTTATGCAAGATGAATCTTTTCCCGCGTGCAAGATTGAACTGTAAGAACCAGACCATGCACTGCAAGATTTACTTTTTGTCCAGAAATTCTTCAGTTTGAAAACACCTTTTCTAAAAATTCAACCCATCTATTTCAACTGCTGAACTGTATACCTGCAAAATGCTATACCCTATCACAGTGATGCAAGTCACAAATATTTTTTAGTCTTTGCTGATTGCTAGGGGAAATAACAGCATTCCCATAATAGGGTCAAAATTACTGTGAAAATACAGATCCAGTTTCATCTCCACTGAATGTTTGAAAACCATGTACTAGCAACTCCAAGTGACTTATGCCAGGTAGAGGCATTTGCCCTCTAAAGAATTACAAAGAGAGAAAAAGAAAGAGAGGGGTAGGAGGAGAAAGTAATAAATAATTAGTTCTCCAGTAGTCTCATGGCAATAGCTGTATCGCTTACTGCAGTTCATGCATTCACATGAAAAGGAGGTTTGAAATTTGTATCAATCTGAGCTATTGCAAAGGAGGTCCTTACTTTACAGAATTAAGTTAGCTGCAAAATAAGAAGCAGAATGTGGCTAGGAAGGGATGTATAACCTAAATGTTCATTAGCAGTTTTCCACTTTAATTTGAATCCTGCATGCTGACATCCAATAACATTCATAGGCCAAATATGCATGTAGTCTGAATCCCATTGAGAATTCTAAAACCTTTACTTCAACATGCAAAATTGTTGATCTAAGGCATGCTCCCAGTAAAAATCCACTCACTCCAGTCAGAACTGACCAGTACACATGCTTAAACACCCATGTCCACTATCAATTAACTAAAACAAAATACCAAAGCAGTTGGGAGTACATACAGTAGACAATTTGCCTTAGAAAGTGACTTGAATGTACAAAGAAACTTGATGCACTTATTTTTTATGTTGAGACAGCAAATTTATAAAACATCTGTGTAGGATCATAGTTGCCCCAGTAAAGAAGTGTGAGTGTGCATGAAGTGTATACTAGAAACCTATCTGACTGGTCAAACAGCTTGGTGCTATGAAGTATGTATGTTAGTTCTGTGAACAATTCATTGATGCACCAGGACAGTTCAACAAGGCAAGATGAGCATTTTTTTGGAAAGGTTCTTTTGTACTGTGGAAGCAAGATTGAAGTGGTCTCCACTATCAGAGTTGCAAAACTTGGTAAAATATTCAGGATGATGAAGGTTACCTGCAAGTCTGTACAGTATTCAACCTTCCTCTGTCTTACCTTATTTGTTTAATTTAAGAGCATATATGGGTACAAGTGTACAGAAAACTTTTTTGTAGTGCTGCGTGAACTTTTCATAGATTTTTAACAAAAGTTTTCATCTAAAGGAAAATTCAAAGAAAAATTTTTCAGGCCAAGGCAATTTTTTTTTTAGTAGTCTTGTAAGATAAATTAATGTTGTTTAAAGTTCTAGTGAGAATGGATATTGAGGTAAGATTTGTTGAAAACAGTCAACTGCCTTTTTGGAAGCAGGGGGGAAGGGGGTCCCTGGTGGAAAAATTAACCTATTGATGATGACAGAAAATGGGATTTGAAATGTTGATTGCCTAATATTTACAAGAGTGTAATCTACATGCTCAATCCCCCCAAGATCATGAAAAAAGATATAATAAATGATAAGGTAAAATAAGTTCCTTTCCCCCTTCTTCAATCTCTTCCTTTCTCCCTTCCCTTCCTTCTTTAGACTGCTTGCAGCAGAACAGCATGTACAACAGTTACGTCATTTAAGACAGTTTGGACTTTTTAGTCTCAGAAGTTTTAACCCAATTAAAAAGTCTTGATACATTGTAGAAGGTTTGCAAATCTGAATTTATAGAAGGTGTAAAGGCCTCCAAAATGAAAATATGTGCTGGTCTGTATGATTCACGATTAGGGCTGGTATTAAGCTTTGCAATGTAGTGAACTACGACCTCATTTTATTTTCTTTACTTATAATTTGTTTCGATTTTACATTGTTAGTCCATTTTTGTTTAATAGGTATATGTTTGCACTCCTAATTTTTATGAGGGGTTTTTTAATACGGCTTTAGGGCCCTTTATATGTGGGCTCCTGAGGCCTATTTAATGCTGTTAATTACTGTTTGTCAATTGTTGAGGTTTTTGATTTATTTTTAATGTCTTCTTCATTTTAGATATCTCTGGCAGTGCTGTTTTATTTATTGCTATACCTTTTAAGTTGTTAAGAACTTCACTCAGAATGACTATGGCAGAAAAGGCAGATGGAAATGTATTGTGAAAACAAGCATGTTTGCTGGGCTCATAATCATTCACTTAAAATGGTTTTTGTAATACATAGTCTTCAAAGTTATAGGCAAAATGTTTGGAAGAATAATTGTACAATTTCTACAATTCTGCTTTGTCTACATTCTTATATATGTCAGATTTCAAACTTTTTAAGTGGGTGAGAACTGATTTTCTGATATCTGAAATGATTTGTACCTCTGCTTTGGTAGAAAATATAAGTACAGCAATGGTCCTGAGTCTAATCTCACTTATGCCACTTATTCTTGTGAATCAAGAGCAATTTCACTACAATCAGGGAAGTTACAGTCATTAGGTCCCACTGTAAATGAAATTAGAATCAAGCCTTAAATCTCTCCAAGTAAGTTTGTGATGGCTCAAGCATTTATTTTACTTTAAAAATAATAATTAAGCAGTTACAGCTGTTCTTAAAATATTTATTCATCTTTTGTTTTTACAAGAATATTAAAAACCCAGTCCGACTATTCTGAGGTATTGCAATGCCTGTTCCATCCATTCCCTTTTAAATGTTAATCATGCCTGGGTGTAACACAGCAATGAACTCCTCCATTAGCTCCTCTTGCCTTTATGTCTTTCCTGCCAGTGGAACTAATCTAACTGCACTTATCACTACACAATCAGTTTAGAAACAGTCAGAAAAATGTTGCCTGTACATTAATGATGAGTACTGTTGATCAGCATAGATTTCTAGGAGAATGGTTTGTTATTGATTAATTATAAAGATTCAATAGGGCATGCCATTTAAATGATGGTATTACCCATAACAGCATCCCCAGTCATGATCTTCATGCTATTACTATACTGCTTCATAAAATTCAGTAAAGAATTACTTTAGAGGTCACACCCCACTCCTGAACTTAGACAGGGCCTTTCTTTCATGCCTTTTCAAAGTCTTGTGATGGGCCTGACTTCAGTGACCTCTACTTTTCATGCCATCTTTCATAAAATTAATTTTTGATTTTTTTTAATTATTATCTTGCATACTCTGGTGAATGGAGCTAACTGCGTATATGAATGGGGTTGTTAAACTGTCTACAATAGCTTATGCATTTTAGGAGAGTTCTAGTACTCATTTACTAAGATTGGATCAATTTGTTATTTGAATTGTCAATTCATCCTACCACAAGAAAGTCACCTCCAAAGAACACTTACTGTGCATATAGGATATTTCTGTCATATGCTTCTCTTTGTTCATCTGTTGCAAGAGGTTCTTGCTATGATGTTTTGAGAAAAATAGTAATTTTGTTTAAAATAAAAAAAGAAAAAAGTCTGTTTGTTGTGACTTCACAAAAAAAATCTAAAAAAAAAAGTAACTAAATAAAACAATGGCATAAAAATATTGAAACAAAAAAAAAGAAGAAAAAAACAGCTTCTCTGCACTAGACTAGCTAGGAGGTCCAGATGTCAGAGCTACCTCTTCAGGACTGGGCTGAAATCACAACTGTAAAAGAGGAAATATGAAGTATGCTTTCACGCATTTGCATGCAGCCATCATCTTCCAAACCATGGACAGAAACAGTCTTGTTGCTGGCTGAGAAGCACCTCACACACCTCCTCTCTTGTTCTGAATGGTGTTTGTGTCAGTCTGCAGCTGTGTATGGTATTATGTCATATAATTCTGCATCACTTCAATCCAGTCATATCTAATGTAGAAAATTAGTTTCCCGTGAAAGTAATATGCAATGCTTTTATGATATTTGTGTGCAATGTCCCCTCTTCCATTGAGCATATCTGATGTAAAAGAAAAAAACTCAATTCCACAATAAAATACAAAAGCAGTAAAGCAGTATTGACATTTCTTGTCTTTGTGTATGTAAGTACTTGTACGTTTTCCCTTTCCTTCAGTCATGATTACCTACTATATGGGCTTTTTCTCAAAAGTTCAATGACTATTTAAATGCTAGATAAGAACTAATCTTTATTTAGAAACTGAAAAATAAATTCTAAAGATTAGTTTTATCTCTTGTGATAAAAAACATTACCATGATGTACTATGATGTGGCTTCTTTTTGCTGTTCTCATTTCTGTATTCCCTCAGCAGCATGAGAAAATACCTAATTTTCAGTAAGTACATGTTGGGGGGAAAGGGTTGAAACTGGAAGAAGAGGGAATATTTGCACTTAAATTGACCTTGCAGCTGGGAATGCTAAGAAGGTCGGTGTAAAACTCAATTTATTATGCCTAGTGTTGTTCATCCTCTGCCTGTTTTGGGAAGTAGAATTCCTGTGGAGAGATAACACACTCTCACAGACATGCTTTGTGCCTCCTTGTCTTGGTTTGAAAGACAGGTATCTGCTAAGGAAGGCAGGAGCTTCCCTTGGAATGGAAAATGCAACCCCCTTCCCTCCGAATTATTATAATTCTGAAATTAAGGGGCTTTCAGGCAAAGATATGAGAAATAGGAATAACAGTTCTTTACTAGTATATATAACAAGGCAAACAAACAACAATAACTATGGCGATAACAACAAACAGAACCAGAAACCCAATAACAGCCTTCTCGGCCGCAGGCACTTTTCCCTTTAGTGTAGTGATGGTCACAGAAGGCAGGGGCGCTGGCAGACTCCTGGTGGGCAGGGCAGGTGCGATGATTCCCCCCGTGGCTGCAGGGGGCGCTCCGGCATGAGCTCGGGGAGCACGCGGTAATGGCAGCTTGACCGAGATGAGAAGGGGTGGAAGAAAAGCTTGCTTTACAAACCCCCCAGGGACAGCCGATCCCGGTGCCTCAGCAGGACTCTCTGGAGCAGCAAACTGGAACTGCAGGAATGAGCAAAAATCCCGGATGGTAGATGAGATGTATCAAACTCCACAGCTGTAGCGGGAACCCCGGGACGTCTCGGCAGGCAGGGAGTGTGGAGCTACAGTGTAGCGAAGACTCGGAGCAGTGGCAAAAGAACGGTGGGGACGGTGCAGCGGCGGCCCGGCTCCGAACAGGGCAGGGAAAGGCGGGCTCAGGATCCCGGGGGTTTTTCCCCTGAGGCACCCTAGCAGATGGTGAAAAGTCCCTTTTTTAGTGAGGTAGGGTGTTAAATAAGGTCCCAGTGCAACGGCCGCTCCCACTAGCAGAGCTCCACTCACGGTAGAAGAAAGGCAGCAGAAGGCAGAACCCCACAGCGATGACGAATTCTCCCCACAGTGACCGCAGCCTCTCTCCCCTCTGAATGCCAAGAGCACAAGAGAGCTAGAGGCTGCACCCAACCCCGTTTTCCCAGTCCAAATCTCGCGGCATCTCTTCCCTCCGAGAAACCCCCAGGTAAAAGAGAGTAGCCAGCTGGACCCCTCCCCTGAGCTGTGACTTCTTTGTCTCTCTTAAGTATCCAGTCGTTGTTGTCTCCTAGCAACACGTATGGGGGGAAAATTCCTTAAGAGAAAAAAAAAACAAAAGGAGAGCTCCTAAAACCCCAACACTCCTGCTGGGAGAGACAGAGAGATCATAAAAGCACAGCCTTGTAATATACTGTGGGTGGGTGAGGCCCTTTGATATACTGGGGCAGGCAGCAGGCCCCCCTCCCCCCCCGCCCGCCAGGATGAACTGAGCCTGTGTCCCCGTGTGTCTGCTGCCGGCGTTGTTAGCAAGGTAATGAAATAAATCTACTCGTTGCATTTCAGCTGTGGTTTGGTGGTCGCCTTGGTTACCTGTATGTGTCGATTCACACAGTGCACATTCAAGGGGCTGTATCAGAGATGGCACCAAATAAAACTACATCGCTGAGGCAAGCAGCTCCCATGCCGGCATGATCCACAGCAGAGTGCTCTAACGCAGTGCACGGGGGAATTTCCTGAATCAGGAAAAGCTGAGGGAGCCGAAAGAGCTACCAGGAGGCTGAAGCTCTGAGATAGCAGTTGATGGGACCTGGGCACAGCCAGAAGCAACCACAGCCCCACTCCCTCACCCTGCCCTCTGTATGAAAGAAGCCCTTAAGGAGCATGGCTGTCAGCAAGGATGCTCTAGTTCTGCTGAAATGATCAGGGAGCAATGGTATCCACCCTGCAGAAGACTATGTCCTCTCTTAACATCAGCACATCCCTGGAAGTATTCAGTGGTAAGCTGGATGGGGCTTTGAGCAACCTGGTCTAGTAGAAGGTGTCCCAATCCCGGGGGATTGGTACTAGATGGTCTTTAGGGTCCCTTCCAACCCAAACCATTCTATGATTCTATGTGAAGAGAAAGCTTCCTACCCTGGTACAGCCTTTATATTATTTTCCATTATTGACTTTTCAGGTAGGCAGCAATAAAGATGCAACAAGAAGTCTAAGGGCAACCAAGAGAGACTTTGATGCCTTAGGTTTTAACTTTTATATTTTTTAAACTCTGTACTGCTTAGTGTGCAACTTTGAAGCTTCTTGTAGCCTGTTACTTTCTGCTCTCTCATGCTAGTTAGACATAACAAAGCCTCTCCGGACTGCTCTTCAAGGACACCTAGACCATCCTGAGCCCAAGGGGTGTAAACCAAGGAGTCTCTGAAGGGGGGGAGTAGCTAAGGGGAATTACATCATTTAACTGGGGCTTTAATTGGAGAATTGACCCTGATATGCAAATGAACCAAACCTATAAAAGTGTGGAAAACTTGTGACCTGTCGTCCATCTTGGGGTCCATCTTGGCAATAGCCTCTGGCTCCCCAGGGTGTACCTTGAAGGCCCTTCAAATAAATACCTACTTTTGTTCCTTTACTCTGTCTAGTCTCTGTGTCTAGGAGGCCTGATAAGGCATCAACTTCAGGCCTTGGGACTGCTGGTTAAGGGATCAGGAGCACAAGTAGTGTTCTCCTCTGTCCTTCCAGTTGCAAGGAATGATGAGGGAAGAAACAGGAAGGGCCAGCAGATCAATAGCTGGCTCCGAGCCTGGTGTCACTGGCAGAATTTTGGGTTTTTTCATCATGGTCAGTCTGCACAACACTGAGTTTGCTGGATACACCTGTCTCAAAGGGAGAAAAGTATCGTTGCACAGGAGTTAGCAGGGGTCATTGAAAGAGCTTTAAACTAGATTTGAAGAGGGAAAGGGATAAGAACAGGCTTTCTAAAGATAAGACTGGGGCCAGCACACCAATGTTTGAGGGACAGTGTGCTAGTGAGGTCCTTCGGTCTGCCAGTTCAGTGGATATAGGGAATGGAGATCCACATGGCAATGCACCAATGCACGCAGCATGGGCAACAAGCAGGAGGAGCTGGAAGCTGTTGTGCTGCTGGAAAACTATGATAAAATTACAATCATGGAGACATGGTGGGATGACTTGCGCAACCAGAGTGCTGCAATGGATGGCTATAAACTCTTCAGAAGGGACAAGCAAGGAAGGAGAGGCCGTGGGGTAGCCCTGTATGTTAGGGAGTGTTTTGATTGTCTAGAGCTTACTGATGGCAATGTCAAGTGTTTATGGGTAAGAACCAGGGGGAAGGCTAAAAAGGCAGATATCTTGGTGGGAGTCTGTTATAGTCCACCCATACATGATGAAGAGGCAGATGAAATATTCTATAAGCAGCTTGTGAAAAGGGCTCAACACCAGAGCCCATAGATGTTGTGAAAGACTTTTAAAGAATAACGCCTTTGCTTTCAGGCTGGAATAGCTCATCCTTAAAAAACTAAACCCCGTGTTATTTATGACCCATGATTAGCAGCTGTGAGAAGACTGCTAAACCGTGGGAGAGATTTCTTCACTGCAGCAGATACGGATGGGGCTGTTGCCTGTGAAAGTTTGAACCACACTAAAGAAGTTCCTAGAGAGCTATATCTCGTGAGAAGAATCCCATGGCCCAGCAGAAGAAACCTTTTCCCTTAAACATAGAGGAAGACTCCTAAGAAATGAAACACTGACCAAACCCCATGTTTTGTTTTCCCTTGCGTGAGTTGGTGGAAGGGGGGAGGTACTGGGAGAGAAAGGTGTTTGAAAGTTACTCTAATTTCTTATTCTTTCTTTTTACTTTTTATTCTTTTAGTAATAAATTTTCTTTATACTGTAATTGTTCAAGTGTGGACCTGTTTTGCCTCGAAGTGTCTATGTTTTCCTCAATAATACTTATTTCCCCTTATGAAAATAAACAGATTTCATGGGGCTTGGCACCTAGCCAGCTTCAAACCACAACATTTTTGGTGCATTGGCTGGGAATCGAACCCAGACCTGCCGTGTGGCAGGCAAGAATTCTACCACTGAACCACAAATGACACATGGAGTAAATGGATTGCCTTCATCAGCAAACTGAATCCCCCTGGGATCTTGGAAATAATCACAAATTGGCCCGAAGGTGAAAACTTTGGTCTCAGTGACGAAGAGGAAATAGAACAAGTGACATGTGCTGAAGAAGCTCCACCGTACAACCAACTGCCAGCAGAAGACACATGCTACGCTCCTTTCACTGACGGTTCCTGTCGCATCGTAGGGATGAACTGAAAGTGGAAAGCAGCCGTATGGACTCCCACACGACAGGTTGCAGAAGCTACTGAAGGAGAAGGTGGATCAAGCCAACTTGCTGAACTCAAAGCCGTTCAGCTGGCCCTGGACATTGCTGAAAGAGAGAAGTGGCCAAAGCTCTACCTTTAAACTGATTCATGGATGGTAGCCAATGCTCTGTGGGGATGGCTGGAAAAGTGGGAAAAAGCTAATTGGCAGTGTAGGGGAAAACCAATCTGGGCTGCTGAAGAGTGGAAAGACATTGCTACCCAGGTAGGAAAGCTACCTGTGGAAGTCCGTCATGTAGATGTGTTAGCATAGAAACACATAATCACGGTATGATTATATGCAGGTGCTTTTATTGAAGAGCTCTGGGAATCAGGGGTACAGACCCAAATCTGACTCCGACATGGATTCGAGATGGATACAGTTTTATACCCTTTCCTTACATAACTGTTGTATAATCATATGTTAATCATTATCTTAATATTGTTCTATTGTATATGTTGATTTCACCCGAGCATGAGATTTAAGCCCCCTTCCGACAACATCTCTCATGATTGTTGTTCCTTTCTCATGATTCTTGTTGTGATTAAACAATTATTTTAATTATATTTAATTACTAACCAATCATCGCATTTAACTTTATCATCTACCATACAGGTGGGTATACAGATTGCAGGTTCGCATGATTTTAGCAAAGACAATGCCCACTCCTGTTCCCAAAGCCTACTTTAGCTACCATGATTTTTAGAAACATTTTAACCCTATGCTATCATTCCCCCCTTTGAAAGTATTTTCACTTTATATGTGTAAATGCTTTCACTTGATACAGTCTTTTTGGTTTTTGAGTTTATACTCGATGTTTGTCTTTGAATCTGGGGTTGTCATAAGTATTGTCATGGATGTTGCCACGGACCGGAGAATCTGAAGATGATGGATGTGGAATCTTGTCCTGTGTCAGTGCCTTCATTATTCTCCGGTTCCAGGATGTCCTTTTCTGTATTTCTACTTTTAGGATGCTGTAGACTAACCAGATCGCTAGGAACATAACTAGTAAGATGATTAAATCTTCAATGATAGATTTAATCCATGAACTCACATTCCATCCCAACCCCTTGAAGATTTTATCTAACCAGCTTGTAGTCAAGTCCTTTTGTTCATCTTGTGCCTCTTGCTCTATTTGTTTTAATTGATTGATATCATATTCTGCATCTGCAGTTACGTTTGGGATATGGATGCAGCAATGATCAATTTGTCCTTTTAAAAATCCACACACTCCATGTTCTTTCAGGAGTAACATATCTAAGGCCAGTCGATTTTGTAAAGTCATTTTGGTAGTAGCTTGTAATTGCATGTTTAGTTCTCTGAATCCTTCCCGGGTGACTTGCTAATCTCTCTACCTGACCTGTAAGTCTGTACATCATTTCTCTGTTTCGGTAGTTTGCTATAGGGCCGAACAGAGATTCTAGAGCCCACCCAAGTTTTACCCCACTAGAGGGTTCTTGTCAAGTTTCATCCTGGTTTTCATTATCTGAAACTTCTCGTCTTGTTCTTATTTGCAAAAGTTCGCATTTTCCATTAAATGGGGACTTTTTCCAAATTGGACATAAAGTAGGGAGGCCCAAAGTAAATTCTCTTACTTTTCTGTCTACAGGCAGATGGGTTGTCCAGGTACCATCACTTGTTGCCCATACAAACTGTCCTGGGCTTCGGATTGAACTTTTACCACATCCTATTGCTATCCTGTAATCTATTTGACCCTGTTTGTGTTTGATTCTTCTGCAGGCACAACCAATTTGCATGGCTACTGCCAGTGATGGCATTTGCTTTATCTCTACGTCGTCAGACGTGCAATCATAAGTTTTATTACATGCCCACCAACCCACTTTATCCGCCTGCATTCTGCTACTAGTGGCAGTGTTCATTACTGCCGGATCAGTGTCATTTTCAGGGCCTTCCCATTTGAGACACCAAGGGGTGCTTGCCATATATTGGAATTTTTGAAGTATACTCATGGACCATGCACTATCCTAGGGTTCCATCTGATCTGTTCTATTTTTTGTCTCACATCTCCATACAAAGGTGGTCTCTGTGATATTCTCTTTAATCTTTTTATAGTGTGGCAAGAAGCATTGCCACTTTGCAAGGTTTTGATCTTTAACCCACCACTCTATGATTTGTCCTACCTTTCCATGACTTAAAAGACAGTCTTGTTGCCTCAAAGGTTTCATCCACTCCCCTATTACTTTCCAGGACTCTTTAACTACTTGCCTGGACTCTGATACTTGTTTACATGCAATCGTTTTATTGTCTGGTATTTTAGGTAATTTTGACGTTATGATTCCCCAGCTTATTGGGTCTCCTGCTGCTTTTGGTATTGGCAGACAGGCAGTTATTCTACTGGTGTTTTGCATTTTGGCAAAGTCTTTGACTAATCCAATCATCACATTCTCAGCCCAAATTGCATTGGGGACTTTTATTACTTGTGTTTCTGCCTGTACCTCTCTCTTCATTCTAGAATGAAGAGTGGTCAGCTGATTTTCTTGCATTCCATATCCCAAAGCAATATCAATCCCAACTGGTAACATTAATATCCATAAAATGAGCATTGACACAAGTACTAAGATCATTTGAAACAGTTAAACACGTCTTATCTGCAACTTCATTGGTCCTACAGGTTGCGCAGTCCACAGTCTAGGACAGACTTTCTTCACTCGTGTGTAATGTATCCAAGGATCTACTCCAGCTACCTTGACTGCCGTAAAAGTGGTCAGCACCACCTGATGGGGTCCACTCCACCTTTCCTTTAATGGTTCTTCGTTCCAAGTTTTAATGTACACTTCGTCTCCTGGAAGAATATAATGAACTGGATTCTCGAGAGCCAGCGGCCTATTCCACACGAGGGCGCTCCGAAGCCAAGCTAAAGTTTTCCCAAGAGATAGAACATAGTTATACACTTCTTGTTTTCCCGTGACATGTATGTTTGGGTTAGGTTTGGGAGATTCATATGGTTTTCCATATACTATTTCATAAGGACTGACTGACATCCCACTCCTGGGTTTTATCCGAATCCTCAAAAGTGCTATTGGTAGAGCTTGTGGCCACTGCAATTTGGCTTCCTGGCATATTTTGCTGATTTGTCTCTTTAGTGTCTGATTCATCCTCTCTACCTGTCCACTCGATTGTGGTCTCCATGGCATGTGGAGGTCCCAAGCTATTCCCAGTAGCCTGCTCACTTCTTTTACCACTGTGGCTATAAAATGTGGGCCCCTATCTGATGATATTCCTAGAGGCACTCCAAATCTGGGAATGATCTCTTGTAGTAGCCACTTGACTGTCTCTTTTGCTTGGTTTGTGTGACAGGGAAGGGCTTCTGGCCATCCTGAAAATGTGTCAACCCCCACCAACAGATATTTGCATCCTCGAGTTCTTGGCAACTCTACAAAATCTACCTGCCAATAATCTCCTGGTTCTATCCCTACCCGAATTCTTCCTAGCTGTGCCTGCCATCTAGCCACTGGGTTGTTTCTCAAGCAAATTTCACACTTCGACATTATTGATTTTGCCATTGTTAACATTCGTACCGAGATTACATTTCGTCTTAGCAATTTCACCAATGCTTCTGCACCCCAATGACATTCATTATGTTTAATTTGTAGAACTTCTCTCATTATTAAGGGGGGTAGCACTATTTGCCCTCGTGTAGTTACATACCACTCTTCTGAATTCTTTTGTGCATTCAGAAAACGTCCCAATCTCTCATCTTCTGTTGAATATCCCGGTTCTGAAGGTAAATTGAATTGAGATACATTAAGTTTTGTAGGTATCAATGCCATTGCTATTTGCACCTTCCAAGCAACCTGTCGGGCTGTCCAGTCTGCCTTTCGATTTCCCTCACAAATTTTGGAGCTTCCTGATTGGTGTGCTTCACAATGCATAATTCCCACTTGTTCTAGTTTTTGTACTGCTTTTATCAATTGCAGGATTGCATCTTGATGTTTAATGTGTGTACCCTGGGAAGACAGCAATCCTCTTTCTTTCCACAGTGCCCCATGTACATGCACTACTCCAAAAGCATATTTTGAGTCAGTCCAAATGTTTACCTTCTTCTCTTCACTCAATTCTAGTGCTTTGGTTAAGGCAACTAGTTCTGCCCTCTGGGCAGATGTATTCGGGGGTAATGCTTTTGCTTCCACTACTGTACTGATTGTTGTTACCGCATATCCAGCGTATCTGGTTCCATTCTCCACGAAGCTGCTTCCATCTGTGAATAACTCCCACTCTGGTTGCTCCAGCGGGACATCTTTCAGGTCTTCTCTCGCTGAGTAGGTGTATTCTATTACTTCTACACAATCATGCTCTAGTGGGCCTTCCTCGGTTGTGGTACCTAGGAACAAAGCTGGATTCAAGAGGTTAGTCGTCTTTAGTGTGACATCATCCTGCTCGGTCAGGATTACCTGGAATTTTATCATCCTACTTGGAGATAGCCAATGGCCCCCCTTTTGCTCTAAAACAGTGGTTACCATGTGTGGCACATAGACATCTATGTGTCTTCCCATCGTGAGCTTCCTGGCTTCCTGTATCAATATTACAGTGGCTGCAACTGCCCGCAGACATGCAGGCCATCCGGCACTTACATTGTCAAGCTGTTTGGAGAAATAGCCTACCAGCCTCTTCCAGCTCCTCAAATGTTGGAACAGGACTCCCAGTGCCACGTGCAGCCTTTCATGCACAAACAGCTGAAAGTCTTTAGACAGATCAGGTAATCCTAGCGCCAGGGCAGTCACCAATGCTTCTTTCAATTTTAGGAAGGTTTTTTTCTGTGTCTTGCCCCAGCTGAACGGCTGCGTCTTCTGAGCTTCATACAGGGGTTTGGCAATTAGCCCATAGTCCATGATCCACAGGCGGCATCATCCTGCCATCCCAAGGAAGACTCGTAGCTCGTGGAGATTCTGGGGCTCTGGAATAGCACAAATAGCTTGGATACGGTTAGTACCTAATTTTCTCTGTCCTTGTGAGATCTCACATCCCAGGTAAATTACAGTCTGTTGGGCAATTTGTGCTTTTTCCTTAGACACTTTGTATCCTCCCATGCCCAGTGAGTTTAAAATCTCAATTGTTACCTTTATGCAGGTTGCCTTTTCTTCTGTTGCTATCAATATATCATCAACATATTGCAGCAAAAGGTATTGGTCTCTCGGTACTTGCCCTTCTTTGGTTCGGATCTCCAGCTCTTTTGCCAGTTGGTTTCCAAATAAGGCGGGGGAGTTCTTGTACCCCATGGGAAGCCGAGTCCATGTGAGCTGGGTCTTTCTTCCGTTTTCTGGATTTTCCCATTCAAAGGCAAACAGCTTCCTACTTTCTTTGTCAAGGGGTATGCAGAAAAAGGCATCTTTTAGATTAATTACGGTAAACCACTTATATATCTCTTTCATGGATGTTAACAATGTGTAGGGGTTGGCAACTACTGGATAAATGTCTTTGGTTATTTCATTTATTGTTCTTAGATCCTGTACTAGCCTATAATCCCCATTGGGTTTCTTTACCGGGAATATTGGTGCATTATATTCTGATTTGCATTCTTCTAGAATTCAATATTTTAGGAATTTATCAATAGTCTTTGCTATTCCCTGCCGTGCTTCTGGTTTTATAGGATATTGTTTGACTTGTACGGTTTTTGCTTCCTCTTTTAACTCTACATGTACTGGCTGTGCTAACTTAGATTTTCCAGGTATATCTGTTTTCCATACTGAGGGAATTACGGCATCTTCTACTTGCTTAGGAATTGTAGGGACCGGTTTCTCTTTTATCATTAAGATTTTTCCTGTCTTTGACTCCGGTATTTTCATTAACAGTTCCCCATTCTCAAAAGTTATTACTGCATCAAGCTTTGCCAATAGATCTCGACCTAGGAGTGGAATGGGGCATTCAGGCACGTACAAAAATTCATGAGTTAACACTTTGTTCCCAAACCACAAGTCTAAGGGTTGCAGGAATGGCCGATTTTCCTCCTTCCCTGTGGCCCCAACTATTGTGGTGGATTTGTTCCCAATCTGCCCTTCTAGATCATTTAAAACTGAATGAGTGGCTCCTGTATCAATTAAAAATTTCACAGCTTTATCTCCTAACTGTAAAGTTACCAGAGGTTCCTGGGACATAGATTTTTCCTTCTCAACATATAACACCATTACCTTGGCAACCTCTTCCTGCTGGAACTGATTGCCTTGGTCAAACCGGTTTGGGCATTCGTGCTTTCAATGCTCAGGGAGATGACAATAGGTGCACTCATTGAAGGCTAATGGCCTTCCGAGGCCCTTTCCAAACCCGCCCCTCCCAGTGCCTCGGCTGCCTCTAAGTACCATCTCCTTCTCAGTAGAGTCCATTAAAGTATCTAATATCACTTGGATGTCATCCCAGTCTGGATTCTGAGTCTTCATAATCATTTTCACCACTCTGGCTACTTTATCAGGATTTTCTCTATAGGTCCCAGCTGACTGCTTCCATATTACTAAATCTCCTGGGGAAAAGGGAACCTTTACAAAAACCGGTCCGTCCACCCCCCACACCTTGTCTCAAAGGGGCAATTATGGTTCTCTTTTGTTTGCCCGTTCTTAACAAACCCTTTCCTGTCTTAGGCCAAGTCGGGGCCAATTTGGATCGTGTGCGGTGGGATATTGGTTCATCCTCATCACTTTCACTGCTATCCGCTCCTTCTGCACCCCCTCCCCCATGTCTCTGTATCGCAACTAAACCTTGATTATTCTTGAGCAAAGGCAGCAAAAGGGGGTCATGAGCAGGCGAAGGGGGCGTAGGTGGAAGGGGAGGATATCCCTGGGGAGGCGTAGGTGGGGGGGATGTCCTTGGGCAGGCGTAGGTGGGGGGGGAGGGTGTCTTTGAGCAGGAGGGGTAAGTAGATTAGTTTCAGTAGGAGGAGTAAGTGGATCATGTGAAATAAGGCCAGATGAAGTAGGGTTAGATTCCCTTGATGCTGTGGGGGCTACCAGTAAATCACCCTCCATATCATCTTTCCAATATAGACTCTCATTCAATGCCAGGTGTTCTAAACAACGTTTCTCTTGGACACAGGCCACACACTTATTGTTGTTAGGTACCGTAATAACCATTAAACCACTTTCAGTCAGCCACTCTGGTTTTTCCCGTAAATAGAAAAATAAATCAACATACGGAACTTCATCCAATTTTCCCTCATGCTTACAAAACAACAATATGTAAGAAATCAAGTCAGATTGCAAAGACCCGTTTTCAGGCCACTGTTTCCCGTTCTGCAAAACATATTTCGGCCACTGAGTGTTACAATAATCGATCAGCTTATCCTTGTGTAATCCTTGGTCAAAATTACCTTGTTTCCAATGTGCTAATAAGCACCCCAAAGGAGAAGTATGTGGTATGGGGGCATTGCCACTCAAAATCCCTTTAAGCTTCTCCATGTTAGCACTACCAAAGTCTCCACTGCTGACCCTGCAATGCTTTCGCAATTGACTTACGGACGGCGCCTAGGCATTTACCAGGAATTCCTTAGCCCAACCAAGCTCAGCTTTCGCTACGTCTTATTGGCAGGCAACCAGACCAGAAGTAAAAGCACCTTACCTCTCCAGGGGACGTTGTGAGCGGCGGAGCGTCGCGGCGCCGATGGGCTCCCCGAGAATCCCTCGGTGCCGGCCGGAGTGTGATCAGGTCACGGGGTCCTCAGCAGCGCTCACAGGGTCCCATCTGGGGTCTCCAAAATGTTAGCGTAGAAACACATAATCACGGTATGATTATATGCAGGTGCTTTTATTGAAGAGCTCTGGGAATCAGGGGTACAGACCCAAATCTGACTCCGACATGGATTCGAGATGGATACAGTTTTATACCCTTTCCTTACATAACTGTTGTATAATCATATGTTAATCATTATCTTAATATTGTTCTATTGTATATATTGATTTCACCCGAGCATGAGATTTAAGCCCCCTTCCCACAACATTTCTCATGATTGTTTTTCCTTTCTCATGATTCTTGTTGTGATTAAACAATTATTTTTAATTATATTTAATTACTAACCAATCATCGCATTTAACTTTATCATCTATCATACAGGTGGGTACACAGATTGCAGGTTCTCATGATTTTAGCAAAGACAATGCCCACTCCTGTTCCCAAGGCCTACTTTAGCTACCACGATTTTAGAAATATTTTAACCCTATGCTATCAGATGCCCATGTGCCCAAGAGTCGGGCTAATGAGGAGCCCAGAAACAACGAGCAGTTAGATCAGGCTGCAAAGATAGAGGTGTCACAGATAGACTTTTAGTTTTGGAACACAAGGGACAGTTGTTCCTAGTTCGATGGGCCCATGATGCCTCAGGACATCAAGGCAGAGATGCCACCTATAAGTGGACACAAGACCGAGGGGTGGATCTAACCATGGACAGTATCTCCCAAGTTATCCATGATTGTGATCAAGCAGGCCAAGCGGGTGAAGCCCCTGTGGTATGGTGAGCAGTGGTCCAAATACAGGTATGGGGAGGCCTGGCAGATTGATTACATCACACTGCCTCAAACACGCCAAGGCAAGCGCTATGTGCTCACAATGGTAGAAGCCATCACTGGATGGCTGAAGACCTACCCTGTGCCTCATGCTACTGCCCGTAACACCATCTTGGGTCTTGAAAAGCAAGTCCTTTGGAGGCATGGTACCCCCGAGAGAATTGAATCTGACTCATTTCAAGAATAGCCTTATAAACACCTGGGCTGGGGAACATGGCATTGAGTGGGTGTACCATATCCCTTACCATGCACCAGCTGCAGGCAAAGTAAAACGGTGCAATGGATTGTTGAAAACCACCTTGAAGGCACTGGGGGGGGAACTTTCAAAAATTAGGAAATGCATCTAGCAAAGGCCACCTGGTTAGTTAACACTCAAGGTTCCACCAACCAAGCTGGCCCAGCCCAATCTGAGCCCCTGCATACAGTAGATGGAGACAAGGTTCCAGTAGTGGGTGTCAGAGGACTGTTAGGAAAGATTGTTTGGGTTAATTCTGCCTCGAGTACAGACAAACCCATCCATGGGGTTGTCTTTGCTCAGGGACAAGGTTGCACATGGTGGGTAATGCAGAAGGATGGGTGACACTTTTCCGTGCCTTAATTATGCCTCCCCGGATGGGGGAGATTTTTAGAGTCCTTTTTTAGAAATCCAGAAGATGAACGGGACTTTTCCATGCTTCTTGCTTTCAGATAGTTGTTTATTAAAGCTTATCAGAGGAGCTGAGCCACAGGCGTAACCCAGAGCAGAGAATGCGAGAGAAAAGGCGAATTATCAAGATTACACAGCCTTTTAAAGGTAAATCACCCAATGAAAACCCAAAACGAAAGATATTTTTACTTTTCTACCAATGTTCAATAAATCTTTCTGTCACGTAGAAGGAACTGCGGAATTTTTCACCCAATCCTCTCAATCCACTTTTGCCGCAGAACATGGAGCAGTAGAAGAAGAAGAAGAAGGTCTGGAGAACAACAACAATCCTCCATTTTGAAGTTTTTGCTTTTTATCTATTTACTATATTAACAAACCAAACACCTCTAAATTTTCACCCTGTGACAATCTTACATAATGTTCTATCACCTAGTTCACACCAGTGTAGATTCTATTTCTTCCCAGAGGGTAGGTAATTTTCTCCATGGATGAAGGTCAAAGACAGTGTTGTCCAGGGGGGTAGAATCCTTCAAAACAGGCAGAGAAATATTCCCTGCACTTTGGACTCCCACAGATGGGGAAACATGTTGTGTACCTCCGGGAGATTTGATTTTGGGTGAGAACCATTTGTAATGTCTGAATGCCTATATACCACTGTTTCTTGAATATCACTGCCACTATTTGTATATAGTTCGATGTATATATGTATAGATGTGTGTGCTTAGAATTGAAATGTATTAATTTGGGCATTAAGCCAATGATATGGAATAAGGGGTGGAATGTCTTGGGGTGATTTTATGATGATACTTTATTCCCTAATCATCTGCTTTATGCCCAGAAATGGCTGCTGTATCTTTAAGATGAACCACAGGGTGGGGCCGGAGCCTGGGAACCCCGGTTGCGGGTTCTGTTCAAGCTCTCTCTCTCCAGTGTGGTCTGCAGCTACACAGATTGTTGCCTTTGCTGAATTAATTTTCACCAATTTAGGCAAGAAGCTTCTGGGTTTTTTGGGTTTTTTTTCCTTCCCCCGGCCTGGAGGCTTTTCACCAGCAAATCCTTTCAGCAGCTTTTTGGGTTTTTTTTCTCTCTGGCCTAGGGAGCCTGCAGGGGCTGCCCTGGCCCGTCCGAACCCCAGGAAAGACTGAGGCAGCGAAAGAAGGGACATAAAAATCCACCAGTTTTGCCTGCTTGGAGGAGGAAAACCAATGCCAGAGGATCAACAGGTTTCCCATCTGCTCTGCTCCAGGCTGCTACGTGAACTCCTCTTCCCCTTCCCAGAGAAAAAAGGACCAGTCACCATTTTGTTTTCCAGGCCACGCGGTCAGCCTGTCTATTTTTCTTCTCTGGGCATTTTTGAGTTGTTGTTTGTTCTGCTGTGGGTGGGTGTGTGGGGGTTGGGGGTGTGTGTGTGTGTGTGGGTGGAGGGTAAGTTTCTGGGAGTTCATATCTAGCATTTATTCAATCCTTTTCTGTGCCTTGCGGGCACACCCCCTCCCTTTTGTTTTTATTAATAAACAGTTCTCTTTTTTTTTTTTTTTCCACTTTCACCCACTGGTATCAATTTGTCTCATTGGCAGAAGAAAAGGGAGTTATTGAAGCCCTTTCTCTTTAGAGGAAACATTCATTCCAGGGTGTTTTCTCCAGAAATTTGTCTCTAAAACCGAGACAACAGCTAATACTGAAAAAGGAAAGTTAAGGAACTTTAAATATGCTTTCTTTTGTTTTTTTCTAATAGTCCACATAAATGAAGTATTTGTATAATTCATACACATTCTTTTTTAATCAAATAGTTCTATAGCTTGAACAATCAGGAAAGGGCTTTCATTTTGACAGAAATTGAGGTGTAAATGATTGAAGCTTGCTAGAAATGTTCAAATACTTAAGCTTTCATATAATTAGGACAACTTTTTAACAAAATAATATGAGACTGAACAAGAAGAGAAGTATAGCTACACACTCTGAACTGAGGGTGAATCAGGGGGAGGAGGGGGAAGCAGAGGTTAAATGATTTGCTAAGATGTTTGTTAAAAACAATGCATACAGCTTGCTCAACACTTATTGTGCCTACCAAAGCAGAATGAGAAGATATAAGACTATTGATAAAGGGAAGGAATCTTGACCAAAGATCCTGTTTTCGAACTTAAAACTAACTTAAAGCAGCCTTGAAGTTTGGACTTGGGCCAGGGACATAAAGAGCATGTGCAGGGAAGCAAGGTGAAAAGTTCAGAAGGAGAGAGACTCTTTATTTCATCTGAGGAAGACTCTTACTTCATCCCGGAGACCCCCGCCCATGACCACCAGACGGCACTGTGCAAGTGCAATGCAGCTGTAAATGACTTTTGGGCTCATTATAATACGAAGCGAGGCTAGGTGGGGCTAGGTAATGAATATGTATAGGCGTATTGGGAAACTTAATGAATATGGAGCTTGTAACCCCATATATACCAAGCTGAATGCAGCTGTCAGCACGCATGATTTTGGAGGAATTATCCCCCATGCGTCCCAGCGCTGGAATAAACATACCTACTTTACTACTTATTCCAGTAGTGGAGTCTTTCCCGCATATCAAGGGGACCATTTGTAAAATAGCAAATTTACTTTATTCAAATACATAAATGCTGTAATTTTGAGAATGTCCTTGTCATTTTAGATATGTTCTCAGGATGGAGGCTTGTCCCTGTAAACATGGAGGTGAAACAACTGTTACAAAAAAAAAACCAGAGAGAAATAATTCCGGGGTTTAATATTCCCCTAAAACTATACAGCAATAAAAGGACCCGTTTTACCAGACAAGTAATGCAGAAAATTTGTGCAGCCCTAGAAATAAAACCAAAATGTCATTTTCTCAATCACCCTCAATCCAGTGGGCCTGTAGAGAGGAAAATCTCCCAGTTTTAAAACAAAATTAGCAAAAATTTGTGCAGCAACAGGCCTGAAATGTCTGAATGTGTTGCCTTCCCTGGTGCAACTTGAGGCCATTTTCTGTCATTCTATTGCTTGTTACTTGGGAAAATGTAGTAACCCACTTAACGGGACTCCACTTGTAAGCGCAGTAAATCTCGTCTCGGGAATGCCTCTCCCTGCACTCCTTTTCTCCCGTCGGATTTTTTAATTAGAGAGATGGGACTATGCAATTACAAACGATGTATTGCTTAAAATAACAAACAGGGCATCAGTCTCGAGGCGTGAGGTTTTAGCAACACATCATAATAATGGCGAAATAGTCACAAGATTTAGGGTTACATGGCAATTTATAACTTTCTAATCCAATAGGCAGTTAAAACGACACTTTGTTTTGACTTGATGACCTATCACCTGTCATACTTTTTCACTGCAATGCAGCTGTACCTTAACCAATAGCCTGTCATGTCACGTACACCCATATATTTCTATTCTAACATCTAAATTCTTAACTTAAACTATAAAATCACATTATTATACTTAAAACCCTTCACCATAACACCCAATACATACTTTTACTTATAACTATAGAAACATAGGTTTGTAATTCTCCTGCTTAAGGACCATAAATCTCTGTCAGTCATGCCAGACCTAGTTTCTTCCAGGGTTGTAAATCAAACCCACCATTAACTGCAGAAGTTTTTACTCCTCTGTTTCCCACAGGAAAAGAGACCAACGCCCATCTGGCTACAATCTCCTTTCAGGTAGTTGTAGAGGGCAATAAGATCTTCCCTTGGCCTCCTTTTCTTTAGGCTAAACAACCCAAGCTCCCTCAGCCATTCCTCATAGGACTTACTCTCTAGACCCTTCACCAGCTTTTTTGCCCATCTATGGACTTGCTCCAGCACCTCAGTGTCTTTCTTGTAGTGAGGGGCCCAAACCAGTATTTGATGTGTGGCCTCACCAGGAGAAAAATCATTGCCCTAGTCCTGATGGCCACACTACTTCTGATACAAACCAGGATGTTATTGGTCATCTTGGCCATACAGTCACACTGCTGGATCATGTTCAGCTGGCTGTCAACCAGCATCCCCAGGTTCTTTTCTTCCAGGCAGCTTTCCAGCCAATCTTCTCCAAGCCTGTAGCATTGCATGGGATTGTTGTGACCCAAGTGCAGGACCAAACACTTTGCCTTATTAAGCCTCATACAATTGATCTCAGGTCCTCTATCCAGTCTGTCCAGATCCCTCTGTAGAGCCCTCCTGCCCTCAAGCAGATCAACAATCCCACCTGACTTGGTGTCATCTGCAAACTTGCATACTCAATCCCCTCGTCCAGATCATTGATAAAGATATTAAAGAGGACTGGCCCCAATACTGAGCCCTGGGGAACACCACTTGTGACCAGCCACCAACTGGATGTAACTCCATTCACCACCACTCTCTGGGCTCAACCATCCAGACAATTCTTTACCCAGTGAAGCATACACCTGTCCATGCCATTGATGCCATGATGATTTTTTGCCTTTTCTTTTACATACCTTTTATATACCCTTTTATATAGCTTTTATGTATCCTCAGTGCTTTTAACATGCATACCTGTAATTCCTTAAGCCCGATAATTTAGCATAGTCCTAATATTCTGTTAAGCCAGGAGACCAAACATCCTGGAGGCCTTGCAGTTGGAGGCCAGAAAGCCCTACGCTATCCTGAGAAACCAAGGTCTTCTCTAGAACACATCCTGTAAACTAAGATAGGCCCATCCAGGGGGGAATTCCTCAGGATGGGAGGATATCACGCTAATCATTCAAGCCTCTCATTGGGGAGTTTTCTATAAATATGCTAATTTGCAAGATCTATAAATTGTATATGCCATTTATCGTGGGTGTGCATTTCGGCGCATTCCACCTTGGCGAAGTGCTGCACCTTAAAGATCCTTATTAAATACCGAGGTAAAAACCCCTTTTTCCCTTAACCGTGTCTGGCTCTTAAAATTAAGACCAGGGAAAGGCAACACCATGAGCAGCCAGTTCCAAAGTCCAGCTAAACAATATCCATAGACTTTTCCTCATCCACTAATCAGGTCACCTTGTCCTAAAAGGAGATCAGGTTAGTCAAGCAGGACCTGCCTTTCATAAACCCATGCTGGCTGGGCCTGATCCCCTGGTTGTCATGTACATGACATGTGATGGCATTCAAGATAATCATAATGTTCCCCAGCACTGAGATCAGGCTGACAGGCCTGTAGTTCCCTGGCTTCTCCTTCCGGCCCTTCTGGTACATGGGTATCATGTTTGCTAACCTCCAGTCAGCTGAGATCTCCCTGGTTTAGGCAGTACTGCTGGTTAAACACTGAAAGTAGCTTGGTGAGCGCTTCCACTAGCTCCCTTGGTAGCCTTGGGTGGATCCCATCCAGACCCATAGGCTTGTGTTTATCTAAGTGGTATAGCAGATCACTGACCATTTCCCCTTAGATTATTGGTGCTTCATTCTGCTCCCCATCTGTCTTCCAGCTCAGGGAGATGGGTACCCCAAGAACAATCGGTCTTACTAATAAAGACTGAGGCAAAGAAGGCATTAAGTACCTGAGCCTTTTCTTCATCCTTTAACACTAAGTTTTACCCACATCTAAAAAAGATAAGAGGTTCTCCTGAGCCCTCCTTTTGCTGCTGATGTATTTATAGAAACATTTATTATTTTCTTTTACAGCAGTGGCCAGTTTAATTTTTAGCTGGGCTTTGACCCTTCTAATTTTTTCCTTGCATAACCTCATGACATCCTTGTACTCTTTCTGAGTTGCCTGCCCCTTCTTCCAAAAGTCATAATCACTCTTTTTGCCTTGAGTTCAAGGCAAAGCTCTCTGTTCAGCCGGGTCGGTCTTCTTCCCCACCAGCTCATATCTTGGCACTGGGACAGCCTGCTCCTGCACCTTTAAATTTCCTTTTGAAGCACATCCAGACTTCCTGGACTGCCTTTGCCTTAAGGACTGCCTCCCAAGGGACTCTCTCAGCCAGTCTCCTAAACAGGCCAAAGTTTGCCCCTCTGGAAGTCCAAGGTGGCAGTTCTGCTGACCCCTCTCCTTCTTTGAGAATCAAAAACTCATTTTGTGATCACTGTACCCAAGACAGCCTCCAACCATCACATCACCCACCAGTCTTTCTCTGTTCACAAACAGCAGGTCCAGCGGGCACCTCCCCTGGTTGGCTCACTCATCAACTGTGTCAGGGAAGTTCTCTTCCACACACTCCAGGAACCTCCCAGACAGTTTTCCTCTCTGCTATGTTGTATTTCCAGCATATATCTGGTAAATTGAAGTCTCCCACCAGAACAAGGTCCAGAGACCACGAGACTCTCCCAGCTGCTTACAGAATATGTCATCTGCCTCTTCATCCTGGTTGGGTAGTCTGTAACAGACTCACACCAGGATATCTGCCTTGTTGGCCTTCTCCCCATTTCTTACACATAAACACTCAACCCTATCATCACCATCATTAAGCTCCAGACAATCAAAACACTCTCTAACATACAGGACTAACCCACTGCCTCTCCTTCCTTGCCTGTCCCTTCTGAAGAGTTGGACCAATACTTGTGGAAGATGGTCACCTAACAGGGAAGAAGAAAAAGTGAAGGCATTCAATGCAGTTTTTACCTCAGTCTTGAATAATACTGGTAGACCTCAGGCTGCCTGGTCCCCTGAGTTGGAGAACCACAAGTGTGGGAACAGTGACTTTCCATTTGTGGACACTGAAATTGTGAGGGATCAGCTGTATCATCTGAATGTTCTTACGTCCATAGGGCCCAATGAGATTCATCCCAGAGTACTGAAAGAGGCAGTGGATGTTTATGGCAGGATCCATCTCAATCATCTATGAAGGGTCTGGGGAGTCTGGGGAGGTCTCTGCTGACCGGAAGCTAGCCGGTATTATTCTGCTTTACAAGAAGGGCATGCAGAAAGACCCAGGAAACTACAGACCGGTTAATCTAACCTCAGTTCCTGGAAAAATTGTTGGGAAGATTATACTGGGTGCTATTGAAAGGCATTTAAAGAAAAATGCAATGGTCAGATATAGTAAGCATGGGTTCACAAAGGCAAAGTCCTGTCTAACTAATTTGATATTCTTCTATGATGAGGTCACCATCCTAGTGGATGAAGGGAAAGCATTAGATTTAGGTTTTCTGGATTTTAGTAAGGCTCTTGATACTGTCACATCAATAACCTTGGATCTTTGCTGCCGCGTAGATCTCCATCCCTTACCTCTGCTGAGATGGCAGACCAAAGGACCTCGCATATAGTGGAGATCTACTACAGGTTGCCTTGAGTCAAGATTATGAAGAGTTAAAATTTAGCTAGGAGTTAGAAGCAATTTGTACTGATTAAACCAAACGATAAGTTGGCTAAGTATAGTGCTATTTGCTATTATGTACCTGTCTGAAACTTTGCTTATAGTAAATGAACTGTCATAAGGACAAAAGAAGCTGATAGAACTATAGCTAGCACCTAGATTGCATGATCAAATACAGGCAGTAGGTATGGACCGTCTCCAGAAGGCTTGCCGAGGCTTGCCCACTGTAGTATATGATACAAAATAATTTCGTGCTAAAGTTTTAAAGATTACAGCATTTTGCTGAGGCTGAGAAAAAGCACAAGCAGGTGACCACCAGAATTTTGCTGTTCAAGGGATTTCTGTCTGAATAAGCCCCAGCAAGGTACATTCCAATTGCATTCCACAGATAAGCATTTCGTGGGATTTCCTCGTCTGGCAGAGCTCCAGGATGTGTGTGTATATACAGAAATATGGTTCCAGGATGTGTGTTCCGTGTATGTATATGCACCAATAATATACTTTCACTAGAAACTGATTCCAACAGCAAAAATCTACTACTGATTCCAGGAACTGTCGTCAGACGTGGTGAAAAAAACAGGAAAATTATATTGTTGTATTGAAAAGATAAAATCAACAAAGAAAGAAAAAAAGTATAAAAAGACACCTCAGAGAAACCTCAGCGGTGAACAGGCGAAATTCGAACCGATAGAGGTCGGAACTCAGTTCACCCAGTGCCGATCGCCTGGCTCGGCGTTGTTTCTGCTTCGTGGCTTTTTCCGAATTTTATACTTTGATTATTAATAAATTCTCTTTAATCATAATATTGATTGGCTCGTTTATAACAGATTTGGTGACCCCGACGTGATCCAAACCTTGGTTCCGCGGTATCCTCCCTCCGACCAGGAGGCGCCCCGCTGATTTAAGCGGCCTGACGGCAGAGAGGAGCCGATGGAACCAGTTGGATTCCGAACAAATTAAGATAAAAGCCACAAGCAAAAAGGAAAAAGAAGCGAGCTCGGAGCTCCTGAAGACACTAAGAGGGGACGGCCCCGGAACCGCGGCGCACTTTTCATTCGTAAAAATTCTACGTGCACGGAGATCCACGCAGGAAAAAGAGTCCGTAAGTACTGCGGGTTGAATGAGGGTGGCTGAGCGCGTGTGTGAGACGTGATAATATCACGAAGCGAGAGCGGACCTCAAAGACCGCAGTTCCGTACTCCTGCGAGGGACACGGTCGGTCACGGGGGAAGCGAAAAGTGACGGGAAAACTCATTACACACATCAAATCCGAAACTCGGGAAAAGTTCGGACTTCAGCCACAAGAAGGCTAGAGGGAAGGGTACGTCCTCAGGAATTTGAGAGACTGGTAAGCCCTCTTTTGCCTAGGACCGGAAAGGTCCAGGGGAGAGTAGAGAGAAGTAAAAAGGGAGCTTTTTTACCGGGACAGGCCACGCGAGACGGACCTCCGCTGGACGGTAATAATAATAAAAAAAAACCAACCGAACACGGTGTGTAAAAGCACCGTTGACAGGGGGTTTTACTGAGCGAAACAGCACAAACACGGAGGGGAGGGGACGCCTTAGATAAGTGCATTCCCCGCCTCCCGCGGAGGGACCGGGTCCCGGAAAGAGAAACGCGATTAGAGAGTCAGAGCGTAATACCGTATAAAATGGGACAAAGGACAAGCAAAACTCGGGGGGGAACCCCGGAAAAACCCTTAGGAGAAAAGGAGAATAATTTACCAGAAATTCCCCGGGATAGTCCGCTGGGAGTAATGCTGGAATACTAGAAAGCGTGCCCCTCAACAAAAGGAAAATGTAAAGAAAAAATGATTCATTTTTGCATGGAAATTTGGGGGGGGAAAGGAAATTAGGAGCCATTTAATTTGGCCCATGTTTGGAACTTATGAGGAGTGGACCTGTCGAGCCCTAAATAATTATGTAAATAACAAAAACCCACAAGACCAAGAGGAGAAGGAATATGCAAAGATATGGGAGGGATCAGCAACTGGGTTATTTACGGTAAAAACCAGGAAAGCAACCAGATCCAAAAGCGAGGCATGGGATCCCTTAGATAACCTGCCGCCTCCATATCTGATTCCCCTGCCCTAGCCTCCACAAGCACAGGCACCCCCACCCGCACTCCCGATGCCCCCGCCACCTCTTGAACAGGCGCTGCCGACTCAGGCACCTCCTCAGACTGCGGGGGCTGCGGGAACAGCAGCTTCCGCCGAGGTTATGCATTCTCCCCCTGCGAGGAGAACACGAAGTAAAATAAAAGAAAAAATTGATAGCGGAGATAGTGGAAATGAAAAGGAAGGGAAAAAAGGGCACAATCTTCTTCCACTAAGAGAAATACCCACTGCTCCAGGAATTATAGGATATGTAAACGTGCCCCTTAATACAGCAGATGTCAGAGCCTTTAAAAAGGAGATGGGTAAATTAATGGAAGATCCCCTGGGGGTATCAGACCGGTTAGACCAATTTCTGGGACCTAGTATATCTACCTGGGATGACACGCAGGCAATATTGAGGGTCCTATTTAATATCGAAGAGAGAGATATGATCAGACAAGCTGGGATGCGTGAGTGGGAACACCGAAATCCTCAAGATTTACCAGGGGACCAGAAATGGCCAAACCAAACACCCAGGTGGGATGCTCAAACCGAAGAGGGCCGACAAAATATGATAGATTTAAGGAATATTATTATACAAGGAATTCGGGAAGCTGTCCCCAGAGGGCAAAACATTAGTAAAGTTTTTGGAGAATGCCAGGGGAAGGATGAAACACCCACAGAATAGTTAGAAAGATTATGAAAGAGCCTGCAGACTTATTCAGGAATAGACCCCAATTCCCAAATAGGAGAGGTATTATTAAAAACTCAATTTGTAGCAAAATCATGGGGAGATATATGGAAAAAGCTAGAAAAGTTAGAGAATTGGCAAGAGAAGAGGTTACAAGAACTATTGAAAGAAGCTCAAAAAGTGTATGTGAAGAGAGATGAAGAAAAGCAGAGGACTAAAGCCAGAGTTCTAGTTGCAGCCATTAGGGAAGCCCAGAAGCTGGAATGTCCCCAAAGCCCTGTGAGGTCAGCACAAACCCATAGAAACCAAAAAGGGCAATCGGTCCCGCAAAGAAAGACACTTGAGGATCAGAGAGAATCCCCTGAATGCTATTATTGCAAGAAGAAAGGGCATTTAAAAAGGGACTGCAGAAAAAGAATAAAGGATGAGAAGATTTTTCAGGAAGACTAGGGATGTCAGGGGCTTTTTATTTTAGGGTCCAGGACATCTAAAGAGCCCTTGATAAAATTAAAAATAGGACCCCAAAAGGAGGAAATATCCTTTCTAGTTGACTCAGGGGCCGAACGTTCCACGGTCCAAAGACTGCCAAGAGGGTGCAAACAAAGCAAAGATACAATGATGGTAATCGGGGCTAAAGGAGAACCCTTCAAAGTCCCAGTTATTAAAGATGTAGAAATAGAGTCAGAAACAAAAATTTGTTTAGGGAACATGTTATTAGTTGAAGAAGCAGATTATAATCTATTAGGAAGGGATTTAATTGTAGCTTTAGGAATAAATCTGGTAGTGCAAGGACCAGATTTAGTAGTAAGCCTGTATGTACTAACTGAAGAAGATGAAAAGAAGATTGATCCCAAAGTCTGGTACACCCAGGGAGAAGCTGGAAGGTTAGAGATGGAGCCTATTTCCATTGAAATAGAGAGGCCAGAAGACCCAATTAGAATTAAACAGTATCCCATTTCCATGGAAGGAAGGAGGGGATTAAAACCTGTGATAGACGGATTAGTGGAAAGGGGAACTTTGGAACCGTGCATGTCAAGGCATAACACGCCTATCTTAGCTGTACGGAAAGCTGATGGAAGCTTTAGGTTAGTGCAAGATTTAAGAGCTATAAATGAGAGAACAAGAGCACATTTCCCTGTAGTAGCAAATCCATATACCCTTTTAAACCAAATTTCCCCTAAAGACACCTGGTATAGCGTAATTGACTTGAAAGATGCCTTTTGGACCTGTCCATTAGCCAAAGAGAGCCGGGACTATTTCGCCTTTCAGTGGGAAGACCCTGAAACGAATAGGAAGCAACAACTTAGGTGGACATCTTTACCACAGGAGTTTGTAGAAGCTCCCCATCTGTTTGGGCAAGCACTCGAACAGTTATTAAGTCAGTTTGTGCCAGCAGAAGGCACTAAACTTTTGCAGTATGTTGATGATCTATTAATAGCTGGTCCAAGAGAGGAAGATGTAAGGGCAAGCACCATAGCATTATTAAATTTCCTAGGAAAAAAAGGATTAAAAGTATCAAGATCAAAGTTACAGTTTACAGAGCCAGAAGTCAAATATTTAGGGCACTGGATCACAAAAGGAAAAAAAAATTAGACCCTGAAAGAGTAGCTGGGATCATTGCATTACCCCCTCCGCGGACGAAAAAGGAAATCAGGCAACTATTAGGACTTTTAGGGTATTGTAGACAGTGGATTGAAGGATATAGTGAGAAAGTGAAATTTTTATATGAAAAACTGACTACCGAGAAAATAAAATGGACAGAGCAAGACGAAGAAAGATTCAGAGAATTAAAGGAGATGCTTATAGCTGCTCCAGTATTGAGCCTTCCTGATGTGAAGAGACAATTTCAGTTGTTTGTAGATGTTAGTAATCATACGGCCCATGGAGTATTAACACAAAATTGGGCCGGAGCCAAAAAGCCTGTGGGGTATGTGTCAAAACTCCTAGATCCGGTGAGCCGAGGCTGGCCCACCTGCTTACAAGCAATAGTGGCAGTGGCATTACTAGTAGAAGAGGCTAAGAAAGTCACCTTCGGAGCACCATTGGTAGTATATAGCCCCCACAATGTAAGGAGCATCTTACAACAGAAAGCAGACAAATGGCTCACAGATGCTAGACTCTTAAAGTATGAGGCCATATTAATTCACTCTCCTGATTTAGAATTGCGGACAACTACTGCTCAAAATCCAGCACAATTCTTGTTTGGTGATGCCCTACAAGAATATAACCATAACTGTGTAGAGATAGTAGAATTGCAGACAAAGATAAGACAAGATTTAGAAGAAGAAGAATTAAATGACGGGGAAAAATGGTTTGTAGATGGATCAGCAAGGATTATAGAAGGGAAAAGAAAATCAGGGTATGCAATAGTAGATGGGAAGTCAGGAAAAGTAGTAGAGTCAGGACCCCTAAGTGCTAGTTGGTCAGCACAAGCTTGTGAATTGTATGCAGTTTTACAAGCACTTAAAAGACTAAAAGGAAAGAGAGGAACAATTTTTACTGACTCCAAATATGCTTTTGGAGTAGTCCACACCTTTGAAAAAATTTGAGAAGAAAGAGGTTTAATAAGTACTTGCGGACGAGGGTTAGTTCATGAAGAACTAATAAAGCAAATCCTAGAGGCCATTAGAGAACCAGAAGCGATTTCAGTAGTACATGTTAAAGGACACCAGGTAGGGATGCAATTCCGAACTTGGGGAAATAATTTAGCCAATAGAGAAGCTAAGAAAGCAGCATTATTGGTAATAAATATTCCAGAAGTTAAAAAGGATAAGACCCAAGAATACCCTTCATGTCCCTCCTCAAAGGAAACTGAGGAATATGAAAAAATAGGAGGAAAGTGGGAAGAAGGTAAATGGAAATTACCTGATGGAAGAGAATTATTGTCCAAAGATTATACAAGGAAGATTTTAAAGAGGCTTCATCAACAGACCCACTGGGGAGCACAGGCGCTCGCAGAGCAGTTTTTGAAATTTTTTGGATGTAAGGGAATTTTTGAGTTAGCTAAACAAGAAGTACAAGGGTGCATGATATGTCAGAAAATAAACAGAACTAAGCTACGACAAACTCTACTAGGAGGTCGTCCCTTAGCATATCGTCCATTTGAAAAAGTTCAAGTAGATTTCACAAAACTACCTAAAGTAGGAAGGTATAAATACCTGTTAGTAATAGTAGATCAACTAATACATTGGGTAGAAGCCTTCCCTAGTACCAGGGCTACAGCCCAGACAGTGTCAAAGATATTGTTAGAAGAAATTATACCTCGATACAGTATAATAGACTATATAGATTCAGATCAAGGGACACATTTTACGTCAAAAGTTATTAAGCAATTGGCGGATGCTTTAGGAATCTGCTGGGAATATCATACCCCGTGGCATCCACAGAGCTCAGGGCGAGTAGAGAGAATGAACCAAACGTTAAAAGCCCAATTGTCAAAATTGATGTTGGAAACTAAGATGTCGTGGGTCAAGTGCCTTCCTTTAGCCCTGTTAAATATAAGAACTATGCCTCACTCTGAAAGTGGGCTATCACCCTTTGAAATGCTTTATGGGATGCCATATGAGCATGGGATGCCAGTAGGACACCCAAAACTAGATGACAGTCAAATTCAACCCTATTTGATAACAATAAATAAGAACCTACAAGAATTAAGGAAGAAGGGACTAATAACGCAAAGCACACCTTGGGGGTTCGCCATACATAAGATACAACCAGGAGATAAGGTATTGATTAAAACCTGGAAAGAAATCTCTCTCACACCTCACTGGGAAGGTCCTTTCCTTGTGCTTCTAACCACAGACACAGCAATACGAACAGCTGAAAAAGGTTGGACGCACGCCTCCCGAGTTAAAAAGATTGAGCTTCAGGAAGAATCACCTGAATGGAAAGTGACTTCTCCTCCAGGAAGCTTGAAGATAAAACTGCACCAACATGCTAAATGACTGAAAGAGATAAGTTGTTCGGTACCAAGATGCGAGTGTTATCCATTTGTTCACTTTAAGCGTAATTACTGTCAAGAAATTTGAGTTACACATTGTAAGAGGGGATACAGACCAAGAGAACTTTGTACAAGGTGCTTGGAAGAGGAATATGCCTTAACCTCCCATACTTTATTAGTCGCTACTAATGCAGGCATATTAGAATTAGACTCTCCAGAGTGGTATTACTTGTTCAAAAAGGGGGTGAGAGGTAAATTAGACTCAAAGGCACAAGCTTTAGCAATCGAGTGCCGACGGTCGAACAAAGTGCCTTGTAGTGCCGAGGCAGTCAAACTATTGAGGTGGGGCCCTTTTAAGAGGAGGTGGGCGGCTCTGTCCATTTATAGTTCTCCTGAAGAATACTCCTGCTGCCGAGAAGATAGACTCCCTCGCCATGGGTGGCAACCCCGTGGGCGCAGGCAGAGGCAGAGGAGTATGCCTGTGGAGAATCCTGATGGTCCTGAGTCTAATAATGGGCGAAACGGCCAGTCTGCTCCCT
This sequence comes from Lycocorax pyrrhopterus obiensis, assembly GCA_014706295.1. Classification (NCBI taxonomy): domain Eukaryota; kingdom Metazoa; phylum Chordata; class Aves; order Passeriformes; family Paradisaeidae; genus Lycocorax; species Lycocorax pyrrhopterus. The sequence goes on along the minus strand of JACSVZ010000030.1, from coordinate 2,919,484 downwards.
GAGAATCACTTCAATATTGGGAAGCTGAGCCCAGTCCAAAATCATGAGCAGTACTTTGAGACCACCCTAACAGAACCGGTGGCTATACAAACCCACTATGACTGCAAAATTGGCAACGAAAAGGGAAACTGCATACATAATGGCACTCAATACAAAATGTGTCAATCAGGCAGGAAAATAATCTGCTATGACCTGAAAGCGATTCCTAAAGATGAGAGGTTAAAGACGCAGTCCATGAAAAAACATAAAAAAGTAATGACTCATGCGTTATACAAATGAGCGGTTAAGCCTGTGATACCCACCTGTGACAAATGTTATCATTCCGCATGGATCGGGAAAAATATGGAAACAATATTTTGGGCACATTCTCAAGCCAGTAAAATATGCTATGATCGCAGCCAATTAAAATTGTGCACTGCGGGTGGGAAAACATATTGGGTAGGAAAAAATACAAAGTATAACCTGAGATTTACTACTAAAGAGGTAGGCATAATATCTAATTATCTTAACGATGATGATGAACCAATTTGCTTACGATATGAAAAAATTTTTTGTTTTGCAAGAGATGAGAAAGGGGTAGATCCAGAGACTAAGATGAAACAAATTGCTCAAGAATTAAAGAAACAAAAGTCAGAAGCAAAGAAAAGAAGAATAGAGCAAGAAAAATGAAAAACATTAAGTGAACAATATGACCAGTTAAAACAACAGTGTAACAATTGGGGTCTACCCCCCTCAAATAAGAATCTTTTTGTAAAACTAATGCAAGAAATTGCCACAGAATTAAGATTATCCAATTGTTAGATCTGTGGAGAGCTTAAATCAGCCGAAAAATGGCCATGGAGAGGTGAGAGTCTAGCTCCAGAGCAACTTCTACAATGGAATCACACTCAAATTTCTAAAACATTAAAATGACCTGAGGGGTGGGTTTTAGATAATCAAATAATTAGAACAGTCTGTATCAGCACAGAAGGAAAGAAATACACTGAAGTAGTAGGATATACTCCCTGTATGTCCACTCTAGCAGTGCACTCAAATAATAACTCAAAGGTTTGGCAACCAGAAATCCCTGCTGGGTATTGAAGACAGATTAAGGGAACAGACTGTGAATGGATTGACCAAACTGGGTTATGTTGGCATAAAAGCCCTGGAGCTAACCCTTACCAAACCTTGAAAGACCTAAAAGATTACTGGGAAAAACCAGAGGCTGTAAATGAACCATGGAAAGCACCAAATGGAATATATTGGATCTGCGGGGAGAAAGCTTACAGGGAACTACCCCGCAGGTGGAGAGGGTCCTGTACATTAAGAATAATTAGACCCTCCTTCTTTATGCTACCAAGGTCCGAGAGTAACCTATTAGGAGCACCCCTATATGAGACCCTAGACAGAAAAAAGAGAGAATTGAACCTCGAATTTCCAAAAGCAGGAGGGAATCAAAAGTGGGGAGAAAAGGAATGGCCAGCAGAAAGAATAATAGCATATTATGGCTCAGCAACTTGGGCGCAAGATGAAAGCTGGGGATATAAGACCCCAATTTACCTACTAAATCAGCTAATAAGACTCCAAGCTGTAGTAGAAGTTGTGTCAAATCATACCTCTGATGCCCTCGAATTATTGGCAAAACAGCATTCCCAAATGCGAGCATTCGTATATCAAAACCGGATAGCTTTGGACTACTTGTTAGCCGAAGAAGGAGGGGTCTGTGAGAAATTCAATGAATCTGAATGCTGTGTAGAAATAGATGACTATGGAGAAACTATCAAAAATCTTGCTGCAAAAATCAAAAAGGTGGCACATGTGCCAGTTCAAAAATGGAATTCCATCCTCCAAGCCTCTTGGTGGGACCAATTGTTTGGGGGAAGCGCTTGGTGGAAAAAGGTGGGATTTTTGATATTATGTTCAATAGCTGGGTTACTGTTTTTACCTTGTTTAATACCATGCTTCATCCGTCTCATTCATTCTGTGGTCCAAAGTATGCAAATAGCAACAATGCCTATAGACCCTGAATTAGCTATGGGAAAGCTTGGCCAAGCACCTGAGGTATCTAAGATAATGAAATTGAAAAAAAGAAGATAAAAAGCGTAAAGCTATTGAAGTTTTAGCTAGGTTTGAAGCTCAAATAAGCAAGGAAAAAATTAATGTACACAACTCGCAAAGAAATTACAAAATGTATGAAGAACAAGCATGGGATGAATACAAAAATGAATTTTAACTGACATAAAGAATGTTTAAAGTTTTAATCAGTATCCTGTTTAATAAAACATTGTAGAACTTTAGATATGAAAGGTTATTCAGTTACATAATAATATAGAAATATAATTAAGTCGTATAAATGTAAAAAAATGAAAGTAAAATTGTGTAATAAACAAACCTAATCAAACTTACCATAAAAGCATGAATTAATATTTTAATATAAAAGGGGAGGGATTGTAGTATATGATACAAAATAATTCGTGCTAAAGTTTTAAAGATTACAGCATTTTGCTGAGGCTGAGAAAAAGCACAAGCAGGTGACCACCAGAATTTTGCTGTTCAAGGGATTTCTGTCTGAATAAGCCCCGGCAAGGTACATTCCAATTGCATTCCACAGATAAGCATTTCGTGGGATTTCCTCGTCTGGCAGAGCTCCAGGATGTGTGTGTATATACAGAAATATGGTTCCAGGATGTGTGTTCCGTGTATGTATATGCACCAATAATATACTTTCACTAGAAACTGATTCCAACAGCAAAAATCTACTACTGATTCCAGGAACTGTCGTCAGACGTGGTGAAAAAAACAGGAAAATTATATTGTTGTATTGAAAAGATAAAATCAACAAAGAAAGAAAAAAAGTATAAAAAGACACCTCAGAGAAACCTCAGCGGTGAACAGGCGAAATTCGAACCGATAGAGGTCGGAACTCAGTTCACCCAGTGCCGATCGCCTGGCTCGGCGTTGTTTCTGCTTCGTGGCTTTTTCCGAATTTTATACTTTGATTATTAATAAATTCTCTTTAATCATAATATTGATTGGCTCGTTTATAACACCCACAATAGAAGGTAGAAAGTTCATGGTGATGAAGGGGTCCCTGACTTCATCTTTCAAGACCACTGACTCAAGTCAAGACCACCGACCCAAATCAAAAAAGGAATTGCGCACGCGCAAAGGACTAATAACCTCATTTTAATAAGAAGCAGGGAATGGGAGGTGCTAGAAATATGTATATGATTAATATGTAACACTTTGTGAAATAAATAAAGGGCAAATAACTGTGTAAGCTGCTGGCATGTCTCTAGGAGGCGACTCCCGTGCTGCCTGCCGGTGTAATAAACATACTACTTTCTAACTTTAATTAGTTAGAGAGTTTTTGTCCGTGAGTATCGTGATTTTAATGATTCAGCCTGACCAGGAAGAACAAGTGGATAAGGCTGCCTACAGACAGCTAGGAGCAGCCTCAAATTCACAGGCCCTGGTTCTCATGGGGGACTTCAACCACTCCAATATCTGTTAGAGGGATAACACAGCAAGGGATAACACAGCAAGGCATAAGTAATCCAGGAGGTTCCTGGAATGCATTTATGATAACTTCCTCCTCCAAATGACAGAGAAGCCAACAGGGAGAGGTGTTCTGATAGACCTCATACTCACCAACAAGGAGGGGCTTGATGGGGATGTGAAAGTCAAAGGCAGCCTTGGCCTCAGTGACCATGAGATGATGAAGTTCAGGATCCTGAGGGGAAGGAGGGAGGGTGAAAACAAGCTCACAGACCTGAACTTGAGGCGAGAACTTCAAGGTTCTGCTTGGAATGGTCTCATGGGATCAGGCCCTGGAGGGAGGAGGGGTCCAAAAAAGCTGGTTAATATTCAAGGATCACCTCCTCCAAGCTCAAGAGAGCTCCGTCCCAAGGAGTAGGAAGTCGGGCAAAAATCTCAGGAGGCCTGTGTGGATGAACAAGAAGCTCCTGGCCAAACTCAAAACACAATAAGGAAGCCTACAGAGGGTGAAATCAAGAATGGGCAACTGGAGAGGAATACAGAAATACTATCCAAGCATACAGGGATGAGGTTAGGAAAGCTTAAAGTCAAATCTAATTAAATCTGAGCAGGGATATCAAAAACAACAAGAAGGGCTTCTCTAAAAACACAAGTGACAAAAGGAAGGCTAGGGAAAATGTGGGCCCCTTACTGAATGAGACAGGGGACCTGGTGACACAAGACATGGAAAAAGCTGAGGTACTGAATGCCTTCTTTGCCTTAGGCTTTACTAGCAAGACCAACCTTCAGTAATCACAGAGACCGGGGGAAAATGTGGAGAAAGGAAGATGTATGCTTGGTGAAAGAGGTCCTTTTTTGTCACAAGGAGGGTTAAGATCAAGACCAGTTTATCAAGAGAGAAGTACCTTCCCCCTCCAATTCAGAATATATTTTTCTTACTTTCTACTTAATCCTATGAGCTAAACAAATAGCTTGTAATTTATAAATGGATTATTAATGATCTCAGCCACCTCAGGCCATCACCAACTATAAATCTCATGTTGTATTTAAATTCTCTGAATGAGAGAGGCACATCATTATGAAAAGAAAAAAAATGGAACAGTGAACTTCAGAGAAAGGCCTTGGATTAAGTTTCCTTAACCTTAGGAATTGTGTTATCTGAAGACTAACCCCAAAACCTTGATATTTTTAAATCAGAAAAAGTTAAAAATCCAACACAGTTCCCCAAAAAGCACTTAGTCTTAAAGAAAGGTAAATACAGGAAGAGATTTTCAGTTTTCCAGACCTAAGAAGAGAGACTGAAAGAATGAGTCCCAGAAAGAAGGACTTTTTGGAAAGCTCACATGAATATGCTTACTTGATAATGGGAACTTCTCAAAAGAAGGGGAAAAATGCCCCAAAAATACATCAATTAGTTTAAATAAATTCAAGAAAAGTCAAGGGGTCCAAAGGCAGGAAAAACTTTAACTTGATCAGGATTTTGGTTTTATATATATTTATGAAGAAGCAATGTGGTGAAGTCTAAAGAGAGGCACTATATAAAATGTCAAGAAAAAGCCTTCATAAGCTTTGGCCTGAGAAAGGCCCTTATTTTACTGCAACTCCAAACAAGTAGTAGAAGATACAGTGCTGTTGGACATAAACTCTTTGCTGTCAATGATGTTCACCACTACCAGGGGGTTCATCAATACTTGGAAAGTAGACTAAGCGGTAGTTCTTAATCTCCACTGCCATGTTAGAGACATGGCTTTATTTGGATTGACAGAAACTGAGGGGCAGATAGCAGATGGGGGAAAACCAGACAGAGCAGGAGAGCAAAAGAGCAGGAGCATGTGTGATTGAGGGCATGCACGCAAAAGGGAGGGAGAAGGCAGGGGACAGAAGGAAGGAGAGCAGCAAGAAGAGGGAATTGTTTATGGAATACCAAAGGGAAACAAAACAATATGATGAAACTCAAGTTTCCACTCATATACTACAAATAAACCATTTAAAATACAGTAAAACAACAGAAATTACTATCTCACAGAGACAAAAGACAAAACCTGTTTTTCAAACACCTTCAAATTATTGAACATAATCCGAAGACTCAGAGCCTGTTGGTGGTAAGAAATGAAATGGCAAAGTTATATATTCTAAGTAGCACATCTAATATTTCATTTATATTCTGTGCAGTTGATACCCACTTATTTGAATTATATAGGTTGAGCCTACACCTGTGTTAGGCTCTGCGTGAAAAACAAGCTAAGTGAGCATCTTTACCATGGAGAGTCTTGCTATTTCAACTAATCAGACAGAAGCACAGACTCGTGAACTGGTTTCAGATGATACAGCTGGTCTCTGACAGAGCCAGAAACTATCATTTTCCAGATTCAAGTCCCTTCCTGTTACACCACTTAACCTTTCTGTGCCTGGGTCTCCAAAATCCCAATATTAATTTATTGCAAGTTACAAATGGAAGCTTCTGTAGCACACTGGAAGTTTACAGTTTGGCAGCAGGTAGGTAAATCATATACGAAACACAAGGTAATAACTTCTGTTCTTTGTGGGCTTTTTGTTTGTGGAGTTTGTTTTTAATGCAGTTGCTATTTTCAGTGTGCTGTACAGAATCTAGGCCTTTTGCTAAAGAATTTAGGCCGACTCAACCAAATGTCTGCAGAGCCTAGAATTAAAGCCCATGGGAGAGGAGGAAGATGGAAAAGGGATATACAATTTTAAAAGAGAGTTTTATAATGGGGGGAGGGGGAAGAATTTTCTTACCAAGGACTGATAACTAGTAACAAACCCAAAACATTGTAGGCTCTGGGAGGCTTTTCTTTCAAAATCATTATACCCGAATGGCTCAATCCTTTTAACTTTGTTCTCAAACTTCTAACAATTTGATAACTGTCTTGGTTTGAAAGACAGGTGTCTGCCAAGGAAGGCAGGAGCCTCCCTTGAAATGAAAAATGCAAGCCTTCTCGGCTGTCAGGCACTTTCCCCTTTGGTGCAGTTACTGTCACAGCCGGCAGGGGCGCTGGCGGCTCCCAGTGAGCAGGGCAGGTGCAATGGTTCCCCCGCGGCTGCAGGGGGCGCTCCGGAGCGAGCTCGGGGAGCACGCGGTAATGGTGGCTTGGGGTCCCGGGAAAGGGTGGACGAAAAGCTTCACAAACCCCCTGGGCAGCCGATCCCGGTGCCCGGCCGGACCCTCGGGAACAGCAGGCTGGAACAGCAGAGACGAGCACAGATCCCGGGTGGCAGACGAGATGTATCAAACTCCGGAGCTGCAGCAGGAACCTCGGGAGGTCTCAGCAAGCAGGGCGTGCAGGGCTACAGTGTAGCGAAGGCTCAGAGCAATGACAGGGGCAGGGTAGCCGCAGCCCGGCTCCCAGTGGGGCAGGGAAAAGCGGGCTTGGGAATCCTGGGTTTTCTCCCGTAGAAGGAAGGCAGCAGAAAAGCAGAAGCCTGCAATGCTGATGAATTCCTTCCACCACGATGGCAGCCTCTCTCTCCCTGAACGCGGAGAACACCACCCAGCCAGGGGTGTGCCCAACCCCCAGGTGAAAGAGTTGGACCCCTCCCCCCTGTGACCAGGTCTTTTGTTTTTCTTAAGCACTCAGTAATTTGTTGCCCTGGCAACATATATGGGAAAAATTCTTTAAGAGAAAAAGAAAACAGGACAACTCCTAAAACCCCAACAATAACTTACTCATTTTTCTACTGTCCAGCAGAGTTCCAGCAGGGGAAAAATTTCAAAAATTATTAGAAATTGAGAAAGAGTATCTTGTTTGTAGCTTCCCCCCTGTTTTGTTCTTCTTTGGGAGTTGGGGTTTGTGGGGTTTTTGTTTTGATTGGGGGTGAGGGTGGTGTTGCTTGTTTGTGACTTTTCTTTTCTTTTTTCTCTTTTCTTTTCTTTTCTTTTCTTTTCTTTTCTTTTCTTTTCTTTTCTTTTCTTTTCTTTTCTTTTCTTTTCTTTTCTTTTCTTTTCTTTTCTTTTCTTTTCTTTTCATAAAAAACCCCTAGATATCCTGGGAAAGTTATGAAGCAAATTCTCATGGAAGGTATGCTCACACATATAGAGGACAGCACGAACAAAGTGATTGAAAACACTAACCTGATTGATTTCTATGATAAAATGACTGGATTGGTGGAGGAAGGGAAAGTAGTGGATGTTATCTTGATTACAGCACCTATATCAGGAGCTGCAGAAAACAGCATGAGGAATGCCTGACAGTCATGTGGCTTTACTGCTTTTCAGTCCTCTTTCTGAGGATAGGCCTCTCACACTCTTTACAAACTGGTATCCAGTGGTGCAGAAGCATTACATTTCTTCTTTTTGTTTTGAGGAATGAGACTTCATTTTTCATTGTCCATTGCTCTGAACTCAGTAGTGGATATGGTCAGCCAAGAGATTGCATCTGCGTGTGTATGCTGTCTGGATGTTCAGAAAGGCAGCCTGATATTTTCTTTTTAAACTTAAGCTCCTGATGCAAAGCTCCACATGCAATAGCTCCACTCCTGAAGGCTGAAAAATGGTAGAAGAGTATCCAGAGAAAGAAGAAAACCACGTCATGGTTTAGCACAGTTTGGGTTTTTAGTTAAGGAGGGCTCCATCAGCCACGGAAGTGACTCTTTTGCAAAGAGGTGCTGACAGCTTCCTCTAGACCCGACAGAACCAATCAACTGGCTAGTTTGAATATCGGCAACTTTTTTTAAGCCACTTAAGAAGCTTGACATGCCTCTGTGATCCACATTTAAGAACGAACAAACCCTGGGAAACCTCTCTTGCTTCTGGCTTTTGGACAGGTAACTGGGGGCCCGCGCCGCGGCTTGGCTAAGATCTCAGCCGCTTCTGCTTGCTGGACACCCGGTGCAGCCCCCCTCAGTGCAGGACGGGCCGGCCAGGAGACAGCCACCCTGGAGCCGCACAGCCCTGTTCCATCCGCGGCCCTGCTCCGTGCGGGCGGCCCCACGGAGCGGCCCGGCCAGGCCGGCCCCCCCCCCAGTGCGGTTGAAATTCATCTGAGGCTGCTGCCCGGCAAAGATTAGTTGACCAACAGCGAGAGGCGAATTCCAACTGCAAGGCCCGGGTGAGATTAACTCTCTTAGTGCTATAAGATTCCTCCAGAACAGATGAAGCCTGCAGACATCAATCCTCTCCTGAGCCAGAGGAAGAGGAAAGGTAAAGGCACGTGAAGAAAACACCATAAAGACACCAAAGTCAGTGAAGAAGGAAGAGCTGAAACCCGGAGAGAGGAGAAAGAGGAGATGCTTCAAACCTAGAAGCTGAAATTCTGTTGTAAGGCTATGGTGATGGACTATGATACATCAGAGTACCTGCTGTAATTTCATGAAAGCATGGGGGGTGGAGCGTTCAAACCATTATCATGAGCAAAAGTACCTGTGCTGAAATAAGCAAATGTTGAAGTAGCTGTAATTTGATGAGAAGCTTGAACAGAGAGAGATGAAAGTGATGAAGACCCTTGCTCCCAGGGAAGAAGAAGACCTCTGTTCCTAGAGATGAAGATGATCCCAGAGATAGATGAAGAGAACCTTTTGCTTCTGAACAGCTCATCCTTAAAATGGTACGCCATTAGCTAAAGATCGAACCCTCGAAAACAGTTGTGGGGAAAGCTGTAAGTCGAGGGAAGGGACTTCCACATGCAAGCAGAGAACCATCCCGGGCGGCTGTCTTGCTGTGACATTGAAGCCACGAGAGAACTGTTTCTTGTGGAGATGTCTCCATAGCATGAGCAAGAGAGACTCCTCTCCCTAAGTGAACTGAAAAAAAAAGATTATTATAGAGGTGGTAAACTGACTGAAAAATCTCAAGGGTTGTCTTTTTATGTTGTCAGTGGGAGAAGGGAGAAAGGTGGGGAGAAGTGTTCTGAAGGTTTCGTCTGACTCTTACTTTTTTTCTTTTAGTTCTGTTAATAAACTTCTTTATATTCTTTTAAGTTTTGTGCCTGCTTTGCTTTCTCCTAATTCTTATCTCACAGAAGGAAAATAAGTAATGGATTTTCGAACCAAAACCACTACACCAAACAAGCCAATGCCACCAAGCAGATAAAAAAAAAGAGGTCACCAAAAGATTAAGCCATGAGTATCATTCCACCCTCTTGCTCCTCTACCTTATTAGCTGCAGAATTATTACAAGTCTTGATAACTGATATGCTTTCAGAGATTTCTCCAATTTTTATTTCTAGAAATTTAATGGAGCTCTGCTAGTTAAGGTCAGATCCTCAGCTGGAGTAAAGTGGCACAGTACTTATTAGAGCCTTTTATTGTCAAGTGGAGGATTAAAATAGGAAAAAGTTGTTGCTTACCTCAAAGTAGAATCTGCCATGGATCTCTAAGGTCTCAAAAGCTGAAGGAAGCAGAACCAGACCTGTTAATCATAGTACTGATGCTAAGCTGACCCTCTTTAAAGTCTGCCTTTCAAATGTCTTCCAAAGCTGACAGACTAACTTGTATCATATATCTGTAGCTACCTGCAGCACAAGAACATTTTGGCAAGGAAGCCAAAGGGTTTTCTTTTCAGCTGAGCATATGGAGCTATGTTTGTAGACTTGCATACTAGAAGGAAATGTTAAAAGACAAAAAAGATTCATTTTCAATGTCTCCCTGAAAACAGAGATTTTATAAGAAGTATAGGAGAGAAGCAAGGAGACAGTATGTTGCTAAAAAAACTCAAAACCACCACACAAAAAACCCCAAACCAAAATAAAAAACCAGACGATCTGAAGATCCAACTCACATTCAAAGCCCATGACTACTAGGAACAGCAGAAAAAAAGTTAGTCCATACATTTCCTAGTTATCTTTCATAACAGACAAAAGTCTCAGAATTTGAGAGATATCTGACAGAAAACAGTAACACATTAGAACTGACAGGTCTTCCAGATATATGCAAAATGTTCTAATTACAGAAATGTATTTTTAATATTACTTTAAGAAAAAAAAGTCTGGTCTCTCTAGGAAATTGACATCTTATTGAATTATACTTGGATTTTGAATGGTACTATTAACTATGATAACTAAAGGACCAAAATCTCTAGTACAGAAGAGAACTACCCAAGTAGTTCTACTTGGGAAGGAGGGAGGTGTGGGGGAAATATGTTTTTAGATTTGGGTTTTATTTTCTCATTATTCTACTCTGATTTGATTGGCAATAAATTAAATTAAATTTCCCCAAGTCAAGTCTGTTTTGCCTATGACAGTAATTTCTAAGTGTTCTCTGTGTCCTTATTTTGACCCACAAACTTTTAATATTGTTTCTCCACTGTCCAGCTGAGGAGGGGAAGTGATAGAGCAGCTTTGGTGGGTATCTGGCATCCAGCCAGGGTCAACCCACAATAAGTTTCTAGCTGTCAAATCAAGACTGAAATTGGGGATTTCAGTCTTGAAATTGGATGAGTGCTCTATTGCAGACTCCTGAGGGAACCAGAAGTCTCTTCCCTTTGGGGGATTACCGTCCTTGGAAACAGCAATCTGATACTCCTAGGACTACCAAAAGCTTGTGGGTAAGAATCAGAGACTGAAGCAACAAATGGAACCTTGTGGTTGGTGTCTACTACAGTCCACCTGATCAAGGGGAGCCTATTGACAAAGCCCCTTGTTTCAGCTACGGGAGGCATAGTGCTTGCAGGCTCTTGTCCTGCTGGGGGACTTCAACCATCCCAATATCTACTGGGAGAGCAGCACGGCGAGCTGTAGGCAATTCAGGAGACTCCTGGAATGCATGGAGGATAACTTCTTGAGCCAGGTAATAGACGGCCCTACCAGAGGGGATGCAATGCTGGATCTGATGGTCACCAAACACAAGTGAGCTAATTGGGTGTGGAGGGCTGTGAACTCTTGGCACAGGAGCCGTCTGTGCTCCCTTGGAGAAGAGAGGCCTGAGGGCAAAGGGACTCTCTCCAGCAACTCACTTCTAGGTTACGGTGACCAACCCCAGCATGCTTTGTTCCCTTATGGTAATACCGTGTACCCAGTTGGCTAATTGGTTTCTACCCCACCCCCTGCCTTTCCCATAAAAAGGCCCTGAGTCTGCCCTGAAAGCTAGGGAGCGTCTGTCCCTGGCCTCCCCTTCACAGGGACTGCTGGACAATTAAAGCTACCTCTGTGGAATTGCCATACAGGCCTCCTGTCTCTCTGTCCCCAAGTTTGCCTCGGGTGATCTCGCAAAGAGCTGAAATCACAAGAGCTGAAATCACTTGTAGCTGAGAAATCGCTACACTTGCTGGGATCACTCACTGTCCAAGGGGGCTTGCCCTTGCCCCTAGAAGAGTTGTTCTCTGCAGGATGCTCTCTCTAGGAAGGTTGTGGCATACTGGTGCTTGACCAGCATCAGACCCTCTTGAGACAATTGGGGACATCAAGATTGGAGGCAGCCTGGACTGCAGTGATCATGCATTGGTGGAGTTCACAGTACTGAGGGATATGGGTCAGATGAAGAGTAAAGTTGACCCCGGACTTTAGAAAAGCAAACTTCCAGCTCTTCAGGGAGACAGTCAGTGGGATCCCCTAGGAAACTGCCCTCAGGGACAAGGGAACAGAACAGAGCTGGCAGATCTTTAAGGAAGCCTTCCATAGAGCACAAGAGCCAGTGATCCCCAGGTGTAAGAAGTCAGGAAAGGAAGACAAGAGCCCAGCATGGCTGAGTCAAGATCTGCTGGTCAAGCTAAATGGCAAGAAGGAAATGCACAGGCAGTGGAAGCAGGGACGGGTATCCTGAGAAGAGTATAGAGATGCTGTCTTGTTGCGTAATGATAGGGTCGAGAAGGCCAAGGCGCAGCTGGAGTTGAACTTGCCAAGGGACACAAAGAATAACAGAAAGGGCTTCTACAGGTATATCAGCCAGAAAAGGAAGGTCAAAGAATGTATACCTGCCCTGCTACACAAGGCTGGCAAACTCATAACTATGGACAAGGAGAAGGCTGAGGTACTCAAAAACTTTTTCTGCCTCAGTCTTCAATGGCAACATCTCTTCCCACACCTCTCAAGTGGGTGGACGGCAGGATGGGGACTGGGGGAGCAAAGCCTCTCCCATCGCAAGTAAAGATCAGGTTCATGACCACCTGAGGAACCTGAATGTACATAAGTCTATGGGACCCGATGAGATGCATCCCAGAGTCCTAAGGGAATTGGCCGATGTAGTTGCCAAGCCACCCTCCATGATATTTGAAAATTCATGGCAGTCAGGTGGAACCCCAGGTGACTGGAAAAAGGGAAACATTGTACCTATCTTTAAAAAGGGTAAAAAGGAGGACCCTGGGAATGCCTGTCCTGTCAGCCTCACCTCTGTGCCTGGGAAGATCATGGAACAGACCAACAGACCCTCCTAGAAGCTGTGCTAGGGCCCATTAAGGACGGGGAGGTCATGCAGGACAGCCAGCATGGCTTCACCAAGGACAAGTGCTGCCTGACCAATCTAGTGGCCTTCTATGATGACGTGTCTACAGCAGTGGACAAGGCATGGTATCTTAGTTTAAGACAATTATACAGGGTGGAGACTCCAGAATGAGCTACCTCCCCTTTAGTTTCAACTACTCCCCTTTCACCAATAAGGAGAGACAGATGCAAGAAGATATAAGTGAAAAAATAAGTTTCCTAAAAAGCAAAACAGCAACAACCAAGATAACAGCAATAACCACTAGATACAAAGGTGCTGAATCCTGTGGACTCCCTGGGAACAAGGAAAATAAGATGGCAGAGGAGCCCCTCCCCAAGATGGCGGCTTCTGTAGCAGACTGCGTGGACTAGAAGACAAAGACAATATGGTGGAGAAGCCCCTCTCGGCTCAACCTTCCCCTGGAACAAAAAAAACGGCAAGATAGGAGCTTACGAAGCAGTTCTGGTGGCAGATGGGGGTGCTGGCATTGTCTGGGGCAGCTCCAGGCCTGTGGTGTCAGCCTCCCTGCTCCCTTTTGGCCTGGCTGGACTCAGTTGGTGTTGGTGCTGCAGTTCCAAGTCTCTGCTTTGTTGATGGGGGGGAAAGAAACTGTCCCGCCGAGCACTGAAGAATGATGGCCACAGCCCCCATCAGTCCCAGCTTGGCACAGCAGCTGCATAACAGTATTGCAAAATTTGCTGTGAAACAGTTTTGGATTGTGAAATGCAGCTTCTCAGGTTTCTACCTGGAGACCTGCCCAAAGCAACCTCCTAGGGAGACTGGAGAGAAAGAAAAGAGGGCTCTGCATGTCTGTTCCCTATCTTTTAAAGGGACCCAGCATGCTTCTCCTCCGTGAACCTGGGGTATAACACACAAGTTCCATTTCCCAGGTTCTGGATCATAGACAGGACAGTAATAATCTTGGGCAAGTTGGCATAGACAAGATGTGGAATACATGATGATTTTTGGGTCACCTAGGACAGAAGGGCTACAGACGTCACTTACTTGGACTTCAGTAAAGCCTTTGACATGGTTCCCCACGACATCCTTCTCTCTAAATTGGAGAGAGCTGGATTTGATAGGTGGACTGTTCAGCAGATAAGGAATTGGTTGGATGGTCGCCTCCAGAGCATAGTGATCAATGGCACAGAGTCCCAATGGAAATCAGTGACAATTGGTGTCCCTCAGGGGTCCATATTGGGACCAGTATTATTTAATGTCTTCATCAATGATAAATATGAAGGCATTGAGTGCACCCTCCGCTTCCCAAGCTTCAAGTATAAGAAAATGTCCCTGAACCTGGGGAGAAGCAACCCCACCTGCCACCACCATCTCCCACCAAGTTGACAAAAGACCAATCATTGAATTTTAAGACTTAAAGAGTTCACAGAACACCTGGGAAGTTTATTTATGAGCTCTTTCTCTGCAGATTTAGACACTCCAGTAATAGTATTTGGCTCATAAAAACTGGCACCATGGTGAATTTAGCTTTAATCAAATAGAAAAGAAAGGAAATTCTAAATAATAGAATGTTCCTGCTAAGAAAAAAAGCAGAAGCAACTGCATGATGTTTATGTGGTTTCTTAATACTTACATAATTATATGCACAAATCTATAGAGTATCACTTGCAGAATTTCATACTATTCTTTGTTTCACAACCACAGTGCAATGCTCTTGAATGATTATAACTTTTGAACAAACTATCTCTATGCTAAAGCCAAAAGGCTCCACAATGAAACTGCATCTGAAGCTCAGGACTTCCACATGACTGAACACTTATTCCTACAGATCTGGAGAGTGAAAGAATTACCTAGTGCATTAGCGCCCATTCTCTCTTACAAATGAACTACAACCATGCCTGTGGAGGGCTGTGAACTCTTGGCACAGGAGTCTGTGCTCCCTTGGAGGAGAGAGGCCTGAGGGCAGAAGGGCCTCTCTCCAGCAACTCACTTCTAGGTTACGGTGACCAACCCCAGCATGCTTTGTTCCCCTATGGTAATACCGTGTACCCAGTTGGCTAATTGGTTTCTACCCCACCCCCTGCCTTCCCCATAAAAAGGGGCCTGAGTCCACCCTGAACCTAGGGAGGTCTGTTCCTGGCCCCCCTTCGCAGGGACTGCTGGACAATTAAAGCTGCCTCTGGAATTGCCATACAGGCCTCCTGTCTCTCTGTCCCCGAGTTTGCCTCCGGTGATCTCACAAGAGCTGACATCACAAGCGCTGGAATCACTTGTAGCTGAGAAATCGCTACACTTGCTGAGATCACCCACTGTCTAGGGGGGCTTGCCTTCACCCCTAGAAGAGTTGTTCTCTGCAGGACACTCGCTCTAGGAAGGCCGTGGCATACTGGTGCTTGACCAGCATCAGACCCTCTAAAAGACATAGTGGCGCTTTGAACTGCTTGGACTGACCCTGGAAGTCCTTGAAGAGAGCGACTCCTGCACAGCTGTTTCAGGACTGAAGCCGCTGTCAGATCGTCACTTCTCTGCGAGACACCCCTATGTTTTAGTAGGGGCTATCCAAAGAGACAGGTCGAGACCCTCGTCTACCATCTCGAAGAAGAAACACTTCTGAGGATCGACCTTCAGGCTGACCACCTCCCAGTAGCTTTTATTTTGACCCTACGCCTGGAGAAAGAATTGTAAGTTAAAATTGGGGTTTTTCTGCGCGCTTTATATTTTTGGGTCCTTTTTGCTTTTTTTTCTCTTTTTTCTGCTGGGTAAGGGAGTGGGACCACCAGGATGGGACAGAGGCTGGGAAAACCTAGCCTTACCCAACCTGAGAGAGACCTTTATTCCCAAGTTCTAAAAATCCTTCTTGCTAGTAATTTTAAGTTTTCTAAGGGGAATCTTTATAAAAGGAAACTCAAGTTCTTTATTATTTGGATTTCTAAGAATTTCTCTGATGTTAACGGGGACTCTATTCTTTCTAACTCCTTTTGGGATCGTGTTGGGAAAAAAATCTCTTCAAGCTTCTGGTGATTTTTCTGTTTCTCAGTTTATCCCCTTGTTTCATATAATTGTTAAATTAGTAGAAAAAGCCTGTAGTATTTCAGGTATTTCGGGAAATCCCCAGTCTAGAACCTCCCCCCCTCCACCGTCCCCTTGCTGTTCCTCCAAACCCCCTTCACCTGAGAGGGAATCGAAAGACAGACGTTCCCGTACGGGGCAAGGTTGCCATGAAGACCCTGACGCCTTCCGATTCTCTCTCTCCCCCTGCCAGGGCGACTCTGGCCAAGTTGCCTTGGAACCTCCCCCCCGCCCCCAAAACCGAACCCATCTTCCCTGCTATGTATCCATCTCTCCCCCACGAAAGACGACACAGGCGATGCAGCCCTCTCTGCTACCCTCCCTCCCCCCGTTCCAAGCTACCCCGAACCCCCGGAATACCACCCCTCCCAGCTGCTGTCCGCAGCTGTTCCCCTGGCTGCAGGCGCGCCCCTGCACGCCCTGCACCCCCATCCCCCTGCCGCTTCCCTCCCACTGCCTTTTGTGCCTTCCAATCCCCCTGCCGTGTTCATACACCCCCCCACCCACACCCCAGCACCGGGTAGACAAACGCCTGGCTGCCTGAAAAGCGATTCCCTAGTCTCTGTGCCCTCAAGCAAATCCCTTGCTGTCACCCACCCTTGCTCTCTTTCAATTGCTAATGAAGTCGGGTCTTCTTTATACGAACCTGTTCTACCAGTTTTGCAGCCTCAAACCTTGCAACCCCCCACCCTTCCCCCCTCAGGGGACGGGAGCCCGGGTCCCCCTGCCTTTTCAACCCCTCCAGGAAACCCTGCTTCCGAGGTTTCTGCTGTAAACCCTACTGCTCTAACCCCTTCCCCACAACCTTTTCCAGCCTCTGCCGCTGATCTGAAACAGCCTAGCAGCAGTGGCAGCACCCTAATCCCTGCTTCTCCTGAGATCTGTACGTGCCGTACGGCTGCTGCCCCCCCGCCGCCTTCCCATGGCTGGGATGCCCCCCCCACACCCCGCCCCGGCACGACACTCTCAGCTCCCCGCAACTCCCTCCCCCAGCCTGTCTCGAGCTGTGCCGGCATCCTGCCACGCTTTTCCCCCTGCCGCTCAGCTCCAGGCTGCCCCGGCCCGCCCCAGGGAGCACCCCTCCTCCCTTTCACAGGATGACAGCAGCACCGCAGACTCTGAATCAGAGCCTGAGGATCGCTGGACACAGACACAGAAAGAAGCCACCCGGGAAGGAGATTGGGAACTAGCCCAAAAGATCTCAGCCTTCCCAGTCATTTTTTCAAAAGGGAGGCAGGGGGGACCCACAAATATAAGAATTTGGGAGCCAATACCCTATAGAGAAATCAGGGAGCTTTGCAAGGTCGCTAAAGAACACGGGCGGGGATCCCATTTTTTAAAAAATTTATTAGAATCCACCTTCTCTGCCTACACGCTCGTTCCGCATGACATTAAAAATATTGTTAACTGCCTTCTTAGCCCAGCAGAATATATGCTCTGGGAGAGACATTGGAAAAGACAATTAAAAACATTATCTGACTCCTATTCTAAAGACGCGAGTTGGCCAAATTTGACCGTTGAGCAATTAGCCGGAGAAGGTGAACTTCAAAAACCCTCAGACCAAACAAACACTATACCTGAAGCTGCACTGCAGGATATATCCATTGCAGCAAAAACATCACTGCTTCTTACCCCTGATGACTCGATGCCCACACAACATTTTTCTAACATCAAACAGGGGGCGGATGAGAGTTTTATTAAATTCGTGGACAGGTTAAAGGTAGCCCTGGAAAAAACAAATAGAAAGTCCAGAGGGACGAAAGGAACTATTGAGTAAACTTGCTATGACAAATGCTAACGAACAATGTAAGTCTATCCTAAGGGCTTTACCCCTGGACACAGAACCCACCATAGAGCAAATGGTGGAAGGCTGCATACGCCATACGTCCACTGAAAACACAGTTGCCCAAGCAGTTGCAAAGGGCATTGCAGAAGGGGTATCTGGTGCATTTGCAGTGGTGACTTCGAAAGATAATGCCCGCTGTTTCAATTGCGGGGAATTTGGACACTTTATAAAGGACTGCCCAGAAAAGTCACCCCCCCAGGATTGTCGGATCAGCTACCAGAGGCCCCAGAGACAGCAGCGGTACCCACAGCACCAGGGAAACTTCCATCGAGCGTGGGACGGCCCCACGCTTTGACACCAAATCAAAAGCCGTACCACTTCGACCAGTATGCGAAGTCCAGCGCCATGCGCCAGAAGCAAACAGGTGGATTTCGGAAGGCACCATCCTCCCCGGAGATCCCAGCGCACACAAAAGAGACCCGTCACGTGGAGCGATACTGATGGGGACCCGGCGCCAGCTGGTAACCGCGCTGTCCATTAACTTTACAGATGAGCGTTTTTACCATATCCCCACAGGGAAGTACGGACCGCAAGATGGTCCATGGAACATTCTCATCTTAGGTGACACTTTTCATGGTCCAGAACAAATTTTTGTACTACCAGTTATACAAACAGTACATCCTGGACAAGAGATCTTTGTCCAGCTTTGCTGCACAGACACACCCTTTTACCTTTCACAGGGGACACCAATTGCACAAGCCTTTTTGCTTCCACAGGACTGCCCAGAACGGGCCCCACTCAATCCAACCATAATGTGGGCACAGGTTGTAGGCTCAAATAAGCCTACTATTGAGTGCGGCCTACTCTGCAAGGGGGAGCAGATCTACCGTCCAGGGATGCTGGACACTGGCGCAGACGTGACCATCATCGCCCGCTCCAAATGCCAGCGAACTGGGAACTGCAGCCAGTGGCAGGCGTGATTTCTGGGATTGGTGAATCCACAGTGTCTATGCGGAGCAAGCGGAATGTCATCGTTGAAGGCCCTGAAGGCAAGATAGCGACCATCCGGCCATTCGTGGTAAAGGCCCCCATCACCTTATGGGGCAGGGACCTCTTGACCCAATGGGGGGCTTCCCTACACATCCCCAGTCAGGATTTCTAACTGGGGCCACTGAGAGGCGCACACCACCTTCCATCCCTCGGCTCACCTGGAAACGAAAGGACCCAGTGTGGATTGAGCAGTGGCCCCTTTCCAAGGCAAAGTTGTGCGCTCTGGAAGCCCTCATGGAAGAACAGCTTGCCAAAGGTCACATCATCTGAGACCACCAGCCCTTGGAACTCCCCTGTCTTTGTGCTGAAAAAGCCTGGCAAAGACAGCTGGAGACTCCTCCAAGATCTCCGTAAGATCAACGAAGTCATAGAAGACATGGGTCCTCTCCAGCCCGGCCTGCCCTCACCATCGATGCTGCCCAGAGACTGGATGCTTGCCATCATAGATATAAAAGACTGCTTCTTCAACATCCCACTCCACCCTCAGGACGCCCTCCGGTTTGCCTTCTCTGTCCCCTCCCTCAACAGGAAGGCACCGCTCAAAAGGTACCATTGGCTTGTCCTTCCCCAGGGCATGAAGAACAACCCGACCATATGCCAGTGGTACGTTGCCCACGTTCTGTCCCCCATCCGGAGCTTGTTCCTGGACGCTATCATCCATCACTATATGGATGATATTCTGATCTGTGCAGCAGATAAAACTTATTTGGACAGGACTGTTAAAAGGACTATCGAAGCCATAGAGGAAGCAGGATTCGAGATTCGTGAAGACAAAGTGCAGTACACCAGCCCATGGACTTACCTCGGATTCCAGATCCGTGAGAGGACCATCGCACCCCAGCAACTCGCCATCCAAGATGACCCAAAGACCCTAAGAGACTTACACAAGTTATGCAGATCCATCAATTGGATACGTCCCCTGCTAGGGATTACAACAGAAGACCTCGCCCCACTCTTCAGTCTTCTCCGCGCCAGCGAGAACCTGGACTCTCCACGCGCCCTCACGCCAGAAGCCCGAGATTCCATCACCAAAGTTCAGGAGGCCCTGTCTTCACGCCAAGCGCACCACGTCGAGCCCAGCCTGCCCCTCCAGTTTACCATTTTGGGTAAGGCCCCCCGTTTCTACGGGTTAATCTTTCAGTGGGATCCTCAACTCAGAGACCCTTTATTAATACTTGAATGGGTCTTTACAAACAATCAGCCTACAAAAACAATAACCACTCTTCAGGAAATGATGGCACATCTAATAAAAAAAGCCAGAACCCGCCTCCGCTCTCTTGCAGGGTGTGAATTCACATGCATATACTTGCCATTGACCACTGGAGATCTGGAGCATTTGCTCCAGACCAATGAGAGCCTCCAGTTCGCCCTGGATAGCTACCCAGGCCAAATTTCCATCCACGTGCCAAAACATAGACTTTTTAATCGTGATTCGGCCTTTAATTTGATCCCCAAATTAATCCAAAGTAGAACACCTCTCAAAGCTCTAACCGTTTTTACCGATGGCTCAGGGTCATCCCACAAGTCAGTAATGACTTGGAGGGATCCCAGGACTCAGAAGTGGGAGTCTGATGTCCAAGTGGTGGAAGGATCACCACAGATTGCCGAGCTAGCAGCCGTCGTCAGAGCCTTTGAGAAATTCAAAAACGAACCCTTTAATCTGGTCACAGATTCAGCTTACGTTGCTGGCATAGCTATGAGGGCTGAACATGCCTTTCTCAAGGAGGTCTCCAATCCAATCTTACACCAATTAATTTCTACATTGATTCATTTAATCTCCCACAGAAAGCAACCTTACCACATTATGCATGTAAGGTCACACACTGACCTCCCAGGTGCCATTGCGGAAGGGAACAGGAGGGCAGATGCGCTAGCCATGTCAGCAGAGACTGCTAACATCCCTGACATTTTCGCCCAGGCGAAGTTATCGCACGCATTTTATCATCAAAATGTACCTGCCCTCATCAGGATGTTCAAGCTCTCAAAAGACCAAGCGAGAGCAATCGTAGCAACATGTCCAAACTGCCAAATTTACCAGATACCATCTATGGGTACCGGGGTTAACCCCCGGGGCCTGAACAGCTGCCAGTTATGGCAGACTGACGTGACCCACTTCCCATCCTTTGGGAAGTCTAAGTATGTGCACGTGTCAGTTGACACGTTTTCTGGGGCAGTGTTTGCATCAGCCCACGCAGGAGAGAAGGCCACCCACGCCATCAAGCATTTTCTCCTTGCATTTGCCACCCTGGGAGTCCCTGAACAAATAAAAACAGATAATGGGCCCGCCTATACTTCGCACAAATTGAAAGATTTCTTCAACCAGTGGGGGGTAAAACACACAAGGGGCATACCCGCTAATCCCACAGGACAATCCATCGTAGAACGGACCCATCAGACCATCAAAAGAGTCCTCAATCAGCAGCGGAGAGAAACAGAGATTATGTCTCCCGTTGAAAGACTCTGTAAGGCTCTCTACGTTATTAATTTCCTAAATTGTACATCATCAGAGCCTGACCCCCCCCATACTCCGGCACTTCTCGAATTCGACCCGAGCTAAGCTCACTGAAAAGCCGCCAGTGCTGGTCAAAGACCCAGAAACACATCAGATTTCTGGACCTTTCAAGCTGATTACCTGGGGGAGGGGGTATGCTTGTGTTTCACTACCATCTGTCCCCAAATGGTTCCCAGGAAAAAACATCAAACCATACTTAGGCCCTGCGAACACTCCCTTCACAAACAATAACCGAAATATCCCGGAGTCTGACACATCAGGTCCAGATGACCAGAGAAGCTCAGCCTGGAGACGGAGGAAGCGTCGACTGCCAAGAAGAATCCACCGTCCTGTCACCAGGTCACAGACAAAACGTAACTTCAAGAAGGACTACTTAAAATGCAAACTACAGGCCAGACATACGACTGGCCAACGCTGCTATAAATAACAAGTTATTCCCCAGTTATCCCTAAAACCCCACTTACCTGTATACCTACCCTCTCCTCCCCAGCCCTCACTTACCTCCAACCAGAATATCCCAAACCCTCTACCCTCGCCAACAGTATTAATTTTAAAAAAAGAAAGGGGAAATAGGAAGGGAGGAGGGAGGAAAAGTGAAGACAACCCTTCCCCTTCACCTCAAAGCTAACAAATTTTCGTTTATATCCCCTATCAGAAGCCTCATCTCTGTCTAAAGATGAGACCTATCTACCTTGGTGCTGCCCTCACTGCTGCCTGGATGCTCCTCACAGTGCCACAGGCCCTCAGCTGGGTTGTCCCACAGCCCAGCCATAATATCTGGGTGACCCTAGCAAGGACATTAAAACAAGATAACTTGTGCCTCTCCATGGGCAACCTAGACAACCCGTTGTCGACGTGCCTGGTTAGGGATTCCTCTAGCAGCACATGAATACCCATATACAGGTAAGAAACCCAATCCGGTAGACATTTGGGATGAGTGGACCAAGATTCTTCCACAAGCACCAGAGGAACCCCAGGAACTGGACTTATTGGGGTCCTCCAAAGCGCATTACTGTGTGCAATTTTATTATAAGCTATCTGGCCAACATTTAAGCCACCTTGACCTTATTAGGTCTACCCATAAGAAAGATGTGTCACCAACTAACAAAGTTTATAATCCTCCAAATTGGTGCAATTACACCAGCCATGCTTCTCATCCACTCCATCCCAAAGTGTTGCCCCGGGGAGTGTTTCTTATCTGTGGAGACAGGGCATGGGCCGGGATCCCCTCACGCCTTCAAGGGGGTCCTTGTAGCCTTGGCCAGCTTACTACCCTCACCCCAAATATTACGATACTCCAAAGTTTAAAGAATAATTCGGCACACAAATTGGCATGCCAAAAACAATTGTACATAGAATACGACGAAAATTGTGATTCTCAAGTTATTAATTGGAGTAAAGGAAAAAGAGTAGCAGTCTCCCTGCTTCTACCTTGGATAGCTGCTGCTAAAGCCCTTGGTGAGCTAAATCACCTGGGGTGCTGGCATAGCAAGTAGGCCAATGCAACATCTGCCGCCCTTAGCGATCTCCTCCGAGATGAAGAGACCACCAGACACGCGACACTGCAAAACCGGGCAGCCATCGACTTCCTGCTCCTAGCCCATGGACATGGTTGTCAAGATTTTGAAGGCATGTGCTGTTTTGATTTAACATCACGTAGTGACTCCATCTCAAAGAAACTCCAGCTGCTAAAAGGATCAAGTCCACCAAATCAAGACCGAAGAAAAAATCACAGATGTCTCAACAACTTTCTCAGACAATGGGGACTCCAAGGGTGGGCACTTCCTTTAGTTAAGGGTGCCTTTGTGGATTTTCATTGTGATTCTTATTGTATTGCTTATGTTCTCATGTTTTTTACGCTGCTTTAAAAAGGCTGTTGGGGAGGCGTTCTTAGTAAGAAAAGAAGGGGGAGTTGTGGAGGGCTGTGAACTTCCAGCACAGGAGCCGTCTGTGTTCCCTTGGAGGAGAGAGGCCTGAGGGCAAAAAGGGACACTCTCTCCAGCAACTCACTTCTAGTTTAGGCGACCAATCCCAGCATGCTTTGTTCCCCTATGGTAATACCTTGTATCCAGTTGGCTAACTGGTTCCTACCCCACCCCCTGCCTTCCCCATAAAAAGGGGCCTGAGTCCACCCTGAACCTAGGGAGGTCTGTCCCTGGCCCCCCTTCTCAGGGGCTGCTGGACAATTAAAGCTGCCTCTGTGGAACTGCCATATAGGCCTCCTGTCTCTCTGTCCCTGAGTTTGCCTCGGGTGATCTCACAAAGAGCTGAAATCACAAGAGCTGGAATCACTTGTAGCTGAGAAATCGCTACACTTGCTGAGATCACCCACTGTCTAGGATGGCTTGCCCTCGCCCCTAGAAGAGTTGTTCTCTGCAGGACATTCTCTCTAGGAAGGCCGTGGCATACTGGTGCTTGACCAGCATCAGAACCCTCACTAAGACAATGGTCTGTCCTGGAGCCTTTGGCAAAAAGTGTCTGGTGAGACTCGAGGCCAACCACGAAGATTCTGGTGTCGAAGCTACAGAGTGTCTGAAGCCAACTACACCCCAACAGAGAAGGAAATATTGGCAGCTTATGAAGGAGTCCAAGCCACCAGAAGTAATCGGCACTGAAGCACAACTCCTCCTGGCACCACAACTACCGGTGCTGGGGTGGATGTTCAAAGCAAAGGTTCCCTCTACCCACCATACCACCAATGCCACATGGAGCAAGTGGATTGCTCTCATCACACAGTGTGCCCGTATCAGAAAACTGAATCACCCTGGGATTTTGGAAATAATCACGAATTGGCCCGAAGGTGAAAACTTTGCTCTCACTGACGAAGAGGAGCAAGAACAAGTGACACGTGCTGAGGAAGCTCCACCGTACAACCCACTGCCAGCAGAAGATACACGCTACGCTCTTTTCACTGATGGTTCCTGTCACATTCTAGGGATGGAACGAAAGTGGAAAGCAGCCGTATGGAGCCCCACACAACGAGTTGCAGAAGCTATTGAAGGAGAAGGTGGATCGAGCCAACTTGCTGAACTCAAAGTCGTTCAACTGGCCCTGGACATTGCTGAAAGAGAGAAGTGGCCAAAGCTCTACCTCTACGCTGATTCGTGGATGGTAGCCAATGCTCTGTGAAGATAGCTGGAAAAGTGGGAAAAGACTAATTGGCAGCGTAGGAGAAAACCAATCTGGGCTGCTGAAGAGTGGAAAGACATCGCTGCCCGAGTAAAAAAGCTACTTGTGAAAGTCCGCCATGTAGATGTCCATGTCCCCAAGAGTAGGGCTAATGAAGAACACCGAAACAACAAACAGGTAAATCAGGCTGCAAAGATAAAGGTGTCACAGATAGACTGAGATTGGAAACACAAGGGAGAGTTGTTCCTAGCTCAATGGGCCCATGATGCCTCAGGTCATCAAAGTAGAGATGCCACTTATAAGTGGGCACAAGACCGAGGGGTGGATCTAACCATGAACAGTATCTCCGAAGTTATCCATGATTGTGAGACATGCGCTGCAATCAAGCAGGCCAAGCAAATGAAACCCCTGTGGTATGGTGGGCGGTGGTCCAAATACAAGTATGGGGAGGCCTGGCAGATTGATTACATCACACTGCCTCAAACACGCCAAGGCAAGCGCTATGTGCTCACAATGGTAGAAGCCACCACTGGATGGTTGGAGACCTACCCTGTGCCTCATGCTACGGCCCGGAAGACCATCTTGGGTCCTGAAAAGCAAGTCCTTTGGAGGCATGGTACCCCCGAGAGAATTGAATCTGACAATGGGACTCATTTCAAGAATAGCCTTATCAACACCTGGGCTAGGGAACATGGCATTGAATGGGTGTACCATATCCCTTACCATGCACCAGCTGCAGGCAAAGTGGAACGGTGCAATGGATTGTTGAAAACCTCCTTAAAGGCACTAGGTGGGGGAACCTTCAAAAATTGAGAACAGCATTTAGCAAAAGCCACCTGCTTAGTTAACACCCGAGGTTCCATCAATAGAGCTGGTCCAGTCCAATCTGAACCCCTGCATACAGTAGACCGAGAAAAGGTCCCAGTAGTGCATGTCAGAGGTCTGTTGGGAAAGACTGTTTGGGTTAATTCTGCCTCAAATACTGACAAACCCGTCCGTGGGGTTGTCTTTGCTCAGGGACCTGGTTGCACATGGTGGGTAATACAGAGAGATGGAACAACACGTTGTGTACCGCAGGGAAATCTGATTGTTGGGCAAAACCATCTGCAATGTGAAATGCCTGTACACCACTGCTTGCTGAGTGTCACTGTCACTGTTTGTACATAGCTGTACATATGTATTAATGTGTGTGTGTAAAGTTAGAATATATTAATTTGGGCATTGAGCCGACGATATGGGATAAGGGGTGGAATGTCTTGGGGTGACTTTGTGCTGTGTATCCCAATCCTTGCTCTTGTCCAGAGGTTGGTTTTGTGTTTCTTCTGTGCCTTTAAACTGAGCCTGAGCGGAGAGAGAAGAAAAAAAATTCAAAGACAGAGATAGCACAGGGCTCAGCTCTGGGTCGGCCGAAGCGGCGAAAGCACCCTGTTTTTTCCAACTTTTGGTTTTTCTCCAGAGAGTTGAACTTTGTTGAACTTTGTTTTTCCTGGATGTTCAGTGGAGGCCCTGGAGGAGGGAGGGGGCCATCCCATCCCGGCTCCAAGGAAGAGGGGAGAGGTTATGGAAAGACTGAATTTTCCCAGGTTTTTCTCTATAGCAAGGGGGTTTTACTATTTAGCATTATTATCCTTTTCCTGTGTGTTTGTTAAATAAATAGTTTTTATCTCTTTCACTTTCCTACGAGGAAAATTTCTTTTTTTCCCGAACCTGGTGTGGGGGAAGGGTAGTTGTAACCTGCTTTTCTCTCAGCAGATATATATTGCTAGATTTTGGCCAAACCGGCACAGTATCTAAGTAAGTTAGGCCTGTAAGTAAGGTTAATATAAGTTATAAGCTAAGTTAAATGCTATTAACTGTTGTTCCTATGCTAAATTATTAAGTTTAAGGTATAAGTTAAGTACTGTTAAGTTTGAGTGCTGTTAAGCTCTTTGGCTGTATTCCTTTTTATCCTTGCCCTTTCTATCCTTTTGTCACACGCACCTAAACACACACACAGAGAGATAGTTCTCAGTTCACTTCTGTTTTGATTGGCTGAATTTTGTTTGTTTTTTTTTTTCCCTCGGTGTGACTTAACCGTCTAGTAAGTAATAGACTGAACCTTGCCAACAAACTTTGTCATGCTGTTGTTGCCTAAAATTGGAAGAAAAACTTTCCAAACAATACTAGAATTGATAACATAAAGAGCAGTCTTTTAATGAAAGCTTTCAGGTTCACAAATTATAGCTATGCACATGTGCGGCATCAGATTTTCACAATTTTTATAAGTTTAATTAATTAGTATATCTAGAAAGTACATCCAAAAGGAGACTGGTTGTCAAGGTAACCCACCCTTGGAGCTGCCCCATTGGAGTCCCTCCATGGGGTTCTTAGCCCTATATCATTTTATGTCTCCCAAGTGCTGGTAGAACACAGGATGTCCTTGTTAGAAATTCTTTTCCTGAAAATAAGACGAAATAGAATTTCAAGAGTGTGATGTAATGTTGTAAGAACCTGATAACAAGAGAAAGGCTTCAAAAAGTGCTTTGTCATTATGTCTGCTTATCATAATCTCTGTTGAACACCTGAAAGCTACGTGTGGGTGTGGGATGGACTGTGAGCAGCCCGCCTTGAGGCCCATAAAAAGGAAGGCAAAACTTGTGCAAAAGTGTGGAGGGGAAAGAGAAGGGCAGAATCTCTGGCCTTTGCCTTCCCCCTCCCCCCCCATCACCTGCTGCAAGACACTGTGGCCTCGTGGAGCTGAAGCCGCCAGCTTTAGGAAAACCCCCTGATCCTGCATCCTTGGATCGAAGTCACGAGTGAGTTGTGGAAACACTCCCTCTCCCTGCTCCTATGTTCCATGGTGAAAGCCCCGTGAGTGGACCAAGGTTCGACTGCGGGGATCCGGCACTGCACCTGCATTTCAGAGTATAGGCCGCTACATTCCAGCCAAACTGCTCCCAAGATTGGAAAAGGCAGACAAGACACTTCAAACGGCAGGTAAAAAAAGGCACAAACTGCTTTGCCCGCCCCCCCGTTCCTGCTCAGCAGTAACAAAGGTAGCAACAGTGTGGTGGTGACCTATCCCATGCTTTCTAAAGTAACCGTTGCTTTTTCAAACTTTTCTCTTTCTTTCTCCTTGCCTCTTTTACTATTAAATAAAATATATCAATTTTTGGTATCAACATTAAACCTCATTTGGTTTTTATCTCATTTCAGGGAATATTTCAAACCTTCAGGGTTCTTTCCATTTTATTCACAGAGAGTTCTCTTTGCTCTTCTGTACTTAGAGTGGATCGTAACAAATGTGTGAGAAAGGGTAACTACTGTTTTAAAGTGTAAGAAAGTGCTAGAAACTATACAGCTATATATTAAAAATCTACAAAGCTACAAATATATAAAGAAGCTAAAAATCTTTAGGCATCACTGTTGCTTAATATTAAGTCTGGTTTTTGCTGATACCCTTGCTGGTGATTTTTTAAGCGATCTCAAACACTCATTCGTAACAAGAGGAAACTAGTCTTCACTCTAATTTCTGAGTTTTTAAATTATAAAACTCTTCTCAGATAGAGGATACCTCTTTAAAATTAATTTGTGTCCCAACTACTGAAAAAGAAAGCAGGAAACATGAAATGTGAGAAATCGGCCCTTTGCAGGTTAGATCACTCTTTAGGACCCTTGCAAACAGATCTAAGAAGCCAGTGAAACAAGCAGTTCTGTGATGAGCTGAAGAGCTGGTTTTAACTCAAAAAAGAAGTACTTTTCACTAGGAACCATTATTTTGAAAGAACCAAAAATCCACATTGTGATTTCTTAAAGAAATAGGAGACCTTCTAAATTTTCAGAGATCTGACTCAATCCTGAAGACAAGGAAAGGTTTTCTTTTGAGAAATTAGAGAACTAAAAAGATTGAATGAGACCTAGCTTTCTGTGAGAATGAGAAAAAGGCTATTTTTCTAAACTCTGTTCCAAATTGCAAGAAAGGGAACAGATTCCCTACCATTTCTTGAATGAATCCTGAAACTGATAAGGGAAGAACAAGCAAATTTAATTTCCATGAAAGTACTTTTGCTCCCAGTTGTAAAGCATTTAATTATTCACATATAACATAACACCGGAGAGGAGTAAAAGAGGCAGACCTTTGAATAGATGGAACATGAAAACGAAAACAAAAACCAATCAGATCCAAATATCCAGCCAATATGACAAAATGATTGTTTGAACACAGACTAATATTTCTTCTTTTTGTTTCTAAATAATGTTATGTTATACCACACTGAGGCTAGGAACAGTATCTGCTTGATAGCCCAAGCAAGGGATGGAGTAGAGGAAATTACAAAGGTGTTTGGTGTACACTCCCAGTTTAAAGAAAATTTGCAATAGGATGGGGTGGAAGGAGGTAGCCATGTGTCAGTCAAGTATCCTCATTCATGCTGTACTTTCTCTACTAAGGTAATGTCTTGTTAAAATGGTCAACCAGAAGAAGGGTTAGCAGTATATTACAGACCTCTTCAGTGAAAAGTTAATCCACTAACAAAACAGGTTTGAAGAAGCAACTTTCAGAGTTTCCAGCAAAGAAAACTTGTTAGAGTAGACTCACAGAAACAGAAGACAAGCAAAGAGACTCCTCCTCAAAGGAGTGGCTTTATCATTAGTATATATGCTAGTCAGGAATATTTTGGGCTACATGAGGCATACCTCTTAAAACTGCATTTCTTTTCAGTCTGCCATCCAGAGACCTGAAAAGACAGAAAAATAATCTGGAAGTTAGCATCCAAAACTCCTTAAAATCCAGCCACCACATAGAAATATTAACCTACTAAGTTCACCTAACACTACCTAAATGTATTAACTGAAAATAACTCAAAGGCAAAAAAGAAGAAAGGAAAGAAAAGGAAAGGAAAGGAAAGGAAAGGAAAGGAAAGGAAAGGAAAGGAAGAAAGGAAAGGAAAGGAAAGGAAAGGAAAGGAAAGGAAAGGAAAGGAAAGGAAAGGAAAGGAAAGGAAAGGAAAGGAAAGGAAAGGAAAGGAAAGGAAAGGAAAGGAAAGGAAAGGAAAGGAAAGGAAAGGAAAGGAAAGGAAAGGAAAGGAAAGGAAGGAAAGGAAAGGAAAGGAAAGGAAAGGAAAGGAAAGGAAAGGAAAGGAAAGGAAAGGAAAGGAAAGGAAAGGAAAGGAAAGGAAAGGAAAGGAAAGGAAAGGAAAGGAAAGGCTGCAGTAATTAGAAGAAAAAGGAACTTCAGGAAATACCCATGTAACATCCTCTATGAAAGGACAAGCTTACCACAGAAAAGTAAAACCAGACCAAAATTCAAGTAACCCAGATACCATGTGGCATCAAAAATACAAAAAAAAAAACCCCAAACAATTATCTGCTGTACTGGGTCTGGATGAGATGGAGTTAATTTTCTTCATAGCAGCATGTATGGTGCCAACCACTAGCACAAAGGGGATTGCCCAGAACTTCAGCTGGCTGGCACTTGCAAGTCCTCCAAAGTTGTGAGGGTACACAAGCAGAACAACTAACCTGAACTGACCAAAGAGATATTCCATACCATATAGCATCATGAAGCAGCAATAAAATTGGAGAAGAGGGGTGTTTTGGGTAAGTAGCCATTGCTCAGGGACTGTCTGGGCATTGGTCTACTTGTGGTGGTGAGTGATTGCCTTTGTATCATCTTTTTTTTTCTCTCTCTCTCTTTCTCTTTCTCTCTTTCCCTTTCTCTCTTTCCCTCTCTTTCACTTTCTTTCTCTCTCTTTCTATTACCAGATGATAAATGGCCTACACCTGGTGAGCTAACACAATGCTTGTTCTCCAAAACTACTGGCCTATGGAAACTGCACAATGCCCATTGTGTAAGAAGGAGAACTGGAAGTTCACCAGCCTCAGTGTCCTGCCAACTCAGCCAGGTCACCCGAAACACTGGGGTCTCTGACCACTAGGCACCAACCAGAGAGACCCCCAGGACAGAAGAACGCATGTGTAAAGGGGAGGGGGGGAAATATGTTAATGATTTTGGGGAAATGATTATCATATGTATTTTTAGTCAATCAATGAATATGTATGCAAAATACAGTCTATAAACAGAAACTTTCCTGTACCCAGTATGCACGGCTTTGGGAGGAGCTATCCCTCCCACACATCTGGCTGAATAAAGAATGCTGCTTCTTAATGCTACATTGGTGTTAAGGAGTTTTTTTATTTTACCAAATTTTGGTAACATTTCTTTCTCTCTCTTTCTCTTTCGCTTTTTCTCTATTTCTCTCTCTCTTTTTCTCAATTTCTCTCTCTCTCTTTCTTTTTCTCTCTCTCTTTCTTTCTTTATCATATTTCTTTCGCTTATTATCTTTATCTCAACACATGAGTTTTCTTGCTTTTGCTCTTCTATTCTCTCCCCTGTCCCACTCTTGGGGAGAAATGAGCAAGAAGCTGTGTGGTGCTTAGCTGCTAGCTTGTGTCTACCCACATCTGCACAAATGAGAATGACAGAAGAAAATGTCTGATCTCTTAAAAAGATCTGTTTTTGAAGATTTCCAGCAAGAAGTATTATTCTCAAAATCTATTTAAAAGTATCTGCTCTCCATTTCACTGAATTAAAAAAAAAACAGATGGAAATCTATCATATCTCCAAAATCTTCATGTATTTTACAACATAAAAGGAAAAAATAATTTTCCATCACTTTCCAAACAGAGGATAATCACATGAACATTTTAGCTTGATAAAAGAAGGCAATTTGGTAAAGCTAATTCACACAGGAAATATCCAGATGTTATAAACAATGAATACTGCTTCTTTATCTTCCTCCAGCAAGATAGAAAGCATAGCCTATGATTATTAATGTAGCTTTTATATTGCTCAAGGAAATTATAAACACTATGGTACAATGAAACTTCATGACAGCAATAGGCAAAAAGCAGAATGCAATGCAATGCAATGCAACTGAACAATCTCTCAGAACCTCCTTTGGGTACTTTTTTTTACCGCATTCAGAAAAAATTCAGAGACGTTAAACATTGCCACATTGAAAGCAGAGTGGCATTACATGCCTTTGTGTTGGTACCAACAACAAAAAACTTCACACAGAGAAGAGAAAATCCCTTGGCTGTAGAGGAGAATGGACTAGAGGATTATGAGAGACTGAAATGTTATGGTTAATGGCTTAAACATTGTTATGAAGGACTTTTTGTCCATTATGGCAAAACTGTATAAAGAAGCTGTGACCACCAAAGCCCACTCCTCCCTGAATATGCCTCCTGACTGGAACTTTTGACTGTGAGTGAAGCCACCTAAAGGAACTTGAAATAAGATAAAGGTGACACTATTGTCCAATTATCTCAGGTCTAGGGAGAAATAAACAAGGCTGAGGGAGAAGAATGTATCTACAATGAAAGCCAAACCCAGCAGCTGTCATGAAAATCAGCTCAGGCTGGGTTTGGGGTGGTGTCCTGGTTTGAAAGACAGGTGTCTGTCAAGGAAGGCAGAAGCCTCCCCTGAAATGGAAAATGCAACCCCCTTCCCTCTGAATTATTATGATTTTGAAATTAAGGGGCTTTCAGGCAAAGATATGAGGGGTAGGAATAACAGTTCTTTACTAATATATATATATATGTATGACAAGGCAAACAAACAACAATAACTATGGCAGTAACAGCAAACACAACCACAAACCCAGTGCCAGCCTCTCTCGGCTCTCAGGCACCCCTCCCCCCCTTCGGTGCAGTTCCAGTCACAGCTGGCAGGGGCGGCTCGGGATCCCGGGAAAGGATGGACGAAAAGCTTCAACAAACCCTCTGGGCGGCTGGTCCCGGTGTCTGGCTGGACCCTCAGGAACAGCAGGCTGGAACAGTAGAGATGAGCACAGATCCCGGGTGGCAGATGAGATGTATCGAACTCCGGAGCTGCAGTGGGAGCTCCGGGAGGTCTCAGCCGGCAAAGGGTGTGTAGGGTTATAGTGTAGCGAAGAGTCCAAGCGGCAGCAGGAGCAAAGCGGCTGCGGCCCAGCTCCCAGCAGGGCAGGGAAAGGTGGGCTTGGGAATCCGGGTTTCTCAGGTGGAAGGAAAAACCGCCGAAAAGAAGAAACCTCCAGCTCTGACCCACACCTTCTTCACACTGAGGGCACCAGCAAACCCTGCTCCCCCACCCCCCAGGTGAAAAACAAGTAGCTAGTTGTACCCCCACCCTCTGTGGCCGGCCCTTTTGTTCTTCTTAAGCACCCAGTGATTTGTCCCCTTGGAAACATATATGGGAAAAATTCTTTAAGAGAAAAAGAAGAACAGGAGAACTCCTCAAACCCCCAACAGGTGGGGGAGGCCATAGCCCACAGACTCATTTGCTGAGGCCAGGTTTGCACACACTCCCCCCCAACTAATGGGGGAGGAGGAGAGTTTTTGGGTGTGTGGCATAACCTCTGGTCAGAGGGAGTTAACACCCATCCTCCCTTAGACAAACTGGCTCAGTTGTAAACCCCCCCACCATGGGAAGGCCACATACACATGGGACATTCACGTGAGAGGCAGCTGAGGAGGTGTCATAAACCATCAAAGACCCCCAAAGCACCCCCCAGACTCATTTCTGAGGCCTTGCACCAGAGTGTTAAGAATATTTTGATCAAATAATCAATTAAATCATATAAAAGGGTTAGCTATGATTATAAGTAGAAAACTGTGAAGTATAAGGTCTAGAAATATCAGGACTGCTGTGTTTGGAATGTTTAACCATAGAAACCTTGCCAAGAAGTTACTGGACCTTTGTTTCAGTCAAGAAACTATGGAGACCATCATATCTCATGTCATCATATGTCTTGGTTTGAAAGACAGGTGTCTTGTCAAGGAAGGCAGGAGCCTCCCCTGAAATGGAAAATGCAACCCCCTTCCCTCCGAATTATTATGATTTTGAAATTAAGGGGCTTTCAGGCAAAGATATGAGGAGTAGGAATAACAGTTCTTTACTAATATATATATATATATGTACGGCAAGGCAAACAAACAACAATAACTATGGCAGTAACAGCAAACAGAACCACAAACCCAGTGCCAGCCTCTCTCAGCTATCAGGCACCCCTCCCCCTCCTTCGGTGCAGTTACAGTCACAGCTGGCAGGGGCAGCTCGGGGGCCGGGAAACGGATGGACGAAAAGCTTCACAAACCCTCTGGGCGGCTGATCCCGGTGCCCGGCCGGACCCTCGGGAGCAGCAGGCTGGAACAGCAGAGACGAGCACAGATCCCGGGTGGCAGACGAGATGTATCAAACTCCGGAGCTGCAGTGGGAGCTCCGGGAGGTCTCAGCCGGCAAAGGGTGTGTAGGGTTATAGTGTAGCGAAGGGTCCAAGCAGCAGCAGAAGCAGAGCAGCTGCAGCCTGGCTCCCAGCAGGGCAGAGAAAGGTGGACTTGGGAATCCCGGTTTTCTCAGGAAGAAGGAAAACAGCCGAAAAGCAGGAACCTCCAGCTCTGACCAACTCCTTCTCCACACTGAGGGCACCAGCAAACCCCGCCGCCCCCACCCCCCAGGTGAAAAACAAGTAGCTAGTTGGACCCCCGCCCTCTGTGGCCGGCTCTTTTGTTCTTCTTAAGCACCCAGTAATTTGTCCCCCTGGCAACATATATGGGAAAAATTCTTTAAGAGAAAAACAGGAGAACTCCTAAAACCCCAACATCATAACTCACCAGTTATGATGCATGGAAACCCACTACCCTTCCCATCTTGATTTTAATATCAAGGATTCCAATCAGTAAACCTCAGTAGAAATAGCCAATGGTTGTTCTAGGATAAGAATATTGATGAAGTTATTAACTATTGGAACCAATCAACATAAAGGTTAAATTTAAGACCGGGCATAATACGCATAGTATGTAAAAGAACTTATGTAACGATGAATTAGCAGAAAAAGTATATAAAAGGGATGGGTTTTGTTTGTTGAGTGGGACACGCTATCAGAGGAGCTATCCCCCTGTGTCCCCAGCACCCACAATAAAGAGGTATCTGTTTATTCGCATCAAATTGGTGTTGGATAAGTTTCTTTTGTCCCGTTTGATGACAAGAGGACTGCATGTGATGCAAAATGATGCAACAGATCCAGAGTCTGTTGCAAGAGACAGCATCAAACTTGCACATACACACACCAGGGGAGGTACCTGGGTATTCCCACCTGACCTGAACATATATTAATCCATTGAACTCTATGTTTTGCAGGACTCTCACCGCCAAGAAGACCAGAAGAAGACGATCAATGTAAGGCTACTGGGATCCACAGAGTGGTGATATTTTCTACTCTGTCACTCTTTCTCTCTGTCTCACATTTACTGTTAAATAAAATTCATACTATTGACTTCGGCATATGGTCTCATTTGCACCTTAATTCGGGCAGAGGCATCTCTCTATTAATTCTAATAGGCAGATCATAACAGAGGATGCATCTACGGCAACAGAACCCATATTCCTTTGATGCCATGATGATTTTTTGCCTTTTCTTTTATATACCTTTTATATATACCCTTTATAAAGCTTTTATGTATCCTCAGTGCTCTTAGCATGCATACTTGTAATTCCTTAAGTCTGATAACTTAGCATAGTCCTAGTATTCTGTTAAGCCAGGAGACCAAACACCCTGGAGGCCGCGCAGTTGGGGGCCGGAAAGCCCTACGCTATCCTGAGAAACCAAGGTCCTCTCTAGAACACATCCTGTAAACTAAGATTAGACCCATCCAGGGAGGAATTCCTCCGGATGGAGAGATATCACACTATTCATTCAAGCGTCTCATTGGGGAATCTTTGTAGATATGCTAATTTTCAAGGTCTATAAAATTGTAAATACGATTTATCATGTGTATGCATTTTGGCGCATTCCACCTTGGCGAAGTGGTGCACCATAAGGATCCTTATTAAATACCAAGGTAAAAACCCTTTTCCCCTTAACTGTGTCTGGCTCTTAATTTTAAGACCAGGAAAAGGCATCACCTTCAGCAATTAATAACCAATTTATATTGTGGTTGAAGAAACTGAATTACAGGTTTATGACCAGAGCGTTCTGAAAACACATCACAACACAAGCATACAGTTAATGAAGATGTTTTCTAAAAGGGATTATCAAATATCTTCCCTTACTTGGTGAGAACATAGCAATGTTGTATTTCAGATGGAAGGAGAGTGGTGCTTATCTTATTGAGAGTGAAACATAGAATTTTCTTAAACGTGTAGGCATTAAGATTTTAGCTAAAAAGCTATTTGCTAAAATTAGTTAAAACAGATTTAAAAAGCAAACGCAGCTGGATCTAATTAAAGAAGTTAATAATTAAGTTGAGCCCGGAATGAGTCCTTAAGATCTGGGAGCGGATTGTTTATTCAGCTGTAGAGTGTAATGAGAAACAAATACCATCTAAAAGAAAGTTCGACAGGTATTAATTATCCCATTTAGGAACTTACTTAGAAAAACACTGAAGAGGAGACTGGGAGTCCTCCCAAGTCATATGTATTGTCAAAAACCAGAGGGGTAGAAAGGTCAAATTGAGGAAGAGGAACTTACTTCATCAAAGGGAGGACCCCTCCCCTAATAAAGACCCCAGACCTATTTCAAAGGGCCAACTACGCATGCTTAATGGCTTTTTAGCTAATTTCCATACGAAGCGGGGAATGGGAGGTGTCTATGTTATCAATATGTATGTGTGCTTTGAATATTTAAAACTTTCTGTAGATAAATAGACTGTATTGTTTTGTGATTTGGCACTGCGTGTTAAGGAACGATCCCACACGGCTGCCCGGCGCCGAATAAACATACACTTTCTAACCCTGATGAGTTAGAGAGTCTTTGTCCGTCTTAGTTGGGTATCGGTATTAGATCCATGCCCAAATTTTGGTAAATCAAGAGGGGAAAACCAAAAAGAAGAACTGGTCCTTGTGCTGGTTTAAAAGTAAACTGGCAGGAGAAATGAACCCCACTCAACCACCTCAAGAGAAATTACAGGTCAGAGTTACAATTTACTAAAGATATTACAACAAATACAATGATAGAGAGAAAACTGGTTTTAACCCACAAAGTACAACCTAGCACCCTGTTGGTCAGACTGATGGTCACAGTCCTAGCAAGTGGTGGTTGCAGGCCTGATGAAGTTCCGATCCTCCTCCAGATCTGTTGAGTGGTGATGCCCTGAGTCCCCAAACCAAAGATTATATATGCTCAGGTCCAGGTGGGGAATGCTCAGTACCTCCCCCAGGGTGGGGAGTTTCACAATGGATGATGCACCACTGTGAGTCATGGGATATTTTGGGAGTCCTTGATGGTCTAAATGGTTGCAGCTGCCTATTCTGCCAGTGCCATTGAGTCAATTATGGCCCATTAGCAGAGATGACCCCTCAGGCTGGGTGTGACTGTGCTGGTGCTTCCCCGGAGGGGAGTTCTCACAGCTGAGTCATTGGTGTGAAGAAAAAGAAAGACTAGCTTGCCTTGCACGGTTTGCCTGTTTTTCCTTACCTCATTTAAAACCCAGCTTGTAGCCCGAGGTGTCGGGTGTGCATTGGGCAGCTACTGCAAACGATCCACCCTTAACAGTTCATCAGAAATGACATAGGGGGATAGAATACACAGTTTGGTTACACCCACATAGTGCTAAACTGGCACCCTACTCCTGTAACCAGGACAGTCCTATATCACCATATACTACATGCTCTGAATGCAAGGCAACAAGGATGCATTATGAAAGAAAGCTAAGAGTGACAATTTACGGGACAGAGACTGAAATAAGTTACCTCCCCTTAGTTTTGATCTCTCCCCTTTCCACTAATAAAGAGAGACAAATGCGAAGAGTTAAAAGTAAAAAAAGAACTACTAGAAGAAAACCAACAATAAACAAGAAAACAGCAATACCCACAAGATAAAAAGGCTCTGAGCCACACGTTTCTCCCCCCCGCTGCCCGGACTATGTGGCCAAGAGCGAGAACAAGGAACAAAGGAAACAACACGGCAAACGAGCCTCCGCGGTTCTAGCACTCCCTTCCCCCCGCCTCCCGCAAAACAGCTAAACCTGGAAAAAAATATTTTTTTGTCCAAAAGGAGTTAATGCTGCCGAAACGCTGGAAGAAACTTCCGGACAGTTGCAGGGCCGACCCCCTCAGCGGCTGAAACTCGTGGAGTGGCCCCGACCCACAGCCACGGGCGGCGGTCCCGAGCGGCAACAGCGAAAAAATCCGCAGAAACGTCTCCCATCTCTCTGCAAGCGGTAGTTGCTAAGCGACACGGTTAGGTTTTGCTTTCTGTTTTTTCGTTGGTTTCCCGGGCGGCGGCTGTGGGCAGCCGTAGGCAGGCGGCAGCGGTGAAGGTATTGCGAAATTCTCGAGGTTCCGGAGAGAACAAAAGAGAGAGCTCCGTGTCTCCGTTCCCTCTTTTTAAAGTGACCAAACACCCCTTCCCCTTCCGTGAACCGAGGTAAAACACAGAGGTTCTGCTTCCGACTCCGAGTCTTAAAGACACAATAAACAGACTTGCGCGGGTTGACATAGAGAGAAATATGGAATACATGGTTTTGGGTTGTTGCCAGATGAAGAATTGTTTGCACCTGGTGGGTCCAATGCTTATTCTTCAAAAACCACTGGCCTATGGAACCTGTCAGAGACTGGAAAAGATTAATGTCTCGAGACATTTTGGGATGCCTGAAACGTCTTTGTGTGTGTGGTGAGAGGGGCAGGTCAGACCTTGCCAAGGCAAGGCAGTGAAATGCCCCACTCCCCCTGCCCAGAGCTAGAGCATCCTAGCCCCGCAGTGTCTGTCAATCATGGCACATTGGAGGAAGTGCTACTCTCTATCTAACCCCAACTCCTGAGTGGCCGAACGACCAGAAGTCCCACCGGTGGGTGGTGGTCCACAGAGTCCCTGGAGCTTAAAAGGCTGACCATGAGGGGAGCACATGGTCTTGACTCTATCAGCTTCTTGGAGTTTTTACCTCTTTATTGCTGGAACCCAGGAGTTGGTAACTATACGTGTGTTTTTCTATTTTTTTTCTGTCTTTCTCTCTTCTAATTCTCATTTGATGGAACATGTAATGTAACACTGAACATGTTAAAAGGTTGCTAGGTTAAATGGGCTAAGTTAACGCTATGATAAGTGTTCTATGTTGAATTGGACATTGTATTAAATCCTTTGCCAAAGTTCCTTGATTTTCTGTATTTTGCCAGTGAACTTTTGTGTAATTTTGACGTCTTGAGAATATCTGGTTGGTCTTTCTCCCGTGCACTGACCCAGAGTAAAGGAACCTCAATGAAACCCCTTACATTTAAATGTTCTGGGGTGTTACAGAACCACGCAATGCTTATTCTGTAGGAAGAAGAACTGGAAAGCAGCCAGCCCACTTGTGCCAACTTTTACCAGTTCACCAGGTAGTCAGGTATGACTTTGGGGTCACCGACCACCAAAGAGACCCCCAGAACAGAAGAATGCATGCGTAAAGGGGAGGGAACATATGTTAATGACTTTGGGAAAATGATTATCATATGTATGTTGCTTCTGGGAAAACCTATGGATGTGTATGTAAAATATAGTATATAAACAGGAACTTTTCTGTATTCAGCATGCACGATATTTTGGAGGAGATATCCCCTTGTGCATCCAGATGAATAAAGAATGCCTGCTTCTTAATGCTACATTGGTGTTAAGGAGTTTCTTTTATTTTTACTCTGAACTCTGCCTCATATCCCTGTTACCAGGACTTAAGTACTCTTCATTTTATCTAGACCAGCTATTCGTGACTGGATAAGGACACTTACTAACTCTTAATGCAAACAAGTTCAGGGCCAACTGACTGCTAACATTTTAACATGTATTTTATTTTATTTATAGGAATATCCAAACTTCTAGGACTGCTCTTAGTAACTTGAAACATTGGCAAACTTTATTTCTCTTCTGTACCAAATGTTTTTTTAATGCAAGACAAGAAGTTAGCCTTCTCTCATGAGAGTCCAAAATAGGACTGAACACTGTTAAGGGATGTTAATAAGGCTGCCTCTGTCAGACTCCGGAATTCCTCCTGCCTGGCTGCTGGAGACAAGCCATGGGGTCTTTCTGTCCAAAGCCAATGGATGTGGTTGCTGTTTTCTTGTTTGCGGGTTCAACCAGTAACAAGGCTGAGTGTGTATCACAGAGATGCATGTGCACGCACACACACATTGTCACAGAGGACACTAACATGGCAAAAAAATTGAAGTTAGCACAGAGAGAGGTGCCCCAGCCCCTGCCAAGCAGGAAGCACTGAAACTCTGATGAGACCCAGGTCTGATTCAGCATGCACGGAGCCAGAAGTGACGGCAGCCCCCCCCCACGTACAAAAGCCGCTGCCCCAGGGAGCTTGAGCTACAAGGAACCTGGCAACCAGGACAGGCAAACAGCACAGCAGTTTGCGCAGCATGTAGGGAGGGTGCAGTCATGCTACCAGCTCAAGAGGTGAGTTCGACTGGTAGTCAACATCCTCTCAGCAGGAGCTTAGCCGTGGTATTGACTTGGCTGAAAGACATGCCCTCTGCACATGTGTCTTGGGGTGACTCTATTATGTGTATCCCCTATCATGCTCTATGCCCAAAAAGTAATATTGTGCCTTTTCTGTGCCTTTAAACTGAGCTGGAGAAAAGAAAAAAAACCAAACGAACTTTTCAAAACAGTTTCCCAAGGACACAGAGATTACACTCCTCTGCGTTCTCTGGCTGCAGGAGCAGGAGGGAGCACCCTGCTTGCTTGCTTCAGCCAGCGGTTTCGGGTTTTTTTTCTTCTCTTCCCGGCGTGAGACGGAAAGCTGAACTTTGTTTCCTGGGACTTTGGTTTTTCCCTTCTTCTCTTCTGGACTGTTCAACAACATCAGAACACATCGGGAGAATTTTTCCCCGAGGCCCGGGGGTGGGCCCTCGCCGACCCAGCTCCGAGGAGGAGAAAGGCCACACCTGCAGAAGGACTCTGAAATCTCCCCAGGTTTCTCTCTGTAGCGAGAGATTTCATTTCATTATTTAGCATTATTATCCTTTTCCTGTGTGTTTGTTAAATAAATAGTTCTTATCTCATTCACTTTCCTTCGAGGAAAAATTTTTTTTTTCCCCGAACCCTGTGGGGGGGAAGGGTGGTTGTAACCTGGTTTTCTCTCAGAGGATATATTGCTAGATTTTGGCCAAACCGGCACAACATGCCAGAAAGGAAACCCTGTAGTGTGGTATGGTGTAGTGGGTTGACCCTGAGTTGATGGACAGTTTTTTAGACTAATGACGCTTCTTGCAATTTACCTATTTAAACCGCGCGGAAAGGCAGGAATTTCCCTTTCGTTCCAGCCCGCCTGCCGGAAGATGGGGGGGCTTCGGAGCCTCCGGGCCCCGCCGGGCCGGGCCGGGGTCTCTGCCCTCCTCCCCTTTTCTCAACGCCCCGGCACGGACCCCGGGTCGCTGGGAGGGGGAACTGTCTTAGAGCTGCAGGCAGCTAAAGCCAGACATGGACTGCCTTACAGCTAAACCCAATCGGCGCGGCTTCATGGGACCGGCGGGTCCCTGTCCTCGCCACACGGAGCCGGCGGGAAGCCAGCGTAGCCTCCTGTCTGCAGCTAGTACGCTTCGTGCCGAACTGAAGACACCATGCAGCCAGCAGCACGAAGGGAGCGAGGCTTTTTCTCTCGTAAAGCCTGAACAAAAACACTCTGCAACGTGGTGGCTTCAGAGTCAGAGAGAAAGTGAGTCATGTGGGACGGAGCTGAGGATGGCGGCGGGAGAAAAAAGGGCGGCGCCGTGTTTCTCGCGCGTAGCTTAAAAATACTTCTCGCATGCCGTGGTAAGAAACTGTAATATCACAAACTGTTTGTCTCTTTAATCCATTTAAAGTACATGGGGGATGGAGAATTCACGTGTGGCCCGTGAAGATTGTGAAGAGTGCCTATGCCAGGCTATATAGAAGCAGTGAAAGGCTTTTAGAGACTTGTGACGAAAGAAAGCCTTTGTGTTCAGGCCAAAATAACTCATCCTTAAAAAGATTAATAACCCCATGTGATGGCCCGTGTTTGGCAGTGTGAAAGAACTGTGAGATTTTTCATAGAAGAGATGTTTTACACCACAGCAGATTGTTTCTTTCCGGGCGAGTCTGCTGTTGGTGGCAGTTTGGGAACCAGGTGAAGCAAAAGAAAACCCTTTTTTCCTTAAGCATAAGAAAGAGACTTTTCAAGAACTGCAACTCTGACTGAAATCCCATGTTCTGTTATCCTTTGTGTGAGTTGAGTAGGAGAGAAGTGCTGGAGGAGGGGGAAGGTTTGCTTTAAATTTCTTGTTATTTCTTTTTTTTACTTTTAATTCTATTAGTAATAAATCTCTTTCTTTGTATCACAGCTGTTTAAGGTTTGTGCCTGCTTTGTTTTTCTCTTAATTCTTATCTCACAGAAAGAAAATAAGTAATAGATAATTTAAACCAAACCACTACATTTAATTAGTGTTTCTGCCTGGTTTCAAATTGAACCCTATACATATGGCCATCTGATCACTATCGTTTACTGTTTTTTCAGGTGGGCAGCAATGAAGTCACAACAAGAAACCTGAGGACTAATTAAGAGAGACCTCAGGGCCTTGGAACAACTGCTTAAGGGACCTGTAGCACAAGTAGTGTTTTCCTCTATCATTTCAGTTGAAGGAAATTATGTGGGATGAAACAGGAAAATCCTACATATGAATACCTGGCTCCATGCTTGCTGTTACTGACAGAATTTTGGGGGATTTGATCATGGGTTGATTTATGCAACAGCAGGCCTGCTGGTGACAGATAAGGTTCACCTGTCTCAAAGGGAGAAAAGCATCTTTGCTCAGGAGTTAGCAGGTCTCATTGAGAGAGCTTTAAAGTATATTTGAAGGGAGAAGGGGATAAAACCAAGTTCACTAGAGATAAGTCTGGGGGCAGCATGCCAATGTTTGAGGGACAGTGTGCTTGTGAGGTCCTTTGGTCTGCTGTCTCAGTAGTGGTAGGGGATGGAGATCCATGCAGCAGAAAGGATGCAAAAGTTATTGTGATACTAGAAACTACAGGAGTGCCAGTGAATCATAGTGCAGGAATTAGAATTTCTTCCCCGAAAAAAGGTGTCAAGATCGATAACCCAACTGAAGTGCATCTACACCAATGCACAAAGTATGGACAACAAATAGGAGGAGCTGGAATCCATGGAGCAGCAGGAAAACTATGACAGTTGCCATAATAGAGACTTGGTGACTCACAACTGGAGTGTTGCAATGGATGGCTATAAACTCTTCAGAAGGAATAGGTAAGGAAGGAGAGGCAGTGGGGTAGCCCTGTATGTTAGGGAGTGTTTTGATTGTGTAGAGCTCAATGATGAGG
Organism: Lycocorax pyrrhopterus obiensis; assembly: GCA_014706295.1. Classification (NCBI taxonomy): domain Eukaryota; kingdom Metazoa; phylum Chordata; class Aves; order Passeriformes; family Paradisaeidae; genus Lycocorax; species Lycocorax pyrrhopterus. Next base: position 2,876,835 of record JACSVZ010000030.1, on the reverse strand, counting down.
ATGATATGGTTGAGTGTTTATGTTTGCTAGCCCTTGTTCTTGTGGGGGATGTCAACTTACCAGATGTCTGCTGGAGATAACAATACAGGGGAAAAGAGACAGTGTAGGAGGTTCCTGGACTATGTGGAAGACAACTTCCTGACACAGCTGGTGAGGGATCCAACCTGGATAGGTGGCCCGCTAGACCTGTTGCTTGCAGACAGAGAAGGACTTGGCAGTGATGTGACAGTTGAAGGCTGTCTTAGGCACAGCAATCACAAAATGATAAGAGTTTTTGATTCTCAGAAAAGAAAGCAGGGAGGTTAGCAGAACTGCTACCTTGGACTTCCAGAGGGCACACTTTGGCATGTTTAGGGGGCTGGCTGGGAGAGTTCCTTGGGAGGCAGGCAGTGCCATAAAAAACAATAAGAAATAATTTAATAAATGCATCAGCAACAAAAGGAAGGTGTCTTGGGGTGACTTTATGATGCTGTAGCCCCTATTGTCTGCTCTATGCCAGACATGAGTCCTGTGCCTTTAAGCCAGATCCAAAGGGGGGGGAAAGGCGGTGGAATTCTTTTGGCAGCTGTGTTCAAAAACGCAGATAACTTGCTCTCTCCCCAGCTCTCGGCTCTGCAGCAGGGAAGAGTTGCATTCTTTTGCTTTTTAGCTAGCTTCTCATTCATTAGCTGAGGCAAGAAGTTTTCCTGGGACTGTGGCTGCTGCTGCTTCTTTGTCGTCTTCGTCATCGTCTTCGTCTTCTTCTTCATCTTCTTCTTCTTTTTCTTCTCCTCCTTCTCCTGGAACCATTCAGCTTTGCTCTGGTCTGGAACACCATCACTGGGAGGTCCCACACCGCAGCTGGGAGGGGTCCACGCCACACCCCAGCTCCGGAGAGAGCAGAGCCACACCTACAGAAAGGACTCTGAATCTACCAGGTCTTCTCCACAGTGAGAGGTTTTATTATCTAACAACATTCATTTTTTCTTCCTCGTGTCTGCGTGTACCCTGCTTGTTAAATAAACAGTCTTTTTTCTCACTTTCCTCCAAGAAATTCCTTTCAAACCTGTGGGGGAGGGGCTTCTGAAACCTGCCTTCCATTAGAGGACATGCTCATCTCAGGACGTTTCCTCCTAATTTGTCTCAAACTGAGACAGAAGGCTAAGAAGAATCTCCATTTATTGGATGCGGGAGGAAACATAACAACAACGAATAAGGGAAAAGTTCAGGTACTTAATGCCTTCTTTGCCTCAGTCTTTAATAGCAAGACCAGTTGTCCTCAGGGTACCCGGCACCATGAGCTGGGGAGCAGAATGAAACCCCCATAATCCAGGAGAAAATGGTTAGTGACCTGCTACACCACTTAGACATACAAATCCATGGGGCTAGATGGGATCCACCCAAGGGTACTGACGGAGCTCTCCATCATTTATCATCAGTCCTGGTCAACCAGGGAGGTCCCAGGTGACTGGAAGTTAGTCAAGGTGATGCCCATCTACAAGCAGGGCCAGAAGGAGTATTTGGGGAACTACAGGCCTGACCTCAGTGCCTGAGAAGGTTATGGATCAGATCATCTTGAGTGCCATAATGTGCAGTATAACCACAGGATCAGGCATAGTTAGCATGGGTTTATGAAAGGCAAGTGCTGCTTGACTAACCTGATCTCCTTTGATGACAAAGTGACCCACCTAGTGGATGAGGGAAAGGCTGTGGATGTTGTCTACCTGGACTTCAGTAAAGCCTTTGACAGTCTCCCACAGCATTCTCCTGGAAAAACTGGCTGTTCATGGGCTTGGACAGACAGATTTTGCTGGGTAAAAAACTGTCTGGATGGCTGGGCCCAGAGAATTGTGGTGAATGGACTTAAATCCAGCTAGTGGCCGATCACAAGTGGCATTCCCCAGAGCTCAGTACTGGGGCCAGTTCTCTTGAATATCTTTATCGACAACCTGGACAAGGAGATCAACTTCACCCTTAGTGAGTTTGCAGATGACACCAAGTTGGGCAGGAGTGTTGATCTGCTGGAGGGTAGGAAGGCTCTACAGAGGGATCTGGACAGGCTGGATCGATGGGTTGAGGCCAGTTGTATGAGGTTCAACAAGGCCAAGTGCTGGGTCCTGCACTTGGGTCACAGCAACCCCATGCAGTGCTACAGGCTTGAGGACTGTCTGGAAAGCTGCTCAGAGGAAAAGGACCTGAGGGTGCTGGTCGACAATGAAGCTAATGAAAGGACTAAAGCACAAGTCCTATGAGGAGCAGCTAAAGGAACTGAGGTTGTTTAGCCTGGAGAAAAGGAGGCTCAGGGGAGACCGTATCGCTCTCTACAACTACCTGAAAGAGGTTGTAGTAAGCTAGGTGTTGGTCTCTTCTGCTAGGTAGAAGCAACAGGATGAGAGGAAACAGCCTAAAGTTACACCAGAGGTGGTTTAGATTGGATATTAGGAAAAATTTCTTCACTGAAAGGGTTGTCAAGTGTTGGAACAGGCTGCCCAGGGAAGTGGTTGCATCACCATCCCTGGAAGTGTTCAAAAGGCATGTAGATGTTGCAGCTGGGGACATGGTTTAGTGTTTAACATGTCTGGACTAGGTTAGCAGTTGGACTCAATGATCTTGGGTGTCTTTTCCAACCTTGATGATTCTATGATTCCACGGCCAGCTGCACAAACTCACAGAGTGCTGCCTTTAACAACACTGTTGGGGGTTTTAGGAGTTCTCCTGTTTTTCTTTTTCTCTTAAAGAATTTTCTTCCCATATATGTTGCCAGAGGGACAAATTACTGGGTGCTTAAGAACAAAAGAGCTGGCCACAGAGGGCGGGGGGTCCAACTAGCTACTCATTTTTCGGCTGGGGGCGGTGGGGCTGGCTGGTGCCCTCATTGTGGGGAAGGAGTTGGTCAGAGCTGGAGGTTCCTGCTTTTCAGCTGTTTTCCTTCTACCTGAGAAACCCGGATTCCCAAGCCCACCTTTCCCTGTCCTGCTGGGAGCCGGGCCGCAGCCGCTCTGCTTCTGCCGCCGCTTGGACCCTTCGCTACACTATAACCCTACACACCCTTTGCCAGCTGACACCTCCCGGAGCTCCCACTGCAGCTCCGGAGTTTGATACATCTCGTCTGCCACCCGGGATCTGTGCTCGTCTCTGCTGTTCCAGCCTGCTGCTCCCGAGGGTCCGGCCAGGCACCGGGATCAGCCGCCCAAAGGGTTTGTTGAAGCTTTTTGTCCATCCCTTTCCCAGGACCCTGAGCCGCCCCTGCCAGCTGTGACTGTAACTGCACCGAAGGGGGGGGTGCCTGATAGCCGAGAGAGGCTGGCACTGGGTTTGTGGTTCTGTTTGCTGTTACTGCCATAGTTTATTGTTGTTTGTTTGCCTTGCCGTACATATATATATATATTAATAAAGAACTGTTATTCCTACCCCTCATATCTTTGCCTGAAAAGCCCCTTAATTTCAAAATCATAATAATTCGGAGGGAAGGGGGTTGCATTTTTCCATTTCAGGGGAGGCTTCTGCCTTCCTTGGCAGACACCTGTCTTTCAAACCAAGACAAACACCCACATGTACTACTACCAGAACTGACATAAAACAGAAGTACAGGTAGACAAGTTTCCCTCTTCCTCTCTGGCTGATCATGATTGAAGTTCACTAGTGAAAACACATGTACCCTTACTCTCTAGGTTCACAAACACATATACATTCAAAGATCCCTCAGGACAGCCCCTCTGTCCATCTAATATTTTTTGTTTTGATTTCTTCTTAAATATGTTATCACAGAGGTGTTACCACCATTTCTAATTGGCCTGGCCTTGGCCAGCTGCATGTCCATCTTTGGAGCCACCAGGGATTGGCTCTGCCAAACATGGAAGAAGCTTCTAGCAGCTTCTCACAGAAGCTGCCTCTGTGGCCCCCCGCTACCAAAAGCAGGCCATGCAAAACCAATACATGAACTAAGTGAAGTTGTAATTAGGATCATTCATAGCTTCTCTATGAAAGAGTTAAGCTATTTGTGAAGGCATTAGATTTTTCATTATTACAGCCATTTCTCAGACACTCATATCTGAGTAATACTCTTAAATAATTTTCCCATATGCAGGAAGCTAACAGCAGAGTGCGTCACAAATTTCATAGAGCAGGTAAACAGGTTAATGAATTAGTTTTCATCAAGCAGAAGGAAATAACCACAATCTGATTTAAATAAGAAAGGCCTGACAACAAAGGGCATAATAAAATAGCTGTTTTATTAAGATAAAATAAAAAGAGGAATATTGAGACCCTTCAGATGCTGGGAATGCTGCTTACATGCAGCACTGGACAGAGCCCAGATTTTTTTTCCCACAGCATGCTGTGCAGATCCTGTCCATAGAGCGGTTCCTACTTCCTCCTATGCCATAGTGCCCTTTATTTTCTGTAGCAAACACAACTATATATCTTCTGACAACTTCAAATGTTATCACTGTGATGACATCCAACAGCCCACACCGCAGGCTGGCAGGGGCCATTCCAGCAGGATTCCCTTACAGCAGCTATTCATGCTAACCTATGGGCTTCTCAAGCCCTATGAATGAGGCCCAATAGAGCAGACATGGCCTGCTCAAGATCACTAACTCCTTGAACACGTCTTCTGCAAGGTTCCCAATAGAGGAACTCCATGCCTTTTTTAAAAATTAGTTTTCACAGGAATGATTTGCCCTCAGACCTCATAGGTTCCTTAGCCTAGTGGCAGAATCTGGGGGAGTGAAGCATTACCCATAGTAGGGGAAGAAAGAATTAGGGAACACTTAAATTGGACACACACACACACACACTCATCGAAACAGCTGGGATGTATTGAAGGGCACTGAGGGAGCTGTCCCATGTTGTTTTGAGGCCACGGTCTACCATATTTGAAAGGTCATGGCAATTGGATTGGTTCTTGATCGCTGGAAAAAGGCAAAAATCACACCCATCTTCAAGAAGGGCAATAAATGAGGATCCAGGGAACTACAGGTCAGTTACATTCACCTCTGTCCCTGAGAAGGTTATGTAGCTGTCTTGATTTGAGACAAATTTGGAGGAAAATGTCTGAAATGAACATCCCTCTGTTAGAAGGCAGATTTCAGCAGCCTCTCCCTCACCAGGTTCAGAAAGAAATTCCTTGGAGGAAAGTGAAAAAACCCTATTTATTTAACAAGCAAAGTGCATGCAGGCACGGGTAAAAAGAATGAATAATGCTAAATAATAAAACCTCTCGCTGTGGAGAAGAAACCTGGGTAGCTTTCAGAGTCCTTTCTGTGGATGTGGCTCTGCCCTCTCTGGAGCTGGTGTTCGGCGTGGGCCCCTCCAGGCCACGGTGTGGGGCCTCCTGGAGATGTTCCAGACTGGAGCAGAACAGTCCCAAGAAAAGTTCTTGCCTCAGCTAGCAGGCTAGCTAAAAAAGCAAAGAGTTTTAACTCTGTCTCTCTCCTGAGAAAAGGAGCCGAGAGCTGGGAAAAAAGCAGGGAGGTGCTTTCCTTGGCTCTGTAGCAGCAGCAACGCAGGGGAGTGTGTGTCCTTGAGCACAAACTGCTCTGAAAATTCGCCTGGCTTCTCTCCCCCCTCTCCTGAGAAACAGCTTAAAGACACAGGAAGGCACAGGATTCATGTCTGGCATAGGGCAGACAATAGGGAATACAGTATCATACAGTCACCCCAGGACATTAGCAAATACTCCTGGAAGTCATGTCCAGGTATATTAAGGACAAGAAGGTGATTGGGAACAGCCAGCATAGATTTACCAAAGACAAATTGTGCTTGACCAACCTAATAGCTTTCTACAATGACATGATATGTTGTGTGGACAAGGGGAGAGCAGTGAACATTGCATACCTTGACTTCAGCAAGGCCTTTGAAATGATCTCTCGTAGTATCCTTATAGCTAAATTGGTGAGGTATGGGCTGGGTAAGTGGACTAGAAAGTAGGAAGAAAATTGGCTGAATCACCAAGCTCAAAGGGTTGTGATCAGCAGTAGAAAGTTCAATTGACAGCCTGTACTAGGTTTACATGGCAAGGGTTTGGTAGCAGGGGGCTACAGGGGTGGCTTCTGTGAGAAGCTGCTAGAAGCTTCCTCCACGTCTGGCAGAGCCAATTCCTGGCAGCTTCAAAGACAGACATGCAGCTGGCCAAGGCCAGGCCAATTAGAAATGATGGTAACACCTCTGTGATAACATATTTAAGAAGAAATCAAAACAAAAAATGGTGGCACAGTTTTAATTGTGACTAGAGAAGAGCAGAGTGAGAACGTGAGAAGAACAACTATGCAGACACCAAGGTCAGTGAAGGAGGGGGAGGAGGTGCTCCAGGCACCAGAGCTGAGATTCCTCTGCAGTCTGTGGTGAAGACCATGGTGAAGCAGGCTGTCCCTCTGCAGCCCATGGAGGTCCACGAGGATGCAGAGATTCACCTGCAGCCCATGGAGGAGCCCTATGCTGGAGCAGGTGGATGCCTAGAAGAGGCTGTGAGCCTGTGGGAGACCTGTGGAGAGAGGGGCCCTGCTCCCATGCTGGAGCAGCCTGTCCCTGAAGGACTGCAGCCCATCGAAGAGCAATCCACGCTGCAGCAGTTCGGGGAGGACTGTTGCCCATGGGATGGACTCACATTGAAGCAGTTTGCAGGGAGCTGTTGCTCATGAGATGGAGCCATGTTGGAGAAGTTCATGGAGAACTGTCTCCCGTGGAAGGGACCCCATGGTGCAGCAGGGGAAGGACTCCTTTCCCTGACCAGGGGGAGAAACAACAGGTGATGAAGTGACCATAACCCCCATTCCCTGTCTCCTTGCTCCCCTGGGGGAAGAGGTAGAGCTGGGAAGCAGGGAGGGGTGGGGGGAAAGGTGTTTTTTAAGGGCTTATTTTACTTCTCATTATCCTGCTCTGATTTTGTTAGTAATAAATTCACTTCATACCTCTAAGTTGTGCCTGTTTTGCTCATGATGGTATTTGATGAGTGATCTCTCCCAGTCCTTATCTCAACTCATGAGCCCTTCATTATATTTTCTCTCCTCTGTCCAGCTGCAGAAGGGAATGAGAGAACGGCTTAAGTGGGTGCCTGGAATCCAGCCAGTGTCAACCCACTACACAGGACTTGTGGACTAATGGAGAGTGAGGAGCCCACATTGGAGCTGGTTTCCTGTCACATCTTGTGACCCCATGGGCGACCCACGCTGGAGCAGTTCATGAACTGCAGCCCATGGGAAGGACTCTCATTGGAGAAGTTCATGGAGGACTGTCTTCTGTGGGAGGGACCCCATGCTAGAGCCGAGGTAGAATGTGAATATTCCTCCCCCTGAGGAGGAAGGAGAAACAGAGACATGATAAACTGATAACAACCCCCATTCCTCATATTCCTGTGTTGCTGGGGAGTAGGAGTTAGAGAAAATCGTGAGTAAAGGTGAGCATGAGAAGAAGGAAGGGGCACAGGGAAGGTGTTTTAAAGATTTCATTTTTATTTCTCATTATTCTACTTTGATTTGGTTGTTAATAAATTAATTTTCTGCAAGTTGTCTGTTTTGCCCATGATGGTAATTGGTGGATGATCTCTCTCTGTCCTTATCTTGACCCATGAGCTTTTTGTTATATTTTCTCTCTTCTGTCCAGTTGAGGAGGGGAGTGATGGAGTGATAGAGCAACTTTAGTGGACACCTGATATCCAGCCAGGGTCAACCCATCACACAGCCTGTTACTAGTGATGTCCCTCAAGGATCAATATCGAGGCCAACACTGTTCAACATCTTTATTAGTGACCCGAATGATGGTGATGCCATAATGATTTTTGTCTTTTCTTTTATACCCCTGTTATACCTTTTTACAACTTCTGCATTCTTAGTGCTTTAGCCTACATTCTTGGACTTCTTTGTTAAGCTAGGAGACTAAACATTTTAGAGGTTTCGTAGTTAGGGAGTAATAATGCCTCAGACCCCAAGGTCCTCTCCAGAACATATTTTGTAAACTAAGATAGAACCATCCAGGGGAAGGTTCCTTGGGGAGGGGGGCTCACTCAAGCCTCTCATTGGGGAATTTATGATAGATATGCTAATTAGTAAGATCTATAATGTTATACCCGATCTTTTGGGGGCGTGCATTGTGGTGTGCATGGAGGTGCATTCGACCTGGACATAGTGCACCTAAGGATCCTTAAAATAAATACCAAGGTAAAATCCCTTTTTCCCTTCTAACCATGTTTGACTCTTGATTTTAAGACCAATGGGACAGAGTGCACTCTGAGCAAGTGCCGAAGTCCTGCTTCCCAGGAAGTGGTTGAACATCGCTCACCAATGAGAAGTAGAGATTAAATTTTTTTCCCTTTGCTTATGCATGTGCAAATGTTCGCTTTTTCTTGCTTTAGTAAACTGCCTTATCTCAACCTCCTATGTGTTTTCCATCTTACCTTTCTCTCCCCTGTCCTGCTGGGAAGAGGAGTGATAGAGTAGCTTGTTTGGCACCTGGCATCCAGCCAAGGTCAATCCACCACACTCCTTTTTGGCACCCAACATGGGCTGAGACAAGTTATATATCTTGCATGCTATAGTAATCATAGTTCTTGAGTAGCAAGCTCCTGTGCGGGACATGGAGTTTGTCAGCTGCACTGCTTATTTCTTTATTTTGCTGAATTTGGGAACATACTAATATAAACAGTGTCTCTGTGCTTTGCCCTTACACTGATGGCCTTGTTATGCTGGGGGAGCTGTCTTCTGGGGACAATGAGGGAATACACCTCCTTCTCCCTGCCCAAGATTGATTTTAATGGCTTTATAATGAAGACACCCATGGTCCTTGCTCATCCTTATGTAAGCTGTTTAACTCTGTTAATAATATTAACTGTTGTCCCCTCCCAGGATCTTGCCCACCCCCAGCGTACTGATGGGGGGGCAGGATGTTAGAGAGACAGGGCTGATGCTGTGCCAGTGCTGATCAGCAGTAGCCAAAACACTGGTGTGTTATCAACACCTTCCTATCTCCCAATGCATAATATGGCACTGTGAGGGCTGCTCTGGGGAAATTAACTCCATCTCAGCCAGACCCAGTACACCTTACAACCTCCTTTTAGCCCCTGGGAAAATAAATTTGAAAGAGTAATGTAGAGAGATGGCCCACAGAAACGGTGCCTGGAGCACCTCCTCCCTTGGCAGTATCCCAGCACATCATATACAGCTCAGTATATAGTGGCCTAAAATTGGCCTTGGATTTTTTTTTTTGTAGAGCTGCTTTCCTAGCCTTAAGGCTTAACATAACAAGAACTGTTTCCTAATTTGTAAGGTCATTCTCAAGAAGTGGGTGCAATCTATGAAAAAATGGGAGCATGTCTTAGAATAAATAATACATTAAATAACAATGTTGGGCAGATTCATCAGACAAGTTAGCCGTTAATAAATGTATTCTGATGAATGTTTGTAATAAACTAAAGACAGTGCAGTCTTCAGAAAACCACACATGAAAGGGTGAAGTCAGTTCTCATTTGTGAAGCAACATTTCTGCACTGTGGATCTAATCATATTCTAAGTGATATTTTCCTTTTGATGTCACTGGAAATAGGATGAAGTTCTTTATTCTTAAATTGCAATAATTTGTTACATAAAAGATATGTGCATTGGGAGCTATGTGAGTTGGCACAGGTAGCCAACCGGAAAAACCACAAGCCCATGGCTGAAACACAAAGAGTAAATTCATATCCCTTACCTCTCTAACCGAGGGATCCCTGAAGCAACACCTGGGCAGAGGCACACAAGCAAAGACACAGGCACCAGTAAACTCGGTCCATGCCAGAGGATCACTGGCCTGCTGTTCACACTGGTTTATCGAGTTATTCCCAGCTGCAAGGTCATGAGGGATTTTCAATCCTCCTCGACAGTCTTCTGCTTTTAACCCATTCCTCCCAACAGAAGCATTGCAGAAGACATTCAAGGAGTTAGCGGTCTTGAGCAAGCTATGTCTGCTCTATTAGGCCTTGGACTTGAGACTTGAGAAGCCGGTAGGTTAGCATGAGTACCTGCTGTAAGGGAATCTTCTGGAATGCCCTGTGCCCTGGTGGATTTTATAATGGAGATAACATTCCAACTTGTCAGAAGATGCAAGGCTTTGTTTGTTACACAAAATAAAGGCAGAGGAATGTCTCCACAGATAGGACCTTCATAGCATGCTGTGGGAAAATCCATCCAGGGTTCATCAGATGCTGCATGAAAGCAGTGTTGAAAGAAAGAAAGCATCTGAAGGGTCTCAAGATTTACTCGCTATCCAAGTTCCTCTTTTTATTCTGACTTATTAAAATAGCTATTTTATTAAGCCATTTCTTGGTACACATTTCTTACTGAGATTTGGAAAGAATCCTGCACTGCACTGTTCCCCGCCTCCTATACATAACTGTCGGCAATTGAGGCGTGGACCCAGACCGGCAGGGAATCTGAATCGTTTATTCAAAGGAATGAGCTGGTTTTATACACTTTTCTAAGGCACAGTATTTCCTTATATGGTAATCCTCACCACGTGACCTATCCCGTGTTGCCACATCAGCAACACACTTCCTTCTATGGGATGATCACTCACTGTTCACCTGTCCGTCAGCTCCCGGCAGGCTCCTCTCCATAGGGGTCTGCCGTGTGACACCTCCTCTCCCCAGGGTCTGGTGGAGACAAGCCTCTCTGTGCTGCCATGTGCTCCTTTGTGCTGCCATGTGCCTCTGCAGGCAGGTTTTACAGCTCACAACCCAATTCTATCTTATTTCTCCCCATACATAACTACATGTATTTACACATTGAATCCTTCAGAAAGCACTCAATTTTAAAAAATAATGACAAAAACTGTTAGTTTATCAAAGGACATTGAACTAGCAGTCATTGTACAAAAGATTCATGTGTTTCAGTTACACTTGTAAACTTGCTCAGTTTTGTCATGTGTAGCTTCACTATTACTAATTCTCCACTTGCTTTTTGCAGCATTGAATGACGTGCTCTCATGAGCAGACAATTATTGCACAGGGTTGGGAGTGAGGGAGTTTTTTAGTTTGTGCTTGAGAATGTGGAATTCCAATATTAACCATAGCATAATTTACTGAAATTGTCTATTATCCTCTTGGCTAGTTTTGTTGTTATAGTGTTGATTTAGTTTTAAGCAATGGAGTAGAAGATAGCTTTCTTCACAAGTCAAATTTACTCACTCCTTCTTTACCCTAAATATCTTTGGCCATTTTTGAAGGATTTGAACTTTACCTACCAAAATTTTATCAAATTGATTTTGACTCTGACACTCATTTTCACCCCAGATTAGATCTCTGAATCATTTCTATGCTCTTGATAGGACTGCTGTCTCATGGTGACTTACATTTATTCTTGTTTTGACTTAAAAATTTCCTAGGTCAGCTCTTCCAAAAGAAATCTTAATGAAGTTATTTCATGCCTTGGAGGAGAGAATAGGGAGATCTTTATGCTCAACTCAGTTTCTTTCTAAAGCATGGCAGATGGACAATATACTAATTGATTTAAACTAGTGTACTGGTTTTGGCTGGGATACAGTTAAATTTCTTCATAGTAGCTTGTATAATGCAAGTGCAAATGTTTTGGGTTTGTGAACAAGAGTGTTGGTAACATCAGGATGGATTTTTTTATCTGTTGCTGAATAGTGATTCCAAAGCATCAATGCCTTTTCTACTAAGGAGGAAAGGGTGGACATTTGGAGTGATGCCATTTGCCTTCCCAAGTCCCCGTTATGTGTGATGGGGCCCTGGTCTCTTGGAGATGGCTGAACACCTGCCTGTCCATGGGAAGCAGTGAATTGATTCCTTGGTTTGCTTTGCTTGTGTGTGCAGTTTTTGCTTTCTCTATTAAACTGTCTTTATCTCAACCCACAAGTTTTCCAGCTTTTACCCTTCCAATTCTCTCCCCGATCCTGCTGGTGGGGGAGTGAGCAAGTGGCTGGCTGCTGGCTGGGATTAAACCACGACAGTCATTTAGACATTTCTTTAGGTCCAGTTGCCTAAATCCAAGCAGAAATGCAATTATACTGGAGCCTGGGTTAGGTTTCTGTGAGGAGCAACCATTGAAGCTTCCATACAATGACACTGTCGTGGTTTGACTTGAACTGACAGGCAGTTCTTCAGACTAATCACGCTTCTCTCAATTTCTACCTATAAAAACCCCGTGGAAGGCGGGATTCGGAAGTTGTTTTTCTCCGTTCCGGCTTAGTGCAGGGACGGGAGAGGGGGAGGGGTGGGCCCCTGTTGCCCGGCCCGCGGGGCTGGGGACGGGCGCCCCTGCCCCCTGCCTCTCTGCCTCCTGCCCCTTTTCTTAACGCTGCAGCACAGACTCTAGATTGTAGAAAAGAAAACTATTCCCTGAGCCGCGGATAGCTATGGCTGGCCACAGGGCTGAGGTCGTCCGACGCGGTATCCTGAAGGAGGGGGAACCGGCGGAGCCTTCAGTGCAGCCAGCATACTTCGCGACGAACAGAGGAAGACACCCCTTTTCCACATTGTGCACCCGGCAGCGCAGAAAGAGCAAGGGGAGGCTCTCTCTCCACCATGGAGCCTGATAACACCCTACAACATAGCGACTTTCAGAGCCAGAAAGGAAGAAAAAGCAAGGTCACGTGAGGCAAAGCTACAAAGGCGGTGCTGCGTAGTCCCGCACAGAGCTTAAAAATCTCTTTTCTTCGCCGTGGTATGAACTGTCATATTGCAAACTGTTTGTCTCTTTAATTCGTGTTAAAGTACATGGGGGGATGGACATTTTTTTCCGAGTAGCTTGTAAAAGGTTGAAGAGTGCTGATGCTAGGCTATGTATATAAAGCAGAGAGAGGCTTTTAAAGCCTGGTGGCAAAGAAAAAGCCTTATGTTCAAGCCAAAAAGATAAATGATTCATCCTTAAATGAGTAGTAACCCCATGTGAAAGCCTGTGTCTTACAGTTAAAAGAGCTGTGAAAGAGCTCATAGAAAAGAGATGTGTTACACCTTAGCAGAAATTGTTTAATTTTAAGCAAACCTGTAAATGGTAGCAGTTTGTAAAACCACGTAAGGCAAGAGAGAAACCCCTTTTTTTTCCCTTACCTAAAACTGTAATACTGATTGAGAGAAGAGAGAAGTGAGAAAGAGAAAGAGTTCTGAAAGTTTGTTCTGTTGTAGCCTTCTTCACTCTATCTAAGTCTGTTAACTCTGTTAATAAATCTCTTTATACCTGTCAAGTTGTGTGCCTGCTTTGCTTTTTCTCCTAATGCTTATCTCACAAAAAAAACATCAGAGAAATATGTATATAATTTAGCTTAAAAACCCCTACACTAAATTGGTGTTTCCGCCCGGTTACGAACCGAACCTGCTACAGACACAAAACTCAATATTAAAAAAATAAAAAATAATTTGAGTACCAGAAACAAGTGTACCATGATACAAAGAATCAGTCAAGACATTTTCACAAAATAGTGAGCCTCATTCTTCAGTCAGCTGCACTAGTACACAACTGTATGTCATGTATCTGTCACTGGCACAGTGAATCAGAGAGCAATTCTGATTGTCCCAGGGCTGATTGATACAAACATCACCAATTTAGCTAAAATTACTTTTAGCTTGTTTAATCTCTGCTTGCAAACAGCACGTCCAGCTGGGCACCTTCCCTAGTTGGCTCCCTCAGCAACTGCGTCAGGAAGTTCTCTTCCACACACTTCAGGAACCTCCTGGACTGTTTCTTCTCCCCTGTATTGTACTTCCAGCAGGCATCTGGTAAGTTGAAGTCCCCCACGAGAACAAGGGCTAGCGATCCCGAGACTTCTCCCAGCTGCTTATAGAATATTTCATCTGCCTCTTCATCCTGGTTGGATGGTCTGTAACACTCTCAACAGGATATCTGCCCTGTTGGCCTTCCCCCTGATTCTTACCCGTAAACACTCAATCCTATTGTCACCCTCATTAAGCTCCAAACAATCGAGACACTCCCTAACATACAGGGCTGCCCCATTGCCCCTCCTTCCTTGTCAATCCCTTCTGAAGAGTTTATAGCCATCCATTGCAACACTCCAGTGGTGTGACTCATCCCACCAAGTCTCTGTGATGGCAACTATGTCATAGTTTTCCAGCTCCTCCTATTTGTTTTCCATGCTGTGTGCACTGGTGTAGATGCACTTCAGTTGGGTTCTGGATCCTGCTGCCTTTTCAGGGGGAGAAGTTCTAATTCTTGCACAACCATTCTCAGAAGCTTCCCTGGTTTCTAGCATATCAATAACCCTTGCATCCTTACTGCTGCATGGATCTCCATCCCCTATTTACTGAGATGGCAGACTGATGTCTTGAAGGTCATAAAGCTTTTTCAGCTAGAAATGATTGTTCTAAAATTTCTGATTACATAGGAGTTGGACTTCAATGATTCTTGTGGGTCCCTTCCAACTCAGGATATTCTATGATTCTATGTCCTTCATCTTTCTTCTTACTAAGAGTATTTTGAAATCATTCTGATATGTTGTATTTTCAATAATGTATTTCTTACATCAGGCCAATAAGAAGGCTCAGATTTTCATCTCCTGGTTTGTGTGATGCTTTTTTACAAAATCTTTTTGAATATGCTAACTGAAGTCTGGCAGAGATTCAAAATCCTGATTTCCACTTTGTATTTGAGTCACACTATATTACCTGGTGCCCAGGGAACAAATGCGAGAATGAAGAAAACAAAAAGAATTTCCTAACATATCAAAATAATTTAAACCATTTATAATATGTTGTATAGCCTGTTTAGGTCCTGTTTTGATAGGACAAGAGGCAATGGTTTTAAACTAAAACAGGGTAGATTCAGACTAGATACAGGGAAGAAATATTTTATGATGAGGAGTGGTGAAACACTGGAACAGGTTTCCCAGAGAGGTGTTAGACCTCATCTCTGGAAACATTCAAGGTCAGGCTGGATGGGGCTCTGAGCAACCTGATCTAGTTGAAGATGTCCCTGCTTATTGCATTTGGTTTGGACTACAGGACCTTTAAAGGTCCCTTCCAACCCAAACTATTTTATGATTCTATGATAATAGGGGACGATTTCCTTTATGGTTGATTTTCTTGGACTGCTTTCCCTAAACAACTGTGGTGTATAGGTAAAACCTTATAAAATGAAGGCCTTGTTGCCTTTGTAAAATCATGGCTCAGGCCTGTTACTTTGGCTAAGTAGAGAAGGACTGTGGGAAAGAGACATAGCTGAATTAGGGGTAGAAAAACATGCAGCGTGACCATCGCATGCTTACATCGTGGTGTATGGTGGTTGGTTGAATTATGTTTGTTATGCTTTAAAACTGTGTAAACTGATAACCGGCTAACTGCTTTAAAAGGCCGGGTTTTTGTAATAAAGTGCTGATGCTTGCCACCATCTTCAGCGTCAGTCTTTTGTCCACCGTCAAACAACCATTATCACACCCTCTCCCCATCCCCCTCCTGGGGCTTGATATGAGAGTAGTTGGACTGTTATTCTCACATACTGTCACTGTGACAATGCTCAGTGAAATGAGTAGTCTTTTTTAATCTGTATTAAATTGTTCCAACATTTCTCTTTGCTGCTGAGTCTCCTGCTTGTACAGCTAAGTTATAGGCAAATGACTAACCAAGCCTTGATTAACATAATGTCTTAGATCACCATAGCCAAGTCACTAGTCTATTAAGGATAGAGTCCTCCAGTCAGATACAAAGTGGAGGAGGGCAGGTGTCTTATTCCTCATTTCCTCCTCATCATCAGATTAGCTCAGTTGGTCAGAGCATGGTGCTAATAGTACCAAGGTCATAGGTTTGATCCCCGTATGGGCCATTCACTTAAGACTTGGACTTGATTCTTCTGGGTCCCTTCCAACTCAGACTATTCTGTGATTATTGCTCTGTGTGATCCAAAAAAGTCTTCACTCATGTAAAGTAAAGGAGCATTTTGGTAAGGTTCTGACATGACTCTTGCTCAGTCTTCACACAGTAAAGTTTTCAACTTAATAATATTGGAATTAGTTGCAGTTTTGCCTTCAAAACAAAAAGCTTCTTAACGAACATGAACTGGAAATGCTTGTTTAAAATAACAACATTAGGGTTTTTAAATAGTAACATTTGTGTTTGTAAAATTTATACCCCGCTGTCTTTATCATATTGTATACAGTTATGAAAATAATATATTGGAAATAACTGTAAAAACTATTCAGGTTAGAAAGTGTTACCTAAGTGGCCTGCATTTTCACAGTAGCTAAGCAAGGAGATATGTTGCACTGCATATTACATGCCTCCTTTTGGTAACTTGGATACTTGGCTGACATTTCTTTTTTTTTACTCAGCTTTTGTCCTGGCTACTTAATACTGTGATGTTATCATACTAGATGATGTGAAAAGACTTCAGTGTAAAGGTAAGAACCTTTCCCTTTTACAGAAAGAGCCAATGAACCAGCTCCATTGAAAAGACAATAGAGCTATAATAGGAGATTACTGGAAATCTAGGAAGGCTCTGGGGAACTGCTAAGGATATCCTTGTCCTATATACTTTTCTGTGCAGGCAATATTCTCTATTAGACAGTACAATCCTTTGAACATAGATGTAGCATTAACAGTCTGTGGCCTTAGCTCGTTCTGTTAGTTTTATGTTTCTCTTTCATTGTTTGTTTCTGCAACCTATTTGCCCAGGACATGAGATTTTTTTTTAAAAAAAAATGTTCAAATGTAGCAAGCTTGTTAGCACTGTTATCCAATTATGTATGTAGAAGCTTTGATTATCTATTATTTTGCCCACAGCAGCTCATAGTATTTACATAGCAAGAAAATAGAACTTGCACGGCAAGTGACATTATAAATTTATTTATTTGAAAAGGTACAGAAGGTTGCAAACATTAATTTTGGCTTAATAGCTTATTTCTGCTATTTATAAATGAGTTTATGTCTAAGAAAAATCAAAACAACCCATTTAAAAATCTATTTTGATCAAACTAGTTGAAAGTTGAGCTAAATTGGTGATGTTTGTATCAAACAGCCTTGGGACAATCAGAACTGCGCATGCCCTGTAGCGTTGCATCAGACACGAAGAACTCCCTCCCTAGGGAGGGATCTAGGTGTTCCCATGCTAACTTGAATGTATATAACATGATGAACTCTTTGTTTCACAGGCCCCCACCCCCACCGGATCAAGACTGCGACCATTATTCCAATCACAAACATCAAAATTGCAACAATCAGGTCTTTTCGCTGGATCCACGAGTGGTGATATCTTTCCTCTCCACTGTCTACTCTTGTCCTTTTCCTCTCTTTCCTTCTATTCCTTATAAGTTTTCTTTGTGATATTTTTATGCTTTTATAGAAAAGAACCAAAACAGCTGCATACCTCCTTTCCACTGCAATTAAATTGTTTTAAAATAAATCTGCCTTATATATACACCGGTCATTCAGCGTTGTTTCACTCTAATTCACCCCAAGGGATTTATTAACAGGAACCTCAGTTACCCTGCCTCAGAGGCAGGTCATAACAACAACTAGCTGAAAGGAGGTTCTAGCGAGGTGGGGGTTGGTCTCTTGTCCCAAGTGACAAGCAATAGGACAGGAGGAAATGGCTTCAAGTTGCACCAGAGGAGGTTTAGATTGGATATTAGGAAAAGTTTTTTCACCAAAAGGCTTCTCAAGCATTGGAACGGGCTGCTCAGGGAAGTAGTTGAGTCACCATCCCTGGAGGTATTTAAAGGACATGTAGATATGGTGCTTAGGGACATGGTTTAGTGGTGGACTTGGCAGTGTTAGGTCAATGATTGGACTCAATTATTTTAGAGGTCTTCTCCAACCTAAATGATTCTATGATTCTATGATGGTGGGTGTCAGCTACAGACCACCTATACTGGGTATATATGACAAGGTTTTGGTAGCAGAGGTGGCTCCTGTTGAAAGAGGTAAGTGGCTGCCCCATGCCAAACACAGCTGGTTCCAGCTGGCTCAGTAACAGACCCACCACAGGCCAAAGCTGAGTCCATCAGTGAAGTTTGCGGCACCTCTGTGAAAGCATATTTAAGAAAGGCCAACCCCCCCACAAGACAGAGAGAGAAAAAGGGAACAAAAAGAGTGAGAAACAGCAAAGGGAACACCAAGGGCAGAGAAGGAGGGGAAAGAGGTGCTCCATGGCACCACAGCAGATATTCCCTGCATCCTGTGGAAGACCCCACACCAGAGCAGATTTTCCTGACACAAACTGTGGCCTGTAGAGTACTCACTACCTGAATCTATTTTAATTGGCAAGAACTTAAAATAATTTTCCCCAACTTGATTCTGTTTTGCCCACAAGAGTAACTGGTAAGCAATCTCCCTGTCTTTATCTCAACCCATGAGCTTTCTTATCCTATTTTCTCCCTCTATCCTGCTGAGGAGATGGAGTGAGTGAGCAGCTAGGTGGCAGTTAGCCAAGGCTAATCCAACACATAACATCAAGAAGTAGATGAAGTTTCCTCCACTTGTTTAACAGTCTTCATGAGTGCAGGCCCTGGTACTCATGGGAGACCATAAACACCCTGATATCTGCTGGGAATGCACTATGTCTGGGTGCAAGCAATCCAGGAGAATTCTTGAGTGTGACAAAGAGCTTCTTGATGTAGATGAACAGAGAGCCAACTAGGGCAGATGCTCTGCTGGATCTGTTACTCACAACCAAGGAAGGTCTGGCTGGGGATGTGAAGACTGAGGGCAGCCTTGGCTGCAGCAACCATGAAGATGGTGGCGTTTAAGATCCTGAGATGAAGAAACAAGGCAATCAGAGAATCACATTACTGGACTTCAGGAGAGAAAATTTCAGCTTATTTAGGTATCTGCTTGACAGGTCCCCATGGTAGACTGCCCTGGACAGCAAAGGGGCTGTTTGATCTCAGAGGAGAACCTCCTCAAAGCACAAGAACAGTCTATTCTGACATGCAGGAAGTCTAGCAGCATGGATAAACAGGGAAGTCCTGACTGAACTCAAATGCAAAAAGGAGGTACGCAGAAGTTGGTCGTGGAGAACAGGCTACCCAAGAGGAATATAGAGACATTATACAAGTACACGGGGATGGACTTAGGATAGCCAAAGCTTAGCTGGAGTTGGAACTGGTGAGGGATGTGAAGTGCAACAAGGAGAGCTTCTCCAAGTATACTGGCAGTAAAAAGAAAGGCTAAGAAAAAAATGTAGGCTCCAACTCAGTGGGGCAGGGGACCTAGTGAATAAGGACATGGAAAAGGCTGAGGCACTCAATGATTTCCTTGCCTCAGTTTTCATTGGTAAAGTTTTTCCTCAGGTCTCCGAGTCTACTGGCAGAGCGTAGGGGGAGTAAAACATTACCCACAGTAGAGGAAGATCAAGCTAGAGAGTATTTAAGACAACCGAACATACACAATGTTTATTTATAAAGTCAGTGTTGCTATCACCAATCAGAAAGCAAGAGGGCAACAGTCTCCAGTTTAACAATGAATGCTGTTAACTAGAGAGAAATGTTCATTAATTAACATTTCAATTTGCAAATAAAATTGCCAAAACTAAGGTCCATGTTGTAGCACAATGGTGTTTTAATGACATTCCTTCCTTCTGTGCCAACTCCTAGCCTAAAATTTAATTATCTGACTTGAGACATTTGACAGATGTTTACAGTTAGCAAAGTAAAGCACTCTCCCTAAGATTCAGATTTAATCGAGACTTTGGACGTGTTCGAATATAAGTTTAAAGCTTATGACCAAAGCTGACGATACACCACAATTGTGCATTTAAGATGTCAAAATGCACACATGTATACTCATATCATTAGGAAGCCTGAAAATACAATGCTAGATGGTTTTAGATGAGTTCAAATATGTCAAGCAACTGCATGAACCTACCTTGGAAAATCCAAGTCATTGTTAACTCACAAAACAAAAATATAGATGCTCAACTCACTATGAATATGCTAACCAAGATAGATTTTAACAATTAGACCATGCAATACCCACAGAGATAATGGCATAAGCAGTGCTTGAATGTTGCTGAGTGAAATTAGCTGACGAGAAGACAATTTACTAACAAACTGCGTGGTTGGTATTGATGAAGGCAAAGACATCTGAGGACATGTGCCACAATAGTATGTAGGTGACATCCTAAAAATGAAAACCTAAGAAACTAGCAATGCTGCTGTTTTGGACACAACACAGCTATCCTTTCATGGAGCACTATCCATTCACAGCCCTGGCTATTAAAGAAGAACCCGATTGTTTGACTATGATTTTCTGAGAGAAGTGCAAAGCCTGTGTAGAAAAGTATCACAAACGTAAAGGCTGGAAGGGTGGAATGTGCTATGAACAGATCTATAACACACCAGTGCTTTATGCCCATGACCAAAACTCCAGAAGTAGGGCAGGACTATATTATCTATGGCATGAAACATATGCAAGGAACAAGGACACACATCCCAAACTACTTCCTGGCACATAAAGCCAAAGGCTATGATGGCTACTTCATTATTAGCCAACTTTTGAAAGGAAAAATGGACGTACAGTTAATCATCCAAGGTGGTAAACTCATGTACATATAAGTACCCAGCCTGAGTATACATTTAATAGATCCTTACAGGTTTTTACCCATGAAACTGAGCAGCCTTCCCCAAACATTGAGAATTAAGGGCTGCAAAGGTTATCCTCCCATATTTTTCCAACACTGATGAAAATCAAAGTTATGTAGACCCTCTTCCAGAGCCAGAATATTATGGGGTGGACAGCATGATGCTTGAAGAGAAAAAGCCATTATTGGCATGGCACACAGCTAATCAGAAGAGGATTTTTGACTCACAAAAAGACTTGGGTCTGGCTGGGATGGAGTCAACTTTCCCCATAGCAGCCTTCATAGTGCTGTGTTTTGTATTTGTAGCTAGAACACTGTTGATAACACGCCTATATTTTGGCTACTGCTGGGCAGTGCTGACATAGCATCAAGGCTGTCTCTGCAACCCCCATCTCAACACCAAAGGCCAATAGGGCGATTCACCAGGGATTCACCTGACCAAGTGGGGCAAGAGGGTCTTCGCCAACAAGCTGGCCAGACTTATGAGGAGGGCTTTAAACTAGACTTAGCAGGGGAAGGGGATGAAGTTCTGAGCACCAGACAAGAGCCAGGGGCTGCTGAGGTATTAGGAACGAACAGGGAGGAAGAGCTGAAAGCCACTGTGCAGCTAGAAAGCTATGATCTAATCGCTATTGCTGAAACATGGTGGGATGAATTGCACAACTGAAGCACTGCAATCAATAGCTATAAGCTGTTCAGAAGGGACAGGCAAGGAAGGAGGGGGGTGGGCCTCTATGTAAAAGAATAGACTGACTGCACAGAGTTGTCTTTGAAAAAAGTGATGAACAGGTTGAGAGCTTATGGATAAAAATTAGGGGCCAAGCCAACAAAAGAAACCTCGTGGGTGGTGTTTACTTACAGGCTGCTCAACGCATTCTTACTTCAACTATGGGAAGCATCACAATCACAAGCCACAATCCTGCTGGGGGACTATAATCAACCCTGTAGGATGTTTTGCTCGGTTTGGACGGTCGGGACGGATGGAGACGAGAGATCTCTGAAGTCAGGTCTTAGAGCATGAGGTTTATTGCGAAGGGCGTGGGTACAGGGGGCCTGCTTGGAGCTGCCAGCCGCAGCTCGAAGCAGGCCAGAAAAGCAAAAGAGAGCAAGAGCAGCAAGAGAGAGAGAGACAGCTAAGAGAGGCAGTAGAAGAAGAAGCAGTAAAAGTAGAAGCAGTAGAAGTAGAAGTAATAGAAGTAGAAGCAGTAGAAGTGAGCGGTTCTCGTTTACAATACAATAAATCATCTTTTGTGCTGAATATTCTAATTTTCATTAACCAATCTAGTACAAGCCACAAATCCTATAGCATTTACATACAGCCTATAAGAATCATTGCATTACCATACTGCGTTACATTTTAAACTCTAAAACTACTCTTTGGACCCCTTCTGCCAAGCTAGCAGGGTCTGCTCTGACCCTTGGACCTGTTTTCAAGCAGAGGGTATTTTTCAATCCAGAGGGGATTGCCTTCAATGGCCATACCATTGTTTTCCAGTTGTTCAGTAACCAAGGCCTGGTATCTCAAAGTATGCTTTCATTTCTATCTGGTTCATAGTTTCCATATTCTCAGCATCTTTTGCTAGGCAATATGGCTTTCCTGTTTCATCTTCCCCAACACAACCCGATATCAGCTGGAAAAGCAACACAGCAAGCTGTAAGTGGTCCAGGAGACTCTCGGTGTACGTGAAGGATAATTTCCTAATCCAGGTGATAGACAGTCTGACCAGAGGAGAAGGGTTACTGGATCTGTTGTTCACCAACACAGATTAACATATTAGAGAGGTCAAGCCTGGTGGCAGCCTGGGGTGCAGTGATCATGCCCTGGTGGGATTCACAATCTTGAGGGATATGGGCCAGGTGAAGAGTAGAATCAGGACCCTGAGTTTTAAGAGAGCAAACTTTCAGTTGTTTAAGGAACTGGTGGATGTGACCTCCTGGGAAACTGCCCTCAGGAATGAAGAAGCTGAACAGAGCCAGCAGCTCTTTAA
Organism: Lycocorax pyrrhopterus obiensis; assembly: GCA_014706295.1. Taxonomy (NCBI): domain Eukaryota; kingdom Metazoa; phylum Chordata; class Aves; order Passeriformes; family Paradisaeidae; genus Lycocorax; species Lycocorax pyrrhopterus. Next base: position 2,854,355 of record JACSVZ010000030.1, on the reverse strand, counting down.
GGACATTTTTCTTAGAGCGCAAGTGCTCTCAATTTCCATGTATAAGAAATTGGGCAAGGAAGGCAGGACACCAGCATGGCTGAGTAAGGACCTTCTGGTCAAACTAAAATGTAAGAAGGAAATCCATAGGCAGTGGAACCAGGGACATATCATGGGGAAGAATACAGGGACGTTGCCCAGATGCGTAGGCATGAGACAAAGACAGATAAGGCTAAGCTGGAGCTGAATTTGACAAGGGATGCAAAGAATAATAAAAAGGATTTCTACAGGTACATTGGCCAGAAAAGGAAGGTTAAAGAAAATGTACTCCCTCCCTGATAAATAAGACAGGAGAACAGGTGGCAACTGATGTGGAGAAGGCTGAGGTACTCAACAATTTTTTAGAATAGAATATTTCAGTTGGAAGAAACCTACGATGATCATCTAGTCCAACTGCCTGACCACTTCAGGGCTGACCAAAAGTTAACGCATGTTATTAAGGGCATTGCCCAAATACCCCTTAAACACTGACAGGCTTGGGGCATTGACCACCTCCCTAGGAAGACCGTTCCAATGTTTGACCATCCTCTTGGTAAAGAAATTCTTCTTAATGGCAACTCTGACACAGCTTTGAGCCATTCCCGCACATCCTGTTGCAGAATACCAGGGAGAAGAGATCAGCAACTCCCTCTCCACTTCCCCTCCTCAGGAAGCTGTAGAGAGCAATGAGGTCACCCCTCAGCCTCCTTTTCTCCAAAATAGACAAACTCAGTCTCCTTGGCCGCTCTTCATAGGACATTTCTTCCAGCCCTTTCACCAGCTTTGTTGCCCTCTTCTGGACACATTCAAGGACCTTCACATCCTTCTTTAAACTGTGGGGCCCAAAACTGCACGCAATACCCAAAGTGAGGCTGCACCAGCACTAAATACAGAAGGATAATCCCCTGTTTTGACTGACGGGTTATACTGTGTTTAATGCACCCCAGGATGCAGTTTGCCCTCTTGTCTGCCAGGGCTCACTGCTGACTCATACTGAGCCTCCTGTAAACCAGCACCCCTGGATCCCTTTCTGCAGGGCTGCTCTCTGGCCACTCCTCTACCAATCTGTACTTGTGCCTGGTGTTACTTCATCCCAGGTACAGAATCCGGCATTTCAGCTTGTCAAATTTCATCCCATTGGTGATTGCCCAGTGCTCCAATATATCTAGATCCCTCTGCAAGGCCTCCTGTCCCTCTAGAGAGCACCTCCCATTATAGTATCATCAGCAAACTTACTAAGGGTGTATTCAACTCCTGCATCCAGATCACCGATAAAATTATTGAATGGAGCTGGCCCTAGAATTGAGCCCCAAGGAACACCACTGGTGACTGGTTGCCAGCCAGATGTGGCCCCGTTCTCTAAAACCCTTTGAGCTCTGCCCTTCAGCCAGTTCTTCACTCAGTGCACTGTGTACCTGCTCATCTCACAATTGGACAACTTCTCCAGAAGGATGCTGTGAGGGACAGTGTCAAAAGCCCCACTAAAATCCAGAAAAAACTACATCCACTGCCTTCCCTTCCTCCACTAGGTGGGTGACCTTCATTGTAGAAGGATATCAAATTAGTTAAACAGGACTTTCCCTTTGTAAATCCATGTTGACTGTGCCTGATGATTGCATTGTTCTTTAAATGCCTTTCAATAGCACCCAGTATGATCTTCTCCATAGCTTTTCTAGGTACTGCAGTTATCCTAACAGGTTTATAGTTTCCTGGGTCTTCCCTCATGCCCTTCTTGTAAAGTAGAATAACATTGGCTAGTTTCCAGTCAGCGAGGACCTCCCCAGACAGTTGGTAGCTAATCGAGAGGGGTCCTGCCGTAACATCCTCTAGCTCCTTCAGTACCCTGGGATGAACCCCATCAGGCCCTGTGGACTTGTGAACATTCAGCTAATACAGATGGTCCCTTACAATTTCAGTGTCCACAAATGGAAAGTCACTGTTCCCACACTCGTGGTCCTCCAACTCAGAGGGAGGACTGGGCAGCCCAAGGTCTATCAGCATCATTAAAGACATCTTCAACAAATATCGGTCCAATGTTTTCCTTAGACCACCTCTTGCTATTAATGTACTTGAACAAAGCCCTTCTTGTTGTCTGACACAACACTGGCCAGTTTCAACTCTAGTTCAGCTTTGACCTTTTGTGCCTTCTCCCTCCATATGCAAACTACGACTCTGCAATCTTCCTGTGAAGCCTGACCTTGCTTCCAGAGGTCATGCAATTTCTTTTTCCTCTTGAGCTCCATGAGGAGTTCCCTGTTCAGCCAAGCTGGTCTTCTGCCCCACTTGCTTGACTTTTGACGCAATGGGATTGCCTACTCCTGTGCTTTTAAAGGTGGTTCTTAAAACCTGACCAGCGCTCATGGACCCCTAAGCCCTCAAAGGCAGTTTCCCAGGGGACACTGCTAAGTAGCTCCCTGAATAGCTTAAAAGTTTGCTCTCTTGAAATGCAGAGTAGCAACTCTGCCGACCTTTTTCTCATTACACTGAAAATTTTAAACACAGCTGTTTTATGATCTCTGTGGCCAAGACAGTCACCTGCCATCGCATCTCCCACGAGTCCTTCTCTAGTCAAAAACAACAAGGCTAGGAGGGCATCTTTCCTAGTTGGCTCACTGAGTACCTGTGACAAGAAGCTATCTCCTACAAACTTCAGGAGTTTCCCAGACTTGCTTGTCACAGTATGGTATTCCCAGTTGATGCCTAGGAAGTTGGAATCTCCCATGAGGACAAGGGCCATCAACTGTAGCAGGGCATCTCACCCCCAGAAGAGCTTATCTGTTGCTTGTTAACTGGTGAAATAACTCAGGCAGGACAAGCTGTCTTGTAGTGAGTTATTTTGGTGCCATGGGAGTAACAGTCCCAGCTGACAATAAACATCTTGCTGTGGAAGCGAGATCTGGGAAGATAAGCTGGAATTTCTCACTGACAGACACCTCACTTTACAAACTATAGAAGCTACACCAAACTTTCACAAAGCAGAAGTCTTCTGCACATTCCCCGGAAATGTGTGGAGTTTCTCCCCAGAACAGGGATGCCTGCTTTGCGGTTACTCCTCTGGAGGTTGAGTGAAAGGACTCTGTGTACGCTATCTTCATTTTGGTGGTAAGTTACATTTGACTCCTAATCAATACCATTTCTTTTGCTAGCTTTAATATAGGTACCTTGATATCATGCACTGCTTTAGGTAATCTACTGATAGTTCTTTTTGTTTTATACTGTGTAGTAAGTAACTTTGATTAAGGCCTTTTTTCCATTACCTGCTGTCTATTCAATAAATAACTCATTTTATAAATAGACCTGATCTGCCATCCTTAGAACTTGTGGGCCAGAGTGATTTCTTAAATTTAAGCTGTTGCCAAAATTCTGAGGCTAAGGCAAGGCTTGCCTGAAGCTCCCACTCATCCCATGACATTTTTGGCATAGTCAAAAGCAGGGTGGCAAACGATTTTGAGAAACAGACCAAAGGCTTAGCAGATTACATACGGAGGCACAGTGCTCATATTGAAACTGACCAACCTTGGCTAGTGGATAACTGGTATGACTGGGAAAAAATACAAGAGAAAATAGATGAAAAATGGGGATTGCTAAAAGATGAAAAAGGAGAAAGTATTATGTGTCATGCACTGGCATTATGTTTAAAATCTGCTTGGCAATGGAGGGAACAGATGATAAAAGAAGCCGATAAACTGAGAACTTAAATAAAGGAAAGAAAACATGTAGAATTGTCTCTACAATACCAAAATGACAAATTGAAACAACAGTTAAAAGAATCTAAGGGAAAGACAAAAACCTTGGAAGAAAAATTAGAATTGACATTATTAAAAAACCCAATTCTATGGATGTTTAAAAAATTAGAAAATTGATATAATCTGAACATTGGGATGATGATATTTGGGAAAGCCCTGATGAAATTAGTGATGAAAATATTGAATGGGATTCTGACAAAAGCACAGAACCCCCACCTCTTAAACAGGAAGAGGTTCCAGAATTTAAAATTAGACCCCCAATTAAGATTGAATTTTCTGAAAGACCCCAAGGAGGTCAGAGGAGGAACACAGTCAAAACTTCTCCCTGGGATCCCCTGCAATTGGCAAACCTACAAGAGAAATATGCACGAAGGGCAGGGGAGACAGAAACCGAATATCTGTGGAGAGTTTGTCTCACTGGGGGAGATTGGATATTATTGGATGGGGCGGAGAGTTTTGGGTTCTGGGGTGCAGGTGTTCTTTTGCACCTTGGACCAGACCCTCCTGACAAACCCCATTCAGTAACCAGCAGAATTGCATATTGGGCAAGAGGAATAAATGCTATGGAGAGAGGGGAACCTGTCTCAATCCCTATGCAGTCAGTTAATGACATCTCTGCTGCTGTTACAAAAGGAACCTGTCTGCAGGCAATGCACAGGTGCGAAGAGGGAGACATTCCAATCTCCACAGAGGTAGATCCTGATATATTAAGACCTCTGCTGAGAGGAGCTCCAACTTTGCTAAAAAATTATTTTGTGGGGAGATGAGATGAAATCAAAAGAGATGTAATGCATAATGAAGCTTTACAAGACCCACAAGCCTCGAGGAGACTGATCTCTACGTGGGCAGAACTCCCGCATGATAGAGTAAACCATGAGAGATAGAGAAATAGGCTGGGAAAACCAGGAAAAGAACCCAAGTACTGAAATACAGAAACCTCCTAAAGAACGGGTGAGAACTGTTAAACATAACCCACATGAGAGAAATTAATTATGGAGAACTGCCTTGGCTTTAGGAATACCCAGAGCTGCTTTAAGAGCAGAGCTAGTCCAAGCCAAATTCAAACCTAAAGCTCTTACAGAGAAAAAAACCTGCTTCCAGTTCCTTTGCAAAACAGCAGGAAAAAGAAAACAAACCTTAAACGCTGGGCAAACTTTGGGCCTCACCTGATGCATTCCTGCATATCAATAGTTTTCTGATGAGGATGGCCCCTATGTTTATTTGGCTGTAGGAGCGGAGTCAACCTTTAAGAATTCTTAATTGAGACTGGAGTTCTAAATCTCTTTGATTACTCCTACAGAAGCAGAAAAACTAACTTAAGTTTTAAAAATTTAAAAAAAAATTGTTTAACTGGCTTTAATGGGAAAAGTGTTATCTGTTATACTGCCAAAATCCATTTTGAAGTAATTAAAAATTTAGAACAAAGAGGCATTGTATTTAGGATGCATTTTGCTTACAATTCTCCTGTTTGGACTGATGCCATGATGATTTTTTGCCTTTTCTTTTATACCCCTTTTATATACCTTTTTATAGCTTTTGTATTCTTAGTGTTTTTTAGCCTACATTCTTAGACTTGTTAAGTTAGGAGACTAAACATCTTAGAAACCCCAGACACCAAGGTCCTCTCCAGAACACATTTTGTAAACTAAGATAGAACCATCCAGGGGAAGGTTCCTCGGGGAGGGGGGCTCACTCGAGCCTCTCATTGGGGAATCTTTGATAGATATGCTAATTAGTAAGACCTATAATGTTATACCCGATCTATTGTGGGAGTGCATTGCGGTGTGCTTTTCGGCGCATTCCACCTGGATGTGGTGGACCTAAGGATCCTTAAAATAAATACTGAGGTAAAACTCCTTTTTCCCTTTTAACCATGTTTGATTCTTGATTTTAAGACCAGGAAAAGGCATCAGTAGCTTGGCGACCACGAAGGGACCCTAGAAACCTTGAAACTCACAGTCTTGGGTCGAAAAACATCATGCTTTGCCCCTCTCTGCGGGCGAACTACAGGGGCCAGAGCAACGATCCAGGACTGTGACAAGGGCTTTAGGACCCAGCACGGAAAGACTGAAGCACGGAAAGGGAGGTGAGTTAAAAAGAGGACCGGTATTGTGCTAGCACTAGGGAAGGAGATCTCCAAGGGAGGTGGAAAGGTTGGGGTTTGAAAGTGTGGGCAGAGAAGCCCACGAAAGGGGAAAACTTAAATCTTTCCCCTGAAAAACTGTGGAGAGGAGGGGACACCCTCTGTAGAATCCACTGAGCCTAGAGGCTAAACTCCACACTGCCGCGGGACTGGCTCAGGGGCTTGAGGGGTTGGTTGGTTGGGAAGTTGGGAGACTGCGGGTTCCAGTCCTGCCGATACCAGATTTTCGTGCGTGCGCATTTACTGCCTGCTAAATTTAGTTGCTTCTAGTAGTTTTAAAGTGCTGTAGTTGTGTTGTTGTAAGCTAGATAAATTGTCTGGGAAGTGGAAATTCCGAGGCCGGATTGCAGGCTGAATTCCGGAGCTAAAAGCTTTTCTCCAGCAGAGTTTTCTTGTTTGAGAATAAACAAGAGTGGTGTTTTTTCAGATGAAAACATAAAAATTCCCCATAACAGTCCTTCAGAATTGATAATAAAACACTGGAGATGGCTGACGGGGCGGAGAACTACTCTGGACACACGAGAATTGACCAGGCTGTCGACACGGGTTTGGCCGACTTTAAAGTTAAGTCAGGAAAGTTGGCCTCGCTTTGGTAGCTTGGAGAATGATCTCATTACTGATCTGATGGTAGAACTTAGATCATTATGCAGATTTGATGAATTAAGATATACAGAACTTTTTACTATGTATCTGAGCAGAGAAGAGGCATGCGTGGTGGACAAAAGCAGTTTGGAGATGACTTTGAGGAGAAGGAAAAAAGCCCCAGCCTTGCGCGGCTGGGGGGGTCTCCCCTCCCCGTTCAGCCACCGGGGCAGCCCGCACAGGCGGGGGTGGGGCCGCAGCTGGGGATGGGGGTAGGGAGCGGAGGGGCTGCGCCGCCGCCACCGCCGCCGCAGTCCCCGCAGAGGGACAGGCGGGCGGTCGTTCCAAAGCCAGATGCAGCTGGCCGGGAGTTGCGGCTGCCGCCGCCTCCGCCGCTGCAGCGGCGCGCTGCCTCCGAGACAGAATCGGCTCGGCACAGACCCTCCCCTCTTCCCTCTTCCTTGCCTGTCGCGGAGGGCGGGCACAGGGGTGGAGCGGAGGTGAGCTCGCCACTGCTCACCGACCGCCCCGGGGGCCAGCACGTGGCGGGGGGGGGAAGGCGGGCTTGCCACCGCCCCCCGACCGCCTGAGGGGCGGGGGCGGGGACGGGGGCGGGGAAGGGGCGGACTGGCCACCGCCCCCCGATCTCCCCGAACACGGAAGTGAAGGCGGAAATGGAGACGAGCGGTTCCGGCCGCGCTCTCTGGCCCGGTGTACCGCAAGCTTCAGAGCTAAAGATAGGCGCTGCCGCTCGCTCTCCTCACCCTGCGGCGCGGCCAGTGTTAAAGCTGGGGGTGGACGGGATAGCTCCGACCCAGGTGGCTCTTGCGGAGCTAGGGACGGAGGAAGCTGCTTGCAGCCCCTGCCTCCCTGCACCTCTAGCGCCGTAAAAAGCGACGCAGTCCCTGATCAACCTTCGACTGAGACAATCTCTAATACCAATGAAGCAGTTTCAATTAAAAGCGAATGGGATGATTCCGATACAGATGGTTCCCGCGGGGAGGGTGGTAGAAAAAGGGGGAAGATAGCCCAAGAAGCAATGAAAGCAGTCAGTCCCATTGCTAAACACACAAGGTCAAAAGCAGATAAAGGGAAGGGGGGGGAGGACCTGTATTAGAGGTACCTCTGAGACAGGCTGTGCGAAATCAGGGGGCGATTTATATAAAGACACCGTTCTCCCTCGGAGAACTACAGCAGTGGAAAAACTCAATTGGGAGGTACAGAGACAACCCAGAAAAAGTAGCTATGCATGTAGAAATGGCCATCAAAGCTCAAAACCCAGATTGGGGTGACCTGAATTTTATGCTAGATGAGTTATTGGATAACACAGAGAAAGACATGGTCAACAAGGCTGCTATATCTGCTATAGAAATTCAAATTGCAGCTGGGAATCTCCAAGGGTCAGTTAATGATATTTATCCCCTGGCAAACCCTGGCTGGGTTCTGTCCCAGAACAGATGGAAAAGCTGAAGCAATACCAGAAATGGGTGGTTATTGGGTTAAAATGTGCCATTCCTAAAGCAGTGAATTGGGCCGAGTTATGAGATCAAACAGAATCCAAATGAGACCCCCACAGTTTCTGAATAGGCTCAAGGAGGCTGCATGAAAATACACTACCCTAGACCTTGACTCACCTGAGCAGCAGTTCCACCTGGCCTACCTGTTTATAGACCAATCTGCTAATAACATAAGGAAAAAGCTGCAAAAGATGGATGGGACACAGGACATAAGTAAATTGTTGAATGTAGCCTGGAAGGTATACCAGAACAGAGATTCAGCAGATAAAGACAAACATAATAAACCCTACCACAAGAAGAAGTATGATAAGGGAAAGTCATCTAACACATCAAAAAAGGGTCCCCCTTTTCCCCTAGCTGACGACCAGTGTGCAATTTGCAAGAAGCGGAGGCACTGGAAAAATGAGTATCCAACACAGGCGGAAAAGAAGCCCCCAGTTCCAGAACTAACTGTAAATACGGACTGACGGGGATCGAAGGAAACTACCCCAGTGGAGCCTTTGGTTGTAATTAAGCTGGGGAACAATGATGTTGAATTTCTGGCTGATACGGGGGCAACGTATTCTGTGTTAAATACTTTAAAAGGTAAACTGAGTCAAGACACTGTGGATGTGGTCAGAGCTACTGGGGTAAGTGAAACAAGGCCTTTTTTCCAACCTTTAAAATTTAAATTGGGAAAACACTGGGTCACTCACCAGTTCCTGTATATGCCAAATTCCCCAATGCCATTATTGGGCAGAGATCTACTGGAGAAATTGGAAGCAGAAATTAAGTTTTCCAAGGAGGGGAGAGTGAAAGTTATAATCTCAGAATCTAAAATTATCGAAGCAGCTGCTATTCTCGTACAGAAATGCTATGGGAAAATTCCCAAAGAAGTTGAAGAGGCTGTCATTCAAATAGCGTGGGCCAATGATTCTCCTGGGAGATCCAAAAAAGCTGAACCTATGAGTATCACACTCAAAGTAGGGGCTACACCAGTAAGGCAGAGACAATATCCTCTGAAATTAGACGCTCGCAAGGGATTAGTACCTGTGATTGAAAAGTTTCTCAAATTTGGGTTGTTAGTGGAATGTGAATCCAGATACAACACACCAATCTTGCCAGTAAAGAAAGCTGATGGTAAAAGCTACAGACTGGTACAGGATTTGAGGGAAATTACCAAGATAACAGAGGACATACACCCAGTGGTAGTGAATCCCTACACACCCTTGACAACACTAACAAATGAATTAGGGTGGTTCACTGTTTTAGATCTCAAGGACGCCTTTTTCTGCATTCCTGTGCACAAGAATAGCCAAGAACTCTTTGAGTGGGAGAATCCTGAAACAGGGAGAAAGACCCAGCTCACCTGGACAGTTTTACCACAAGGATTCAAAAACAGCCCGACCATATTCGGAAACCAGCTGGCAAAGGAGCTGGAGGACTGGAGGAAACAAGAACCAGGAGGAGCCGTTCTCCAGTATGTTGATGACATCTTGATAGCAGCCAAGACGCGAGATGACTGCATCCATCTCACTGTAAGTCTGTTGAACTTTTTAGGCCAAAGTGGGTATTGGGTCTCGAAAGAGAAGGCACAGGTTGCCAGGGAAACAGTAGTTTACCTGGAAATTCTCCGTGGACATCGACAACTCAGCAGAGAACAGAAGGAAGCCATCTGCCGACTTCCAGAGCCCCATACCATAAGGGAGATGCAGGCCTTCCTGGGAATGGTAGGTTGGTGTCGCCTATGGAAATCAAACTATGGATTATTGGTAAAACCTCTGTATGAGGTCCTTAAAGCAGCCGAAAAGGGGATAATCATGTGGACAGAGAATGCCAGGGCTGCATTTAAACAGCTGAAACATTCCTTGATGTCAGCCCCAGCTCTGGGGCTGCTGGATTTGTCTAAACCTTTTGAACTCTTTACACATGAGCAACTGAATGTTGCTCTGGGGGTACTGGCACAGCATCTTGGAGACCAGCAAAGAGCTGTAGCCTATTTTTCAAAACAACTAGACAATGTGGCCCAGGGTTGGCCAAGATGCTTGAAAGCTGTGGCAGCAACAGTCCTTCTAATACAGGAGGCCCGTAAATTCACCCTTGGGCAGCACATTGTGGTGTATGTACCCCATGCAGTGATAAATGTGCTGGAGCAAAAGGGGGGACACTGGCTATCCCCTAGCAGAATGCTCAAATATCAATCTGTGTTGTTACAACAGGATGATTTTACTTTAAAAACAACTTCTGTGGTAAACCCTGCAATGTTTTTATCATCCATGCTACTTGACAGTGTGCCTGAGCATGATTGTTTGCAGACAATAGAGGAAACTTATTCCAGCAGACCAGACCTGAAAGATGTTCCTTTGAAGAGCCCAGACTGGGAATTGTACACTGATGAGAGCAGCTTCATGAGAAACGGTAAGAGGATGACAGGTTATGCCGTAACCACCTCAGATAAAATCATTGAGGCAAAAGCCTTGCCTCCAGATGTATCATCACAGAAAGCTGAACTCATTGCACTAACGAGAGCTCTAGAACTGAGCGAGGAGAAGAAAGTGAACATATGGACTGATTCCAAATATGCCTTCAGTGTTGTTCATGCCCACGGAGCTATTTGGAAGGAACGTGGCCTGCTGACTGTTCAAGGTAATGAGGTTAAGCATGCTAAACAGATTCTTGCACTCTTACAGAGCATTTGGAAGCCTGCGGAAGTGGCTATCATGCATTGCAAGGGTCATCAAAAAGGGAAAACAGCCCCTGAACTAGGAAATAATTTTGCTGACGAAACAGCAAGGGGGATTGCAGAAAAAGGCATTTTTGCAGTGGTACCACAGAAAGAGATAGATTTGTCATCATTTACCCCAAAATACAATCAGAGGGATCACAAATTAATTAAGTTCCTTAAGGCTGAGATCAAAGAAGGTGGGTGGGCTGTTACTCCGGTAGGACAAGTTGTAGTTCCACCCCTGCTCCTCCGGGAAATAGCCCAGCGAGAGCATGAAAGTACCCATTGGGGAACAGAAAATCTTTTAAAGCATCCAAGGAAGGTAGTGATAGGGAGAGGGATGACTGATATTGTACAATCTATAACAAGCAAGTGTAAAACCTGCTGTAAAAACAACCCTGACACAAGCAAGAGAGTTGTGTTAGGAGTGACAAAAACAGGAGATCTCCCAGGAGATTATTGGCAAATAGATTTTGCTGAGATGCCACGCAAAGAGGGATGCAGGTATATACTGGTACTGGTTGACACCTTCAATGGATGGCCTGAGGCATTCCCCTGTCACACCAACACAGCAAAAGAAGTAGTGAAAGCTTTGCTCAATCATATAATACCAAGATTTGGGGTTCCTTTGGGAATGTCATCAGATAGGGGACCACATTTTGTTGCAATGGTGGTTGGGGAAGTTAGCAGGATTCTAGGACTTACCTGGGACCTGCACACACCATACAGGCCCCAGGCAAGTGGTAAAGTTGAATGCATGAATGGGACCCTCAAAACCCAAATTTGCAAGATTCGTCAAGAGACATGGGTTCAAGCCCTGCCTATAGCCTTGCTGAGAGTCCGCATACAGCCAAGGCAAAGGGACAACATAAGTCCCTATGAAATATTATATGGCAGGCCATATCAGGTTCCACACATCCCGGGAGAAATTCATATGAGAGGTAAAATGATTTGCAGAAGTATTTAATGGCTCTGAGTTCCACTTTGCAGAAGCTCCAGAGATTCATCGTGTTATCCAAACCAATAGGATTGGACACACCTGCTCATCCATTCCAGCCTGGAGATTGGGTCTACATCAAGTGATGGGACAGTGACCCCTTGCAAGCCAAGTAGAAGGGACCATTCCAAGTTTTGCTGACCACTTTTACTGCGGTCAAGGTTGCTGGCAAGGGACTGTGGATTCCCTACTCCAGGGTGAAGAAAGCTTCTGCTCCCAAAACCACCAAGAAGACAGAGACTGATACAAATGAGAAGGATGCAGTTTAAACTGGTTTTTTACATGTTTGCTGTTTGGCCAACTGGTAACCATGGTTCAGGGTTCGCCCCATGATTTGCATAGGACTATAGTCCAAAATGTGTCCAAGGTTCTTAATAAGAGCAATTGCTGGATCTGTACCCAGTTACCACCCCTGGATGGGAAGGGTCACTGGCCATTGATTGGCATTTTAATGGAAGAGAACCGCACTGAAACCTGAGAACCAATTAATAGCACCCTTCTGCCCCCCATACCCCTGAGCAGCCTGATAAAACGTGCAAACTATACAGTTCCTTGTGTGATTGTAAACGCCACAGGAAAGGCCATTCTTCCTTCATATTGTCATAAGACCCATTTCAGAGAAATAAGAGACCCAAGAATTGTGGCAAAGATGAAATTGACAGGGTGGAGACTGGCTCAGCCATTTGGGATGGGGTTGTATTGGATATGTGGCGATAAGGCCTAGAAAGTTATGCCCGTGAACAAAGACCAGGCTTGTGCCATTGGGGCTGTGGTCCCGAATAGAACAATATTTGACCATCTTGAAAAACCAAATGAGAAGAAGAAAAGATCTCTTAATCCCCTCATTGAACGTCCCACGCTTTTCCATAGTATAGTCAGAGCCCTCGTACCCTCTTACGGGGTGGTTGAACTGGAGAGAGCAATTGTAAACATCTCGGCCATCATTGAACGTATTGAGCAGCATACTGCAGATGCAATTTCAGCCTTACAGGAAGAAGTTGACAGTTTGTCCCATGCAGTTATGCAAAACAGGATAGCTCTCAATTTCATACTTGCCGCACAAGGAGGTGTATGCACTATTGTCAATACCATTTGTTGTTCTTATGTGGACCAAAGTGGGAGAATTAAGAAAGATTTGGATGAAATTTGGAAGGGAACTCAAATTCTACATGAAGTAGCTTCCAGAAATGACACATTAAAATTTGATCATATTTTTGACACCCTCACTTCATGGTTACCAAATTGGGCCTGGGTAAAAGAAGCATTTATAAGAGCTGTAATTGCAGTTATCATCTGTGTAATAGCCTGTGGAGCAGCTGGTTGTGTAAACCGGTTCTGCGGGTAAATGTTGGGATCACTGAGCCAACAGCTGTGATAGCTGATGGGTCGGAGAACCCCGAAATAGCAAAGGCCTGCTGGTGGAAAAACGCAGATATTTGAGATACCATTCTTACCTTTGTGGAGTAAAGGAAAAGCCTCTCCCATAATTCCTTGCGGGTGAATTGTAACCTTACACACCCCCCAGACCCTGGTTAAAGAAAACTACCTCTCCCAGCAGCCTGTGCAGCTGCATACCTGACCTGGTCCCCCGCTCCGCCCCTTCCCTCTGCTCATTGGTTCCCTTCCCTAGTCCTGCCTTTGTGCCGCCCCCGTGCCCTCAGATTACTGGCTCTATAACACTATGTAAGGCTGATCAAGAGCATGCTGTGCCCTCTTTCGCATCTGGTCCCCTCTGCGGAGGATGAAATAAACCTCGACTGTGGAACGTGCCATGTGGAGGGCCCTCCTTTGCTCCTTATCTCTGGTAATATTGAGCTATCTGGCCGTGAGTGTGTGTGTGTGTCATCAGCGCCTAAACAGCCAGCACGGAGCAGAAAGGAGAAGCTAGCTAGCGGCTATACTGCCGCACCCAAGCGGTCTCTTGCCAGAGATGCTTTCGGGGAAAATAGCAGCGATCTCCCTTTCACCCCAACACCCGCACTCTTACAGGTAAAGTAGAGACTAGACAAGGTAGAGTTTTGTTAGTCTCTAAAAGGGGGGAAATGATGCCATGATGATTTTTTTGCCTTTTCTTTTATACCCCTTTTATATACCTTTTTATAGCTTTTTGTATTCTTAGTGTTTTTTAGCCTACATTCTTAGACTTATTTTGTTAAGTTAGGAGACTAAACATCTTAGAAGCCCCAGACACCAAGGTGCCCTCCAGAATACATTTTGTAAACTAAGATAGAACCATCCAGGGGGAAGGTTCCTCGGGGAGGGGGGCTCACTCGAGCCTCTCATTGGGGAACCTTTGATAGATATGCTAATTAGTAAGATCTATAATGTTATACCTGATCTATTGTGGGGGTGCATTGCGGTGTGCTTTTCGGCGCATTCCACCTGGATGTGGTGCACCTAAGGATCCATAAAATAAATACTGAGGTAAAACTCCTTTTTCCCTTTTAACCATGTTTGATTCTTGATTTTAAGACCAGGAAAAGGCATCAGGACAGAAAAAAAAAGAAGTGGACAGGAGCTGGTGTTTAACAATTGATTATTGAAGGCTTAATGCTGACTCACTGCAGCTGTCCCAAATATTGCAAACCTCACTGCTACACTGCAGGCATCTGCACATAAATGGATGGAAGTTTTGGATATAAAAGACATGTTAGCTGCCTTCAGCTAAGTGCCAGGCTCCCTCTAAGGAGGTGAAATTCCTGGGAACCTGGTGGGTAGCAGGCCAAGCTGTAATTCCAGATGAAACCATTACAAAATTAGATGGTATATCTACCCCCACTACTAAAAAGGAACTTCAAAAGAGCATGGGTACTTTGGGATACTGGAGAAATCATGTTCCTGGATTTTCTGTAATAGCAAGACCCTTGTACACATTAATGAGGAAAAACCAAAACTGGGAATGGCTTGACAGTCACAAACAGGCTTTGCAAACACTGATAGAAGAGTTGAAAACATATCAATCACTTGGGCCAGTTCATCCCAGTGTTCCTATAATAGCTGAAGGGGGTTTTGCTGAACATGGAGCTTATGTTTCAGAAAGGGCCACACGGACCAAAACAACCATTAGGATTCCATTCCACAGCATTAAAAGATACTGAAAAGAGATACACTGACTGGGAAAAGGGATTATCTCTGACCCAAGCCCTCAAACAAGTAGAAAAAATTCAACAGCATCAGCCTTTAAAAATCCAAGGACCTTTCAATCTGTTAGCCAGCATTAAGAAAGGCAGTGCTCGGACAGAGGGAATTGCACGAAGACCAACAGTGCACAAATGGTGTGCATATATCTCAGGGGTCACAGATCAAATGGATGTCACTGATGGGCCAGCAAAACCTACAAAATTATGCCTCAGCCAAATGCATGGATGATAAATGGAAGTACAGAGCAGTTGCTCTTAACATTGAAACAGGAGTGGAAGTAGTAGAAGAAGGAATGGGAAGTGCACAAGTGGGAGAGTTGAAAGCTGTGTTGCTGGCAGTAAAGGAGAAAGCAAGGTCGATATATGTTGATTCTTATGCAGTCTGGGCTGGTGCCACACGGTGGTTGTGTCAGTGGGAAACGTTAGATTGGCAAGTGAATGGAAAAGAGGTTTGGCAGAAGGAAGATAGGAAATGGTTGTTGTTACAAGCTCAGTCTCAACAAATCCACATAGGATGGGTCAAAGCTCATGCAAATGACCAAGCTTTACAGACTCATTGGAACAACAAGGTGGATCAGTGGACAAAAAATTAAAAGATAAAAATTGATCAGTTGGAAGATCCACAACATTGGTATCAATTGGGTGAATGGTTCATAAGTTCTGTTGTTTTAGTTTCTCTAATAACCTTGAATGTTCAAGTATATCCTCACCAGACAGAAAACGGGTGTGTATCTGGACGTGAGACAAGGAGCAGCTCAAGCAGCAGTGGGAAGGAGCGTTGACTACCTACACAACCGTGAAGGCTCCTGATGGAGGGACATTCCCGAGCTCCTATAAGCGAATAAAGCCAGTTCCAGACACAGAGGGACCACACTGGACAGCACAGTAACTAATGCATCTGCTGTAGCTAAAGCTGCAACAGAATCAGAAACTCTAAAACGACAATCATTGTATGGTTTACCTTTTTATGTTTACAGGCCAATGTTTTCCATACCACAGCATGGCTGCTCACACCTGGATTAGTCAGCCATCCCAAAAAACCTTGCAACTAACAATTGTAAAAGAAAGAAAAGAGAGCAATGTCTTTTTTCCTAAGGGCCTCTAATATAACACAGATAGAACAAAAGCTACCTGACCCTTGGAAGAGAAATTCACACCTAAAGCTAATGCAAGCTATGATACTCATAACAAACCACAGTAACGGCTGGATTTGTTCTCAGTTTCCCACTCATTCAGATGAAAGTATTCAGATGATGGGAATTCCAACACCAAACATTTTCCAATGGTCTTCCTCCAGCTGGAGTGATGCTCCTTCTGGAAGGAAAGACAGTCCAAACCTCCATAGATCAACAAATCCTGACAGTAGACTATAGTGAACATATCCAGAGTTATCAAACAAACAGAAAATCGGACAAACGATGCAATCAGTGCCTTGCAACAAGAAGTTACCAGCCTTTCAAAGGTAGTTAAACAAAATCAAATGGCTTTGGATTTGCTTTTGGCTTCCAAAGGCAGTGTGTGCACAGTTATCAACACCAGTTGCTGTGTATATGTAGATCAGACTGAGAATACAGACTGATTTGGAAGAAATTAGAAAGAACACTGGAATCTTTCATGAAATACAAAAAATTCAAGGGGAAGATATATTTGATTGGATAACATCATGAATTCCAAATTTAAATGTGACCATGAGAAAATTTTCTCATTGGCATAATTATCATAGTTCTGACATTAATGGCTGATACATGGATTCTATTCCAAATTTGCAAAGTTGGATATAACAAAATGTCTAAATCTGACAATAACCATTTTTTCTAAAGGGTCTCAGAAGGATGGACGACTATTCTACTCAAGTTTATTTACATGGTATTAAAATTCTTGATCAGTATTGTTAAGGTACTAGATAATTTGATAGTTTTAAATTGTTTTGATTAATATTTGTATATGTTTTGTAGTTTTCTGCAAGTATTGCTTTAGAATGCTTGTGTTCACTCTGGTTGTCACAGTGAATGGAAAAGATTTCTTCCTGAATGTAACTTGAATTTTCATATGAGTAGGGAATCAGTTTTGTATACCTCTTCCTACCTCCTCAGGGTAAGGTATAAAATTCCTGACTGCAGTAATTAAGACCTTTTGTCTGTTATCTGCTGTCTATTCAATAAATAACTCATTTTATAAATAGACCTGATCTGCCATCCTTAGAACTTTGCGGGCCAGAGTGATTTCTTAAATTTAAGCTGTTGCCAAAAATCTGAGGCTAAGGCAAGGCTTGCCTGAAGCTCCCACTTGTTCTGTGACACAGATCTATAGATTTCTCCTAATTGATTATAGAGTAACTCCATTGTGGTCCTGCATGAGCTGCAGGGGGACAGTCTGCCTCATCGTGGTCTTCACCAAGGGCTGCAGGGGAATCTCTGTTCTGGCACCTGCAGGGGAATCTCTTATGCCTGGAGCACATCCTCCCCCTCCTTCTTCACTGACCTCAGTGTTTGCACCTCGTTGTTTGTCTATGTCTACATAGGCATTTTTGTTTGCATCAGACCTGGAAGCTCCACTCCTACCACATATGCTAAGGTCACTGTTTTGGACAATGCCATGAATCCAAGTGGTTTTGTATTGCCCTGTGATTGGCTGGTGTTGCCATTTTTGACACTGGAATACCCATGTGATCTCAGAGCATCCTCTTATTGACTGCCCATTTCTTTTGGACCCCTGAAGTGTTCACATATAAAAACATATACATTTCCATGTATCTATACATCTTATATATTTGCACCTTACATATATTATTTATACATAGATGTAGAACAGATTTTTTATATCTATATACACACACAGGTAGATAGGTACTCTATACAGGTGTATATATATTGATAAAGATTATTAAAATTTAAATTTTAAATGTGAATAGAAAGTAATTAAACATAAGTAAACATAAAAGGCAAGTTTAGAGACACACAGACTCCTTTTAAAAGTCTGCTGAACAAGCTCTAATGTGTTTGGAATTGGGAGGAATGCCAAAAGGTGGGGATAGGAGGTGGGGCACAAACAACTCAGAAGATGCCTGAGGGCTATGGACTCCTAGGAGGGACCCTTTCCAATCCCCACACCATGCAAAGAAGAGACCAATCATGCAAGCCAGACTGAGAGGCCTCCTACATCCAGTTCCAGCCGAACAGGATGACCACACAGTGTTATTGAGACCGCTTCTGGACTTTGTACTGTGCTTCAGGATGCAGGCAAAACTTTAAAAAAAAAGGAAAATCAGGACAAAACACCAACTTCAGAACAGCACATCCATGGGGACAATAAGGAAAAGCCCCCAAGGGATTCCCCGCCAAAGACCATGTGAACCAGAAGAGCTAGCTGAAAGGCCCAGGAACAAAAAACTGTTATGAGGCAAGTCTCACAGAGAGGGCAGATGGTGGTGGGAGCTCCCTTTGGCCATGGCTGTGGGAAAGAGTACTAGGGTTATGTGGCAAGATTTTGGTTGGAGGGAAGGGAAGGGAAGGGAAGGGAAGGGAAGGGAAGGGAAGGGAAGGGAAGGGAAGGGAAGGGAAGGGAAGGGAAGGGAAGGGAAGGGAAGGGAAGGGAAGGGAAGGGAGGGGAGGGGAGGGGAGGGGAGGGGAGGAGCCAGAGCAGAGATTCCCCTGCAGCAGCCCATGGAAAAGACCATGGTTATGCAGGTTGTCCCCCTACAGCCCACTAACTACCACATTGGAGTCCATACCTACACTGCATTTCATAAAAGACCCCAAGTTGAAGCAGACTCCTGGCAGGATCTGTGGCCCATGGAGAGGAGCCCATACAGGAGCAGGCTTTGTCAGAAACTGCAGTCCACACTGGAGCATTCTGTTCCTGGAGGACTGTACCCCATGGAAAGGGCCCATGCTGGAACAGTTCTTGAAGGACTGTATTCTGTGAGAGGGATCCCATGCTGAAGCAGGGGAACAGAGTGAGGAGGAAGGAGCAGCAGAGATGAAGTGTTATGAATTGAACACAACTCCCACCCCACTGTGCCATTCATGGGAGGAGGAGGTAGAAGAGTCAGGAGTGAAGGTAAGCCTGGGAAGAAGGGGGGTGTGGGGGGTATGGGGGGTGTGTTTTTAGTTTTGTTTCTATCCTTCTCTGTTATTAAGTGGCAATAAGTTAATCGGTTCAGAAGATTCCTAAAACATCTGGATGATAACTTCATGGTACAGGTACTAAGGGAACCAACTAAAAAATGTGCCCTCCTTGATTTGTTGCTCATTAACAGAGAGGGTCTGTTGAGCAAAGTGGAAACTGGTGGCTGTCTCGGCCATGGCGACCACAAAGCAATCAAGTTTCAAATCTCTGTTGACAGGAGGAAAAGTGCCAGCAAAACTTCAACTCTGGACATGAGGGGAGCAGACTTCAGGCTGCTCAGGGAACTAGTGAGTAAGGTCCCCTGGGAAAATGCTTTTGAAGGTGCTGGGGTCAATCAGCGCTGGTCACTTTTTAAACACCACCTCCTAAGGGCAGAGGAGCAGCAATTCGTAAATGTCATAAGCAGGTGAGGCAGAAGGCTAGCTTGGCTGAACAGGGATCTTCTGGAGCTAAGGCAAAATAAGGTGGTATATGCCCAGTGGAAGCAAGGTCAGGTGACACGGGAAGAATATAGAAAGGTGCTGCTCACCACTGTATGGAGAAAATTTGTGCGGCCAAAGCTCAACTGGAGTTGAAGCTGGCCAGAACTGTGGGGGACAATAAAACGAGTTTTTCAAATATGTCAATAGCAATACCAATACATACCAAACATAAGAAGTTCAACAAGGGAAAGTGCCGGATTCTGCACCTGGGACAGGGCAATCCTGGATCTATGTACAAACTGGGGAACGAGATGCTGGAAAACAGTGCCACAGAAAGGGACCTGGGGGTCCTGGTCAATGGCAAGTTGAATATGAGTCAGCAGCGTGCCCTGGCAGCCAGGAGGGCCAACCGTGTCCTGGGGTGTATCAGGCACAGCATCACCAGCCAGTTGAAGGAGGTGATTGTCCCTCTCTGCTCTGTTGCTGGTGCAGCCTCACCTCCAGTACTGGGTGCAGTTTTGGGCACTGCAATATAAGAAAGACATTAAGCTATTAGAGAGCATCCAAAGGAGGGCAACAAGGATGGTGCAGGACCTTAAGGAAAAGCTATATGAGGAGGGGCTGAGGTTATTTGGTTTGTTCAACCCGGAGAAGAGGAAGCTGAGGAGAGACCTCATTGCAGTCTACAACTTCCTCACAAGGGGAAGTGGAGGGGCAGGTGCTGATCTCTTCTCTGTGGTGACCAATGACGGGACCTGAGGGAATGGCCTGAAGATGTGTCGGGGGGGTTTAGGTTGGATATTAGAAAAAGGTTCTTCCCCCAGAGGGTAGTTGGGCACTGGAACAGGCTCCCCAGGGAAGTGGTCACAGCACCAAGCCTGCCTGAGTTCAAGAAGCATTTGGACAATGCTCTCAGGCACATGGTGGGACTCTTGGGGGTGTCCTGTGCAGGGCTAAGAGTTGAACTCGATGATCCTCGTGGGTCCCTTCCAACTCAGAATAATCTGTGATTCTGTGATAGCAAAAGACAGTCCAGAAATAACATTGGCCCATTACAGGATGAGGATGGTCACCTCACGCACAGGAACATAGACAAGGCAGAGGTGTTTAACGCTTTCTTTGCTTCAGTCTTCAACACTGATGATGGGCTAAGGAGGTCCCAGAGCCCTGAGCTTGTTGCCAGATGAAAAATCGTCTGCACCCGGTAAGCTAACACAATGCTTATTCTTCAGAATCCACTGGCCTATGGAACTGCACAATGCCCATTCTGTAAGGAGAACTGGAAAGCAACCAGCCCAGTTGTGCCAACTTTTACCAGTTCACCTGGTGGTCAGGTATGACTTTGGGGTTGCCAACCACCAGGGACCACCAAAGAGACCCCCCGGACAGAAGAACACATGCGTAAAGGGGAGGGAACATATGTTAATGACTTTGGGAAAATGATTATCATATGTATGTTGCTTCTGGGAAAACCTATGAATATGTATGTAAAATATAGTATATAAACAGGAACTTTTCTGTATTCAGCATGCATGATATTGCAAAGGAGATATCCCCTTGTGCATCTGGCCGAATACAGAATGCCTGCTTCTTAATGCTACATTGGTGTTCAGGAGTTTTTTTATTTTTATTGATTTTTGGTAAGAAGCTGAAAGACCATGACTGTGAGAATGATCAACTCCCAGTCAGCCCTGAACTTGTGTGGGATTTGCTGCTCCAGCTGGATCCCTACAAGTCTATGGGGCCTGATGTGATTCATCCAACAGTACTCAAAGAGCTGGCTGATGTCATTACAAGACCTCTCTCAATGATTTGTGAGGGGTCTTTGGAATCTGGAGGGGGCGGGGGGGGGTGAGCGAGTGGCTGCATGGTGCTTAGTTGCCAGCTTAGCTTAAACCACAACAGTCCTTTTTGGTGCCCAGTGTGGAACTCAAAGGGTTGAGATAACGACAGATCTGACCAGAGTGTGTTCAAACCAAATTGTTATAAGCATTCATTGCATTGGTTTAATAGTTACTAGTTACAACGTTGATTTATTTGCTCTCACAGTTGTTGCGCTTGTTCTCAGGGTTGTGTTCTGTAATACCTGTAATATCTTACTTGCAGTATGTGTTCCCTGTGGTGATGTTTATTGTCCTTGGGGCCTGAGTTAAGGCTATCATTGTAGGGTACTTTTGTAGTATTGTTTTATGATATGACAGTGTCGCTGGTCAGGAAACACATCTGGTGTGTGTATTCAGTATTGCAGGCACCTCTGTGCTTTGGGAGTCATCTACTGGGAATGATTAATAATCGCACCTCTGGCCTTTTCTCCTCAGAGAGACAACCTATGGGGGAGATACCTTCCTCCATCTTTATTCCTTCCTTCTTCCCTTCCTTCTTCCCTTCCTTCTCCTCCAGGCCAATTACAGTAGCATTTGAGAATTTTAAAGATTTTGAATATCCTTTGAATATCTTTGAAACCAACCTTTTGCTAGGAGCCAGCATGTTGCTGCATATGGTTCGGGTCTGGTTTAAGGTCAGACAATTAATTAAGAACATTACCCAGAGATCTGCCCAAACGCTGGATAGTTTGGAGTGGCAGGGTGTGTGGGATTATATGGACAAGCCCCTAGGGCAGTGAGCACTTCCAACATGTTTGTACCTTACCCCTGAATGAATCCAGAAAAACTAGTAAAATATTTGAAAAAGGTGTGTTGTTACCCTGGCACCCCAGAGAGACAGATCTCTGGATCTGAAAATTAAGATGACAGGCTCTGCGGCTGCTCCAACCCCAGTGACAGACACTGCCACTGAAACAGAGAACCAACATGTGCCAGAGTCAGTTGCCCCTGTACAGAAGCAGAAGAAATGCACACGAAAGTCACCCTGTCAAACAGCTTTAGCAAAAACAGTCAAGGAGGACAAGGAGGTCAAAGAGGGCAGAGAGGGTGAAGAGCATGAAGAAGCATGGCAATCACAAGGGCCATTTTCAGTGCCATCACCAAGGCCATCACAGGAACAGGAAGAAGAGACAGAAGAGACAACCACCACTCAATCCCTATCCCTCAGTGGGCTGCAGGAGATACAAAGATTTCAGCCATCATCCACATGAGAGTATCACTGCCTGGCTGCTCTGGTGCTGGGACAATGGGGTTAGCAATTTGGAATTAGAGGGTAAGGAAGCCAGGCAGCTGGAACCACTTGCTAAGGAACCAGGCATTGACAAAAGGATGAGAAAAAAGACACAAGCCCTTAGCCTCTAGAGGCGATTCCTGTTGAGTGTGAGGGAAAGGTATCCCTATAAGGAAGATATTCCATGTCACCCAGCCAAATGGACTGCAATAGAAAAAGGTATCCAATACCTGAGGGAATTGGCCGTGTGAGAAATGATATATTATGATCCAGACAATATGCAGCTCCCCACAGATCCAGACAAAGTCCTATGCCTATGACCCATGTGGCAGAAATTGGTACAGAGTGCCCAATGGCGCATGCCAACCCCTTGACAACATTAATTTGGAAAGATGATGTGCCACTGTCGTAGTTTGACTTGAACTGACAGGCAGTTCTTCAGACCAATCACGCTTCTCTCAATTTTACATATAAAAACCCCGTGGAAGGCAGGATTTTAAAGAAGTTTTTCTCTCCCGTTCCGGCTGAGTGCAGGACGGGAGAGGGAGAGGGGGAGGGGTGGGCCCCGTTGCCTGGCCCGCGGGGCTGGGGATGGGCGCCCCTGCCTCTTGCCTTTCTACCTCTTGCCCCTTCTCTTAACGCTGCAGCACGGACTCTAAACTGTAAAAAAAAAAAAACAATTCTTTTAAGCTGCGAGTGGCGATAGCTAGCCACAGGGCTGAAGTCATCTGACGCAGTATCCTGAAAAAGGGGGAGCCGGCGGAGCCTTCAGTGCAGCCAGCAAACTTCGCGACGAACAGAAGACACCCTTTTCCTACATAGTACACCCGGCAGCGCAAAAAGAGCAAGGGAAGGCTCTCTCTCCACCTTAGAGCCTGATAACACCTTACAACATGGCAACTTTCAGAACCAGAGAGAAAGAAAAACAGGGTCACGTGAGACGAAGCTACAAGGGCGGCGCTGCGTGGTCCCGCGCGGAGCTTAAAAATCTCCTTTCCTCGCCGTGGTATGAACTGTAATATTGCAAACTGTTTGTCTCTTTAATCTGTGTTAAAGTACGTGGGGGGATGAGCATTTTTTTTTTTTCTCGAGTAGCTTGTAAAAAGTTAAAGAATACCAATGCTAAGCTATGTGTATAAAGCAGAGAAAGAAAAACTTATACAGCCTGGTGGCAGAGAAAAAAACCTTATGTTCAAGCCAAAAGGAAAAATGATTCATTCTTAAACGAGTAGTAACCCCATGTGAGGGCCTGTGTCTTGCAGTTAAAAGAGCTGGGAGAGGGCTCATCGAAAAGAGATGTGTTACACCCTAGCAGAGATTGTTAATTCTAAGCAAACCTGCAAAATAGTGACAGTGTGTAAAACCAAGCAAGGCAAAAGAGAAACCCCTTTTTTCCCTTCCTAAAATTGTAATACTGATTGGGAGAGGGAAAGGTGGAGGAGAAAAAGAGTTCTGAAAGTTTGTTCTGTTGTAGCCTTTCCATCTAAGTCTGTTAATAAATCTCTTATATTCTGTCAAGTAGTGTGCCTGCTTTGCTTTTTTCTTCTAATGCTTATCTCACAGAAAAAACATCAAAAGAGTAATGTATATAATTTAGCTTAAAAACCCACTACACTAAATTAGTGTTTCCGCCCGGTTGCAAACCGAACCCGCTACAGCCACCAAAAGTAGATGAAGTGATTTATCAAATCTGGGAATATGAAGACAGTATTTCTTCTTCCCTCATCTCGGCTGTGGAGAAACTATCAGATGAACTGACCCAGGAGCTCCAGCAATTCAGAGAGGGTATGTCCTACTCCTCACTTGTACAGGCCCATATCTCAGCAACTGACAGGAGTCCTCTTGCTCAAGAGAGAGGATATAGAAGGTACACATTATGGGGTACTGTCTTGGGGTGACTCTATCATGTGTATCCCCTATCATGCTCTATGCCCAAAAAGTAATTTTGTGCCTTTTCTGTGCCTTTAAACTGAGCTTGGAAAAAAAAAACCAAACGAACTTTTCAAAACAGTTTCTCAAGGACACAGAGATACACTTCTCTGCGTTCTCTGGCTGCAGGAGCACGGAGGGAGCACCCTGCTTGTTTTCTTCAGCCAGCGGTTACGGTTTTTTTTTCCTTCTCTTCCCAGTGTGAGACGGAAAGCTGAATTTTGTTTCCTGGGACTTTGGTTTTTCCCTTCTTCTCTTCTGGACTGTTCAACAACATCAGAACACATCGGGAGAATTTTTCCCCGAGGCCCGGGGGTGGGCCCTCGCCGACCCAGCTCCGAGGAGGAGAGAGACCACACCTACAGAAAGACTCTGAAATCTTCCCAGGTTTCTCTCTATAGCGAGAGATTTCATTTCATTATTTAGCATTATTATCCTTTTCCTGTGTGTTTGTTAAATAAATAGTTCTTATCTCATTCACTTTCCTTCGAGGAAAATATTTTTTTTTTTTTTTCCCCGAACCCTGTGGGGGGAAGGGTGGTTGTAACCTGGTTTTCTCTCAGGGGATATATTACTAGATTTTAGCCAAACCGGCACAAATACTTATTGACGTAGTCGGCAGGATTCGAAGGAAAGTGAAAAAAACCTGTACTAATTACATCTTGGTTGAATTTAACTAATTTGTGTTGGGGTAAAGTAGATACCATGTTGGTTGAGTTCATAATGTCTCTCTGGCTGGATATACTCACGTTTTTTTGGTCCCTAGGCTTGCTTGAGGTACTGGTGGTTTTTTGGTCCCTAGGCCTGTTTACCTATCCACAACTTAGTCCGATCCTATCGCTGATAAGAAACTTTTACAGAGCAGGGGCACGAATCCAGATTTCCATTTTGCTGTGCTCGGTGATAGTGATTTATAAGAAGTCAACAGAGGTACAGGCAGTTGTTCAAAGTGTGTATGATAGGTTGTTTCTCCATCCTAACCCCAGTCCTAGTTTCAGTGGCCTGTTTTGGGAGTTTATTGGTAATTGCACTCAGTTTGTTAGACGAGGAGGAGATAGGGTTTCCCAGACTTTCATCTCCCTCCCCTTTAAATTTGATACATCATCTTTTGAGAAGGTTCAGTTTCCCTTGGATGTTAAAGAGACCATCTTCCTGGTAGTTTATCTAGTAAGCTTCCTTTATTTAGCTTGCAGCTTGTCTAGAATGAGGGCTCAGATTTCCAGGGAGACTGATGAGATACCTGACCCAGAGGTAGAAAGGCCTGAGTGGGGTAGAGAATGGGAGGATATGGGCCAAACCCTGAAGGAATTCTCTGACCCAATAGCTTGGAATTTCCCCCCTGAACAAATTCAGAACCCAGCTGAGGTGGGGAAATATCTAAGAGAGAAATTCAATGACAATCCTAAGGAGGAAAAGCTCATTGCAATATGCTGGGCCTTGGCATATGCCTATCGCACAGTGCTAAGTACTGTAGAGCAGCAGGTAAAGGCAGAGGGGCAAAAAGATAAATCAGCAGACACCCCAGTCACTCAGGCTGCAGCCAAACCAGAGGGAGACACTAAGCCATTGACAGTTGCTCCTGTCACGAGGAAAAAACACACAACCAAAACTGATCGCCCAGTGAAAGATGATGATGATGCAGGGGAAGGAACTGCAAAACCACCAACTGATTCAGGCACAGAAACCATTACTGAGTCCCTGTCCATAAAGGACCTTCACAGCCTAAGAAAGGACTACACCCGACGGTCTAATGAATCCATAATAAGTTGGATGGTCCGTATTTGGGATGCTGCAGGTGATGATGTAATGCTGGACGGTGCTGAAGCGAGGCATTTGGGATCCCTGTCACGTGATCCAGCTATTGACCAAAGGATGATAAGGGAGGCTGACTCTGCCAGTGTCTGGAGATGGCTCTTGAGTGGTGTAAGGGAGAGATATCTGTGTGCAGATGATCTCTATATGCAGCAAACCCAGTGGAAGACCATTGAACAAGGGATTCAATGCCTGAGAGAACTAGGGGTAGTAGAGGTTGTCTTCACAGATGACCCAGGATTGAGAAGTCCAGACCGGGCCAGAGTTGGTCCCTTCATGTGGCGGAAGCTCATACAGCTTGGGCCATCAGAATATAAGTCTGCTTTAGCACTGATGAAACCAGATTACGGTGCAAATGAGACCGTGCAGGATATAGCAACAAAGCTCCAAGCATATGCAGACTCTGTGCATAGCCCAACACATGCAAAAATCGCAGCTGTGGAAACACGTGTGCAGAATTTGGAAGATAAGATGGAGAAGAATTACCAAGACCTCAAGAAGGAGATCAAAGAGGGCTTTCTCCAAATCTCGGCAGTACAGATCCGAGATTCTGATACCCAATGAGGACGTTCCCTAGAAAGAAGGTACATCCCACGAAGTGAGCTGTGGAAATTCCTGTGTAACAGTGGGGAAGACATGAAGAAGTGGGGTCCACAGCCCACTTCTGCTCTGGCAGCACGAGTGCATGAATTAAAGGAGCGCAAGTCTCAGAAAAGAAATTTTACTAAAAAGAAAGTAGCTCCAGTTGCCCGTAGCCAATCTGCCGGAAATGATAGACAGAAGGATAACCAGAATTAGAGGGGCCCTGCCTCTAACCAGGTAGAGGCCAGGGAAAACCGTATTTTTTGGACTGTGTGGATTCGTTGGCCTGGTACATCAGAACCACAAAAATATGATGCTTTGGTTGACACTGGTGTGCAGTGCACAATAATCCCATCGCAACATGTGGGGGTAGAATCTGTTTCTATTACTGGTGTAACAGGTGGGTCACAAAATTTGACCCTAGTGGAAGCTGAGGTGAGCCTGACTAGAAATGAGTGGAAGAAACATTTCATTGTGACTGGCCCAGAGGCCCCGTGCATTTTGGGCATAGACTTCCTCCAAGGAGGGCATTTCAGAGACCCAAAGGGACTCAAGTGGGCTTTTAAAATAGCTGCTGTAGAGACAGAGGGCATCAGGCAATTGAATACCTTGCCTGGACTATCAGAGAACCCATCTGCAGTAAGCCTTCTGAAAGAGGAGGAACAAAGAGTACCAATTGCTACCTCGACAGTGCATCGCCGACAGTACCGGACAACTCGAGATGCTGTGATTCCCATCCACAAGATGATCCGTGACTTGGAGAGCCAAGGGGTAGTCAGCAAGACCCACTCACCCTTCAACAGCCCCATCTGGCCTGTGCGCAAATCTGAAGGAGAATGGAGATTGACTGTGGACTATCGTGCCTTGAATGAAGTGACTCCACCGCTGAGCGCTGCCGTGCCAGACATGTTGGAGCTTCAGTACGAGCTGGAGTCCAAAGCAGCGAAGTAGTACGCCACTATTGACATTGCTAATGCATTTTTCTCCATTCCTTTGGCACCGGAGTGCAGGCCTCAGTTTACCTTCACCTGGAGGGGTGTGCAGTACACCTGGAACCGACTGCCCCAGGGGTGGAAACACAGTCCCACAATCTGCCATGGACTAATCCAGACTGCACTGGAAAAGGGTGAGGCTCCAGAACATCTGCAGTACATTGATGACATCATTGTGTGGGGGAACACCGCAGCAGAAGTGTTCAAGAAAGGAGAGAAAATCATCCAGATTCTCCTAGAAGCTGGTTTTGCCATCAAGAAGAGCAAAGTCAAGGGACCTGCTCGAGAGATCCAGTTCCTGAGAGTGAAATGGCAAGATGGACGGCGTCAGATTCCCACTGAGGTCGTCAACAAGATCACAGCAATGTCTCCACCAACTAACAAGAAGGAAACACAAGCTTTCCTAAGTGTCATAGGCTTTTAGAGAATGCATATTCCTGAATACAGCCAGATTGTGAGTCCTCTCTACGTGGTTACCCGCAAGAAGAACAATTTCCACTGGGGCCCTGAACAGCAGCAAGCCTTTGCCCAGATCAAGCAGGAGATTGCTCATGCGGTAGCCCTTGGCCCAGTCCGGACAGGGCCAGGAGTGAAGAATGTGCTCTACTCTGCAGCTGGGAGCCATGGCCTGTCCTGAAGCCTTTGGCAGAAGGTGTCTGGTGAGACTCGAGGTCGACCACTAGGATTCTGGAGTCGAAGCTACAGAGGATCTAAAGCCAACTACACCCCAACAGAGAAGGAAATCCTGGCCGCCTATGAAGAAATCCAAGCTGCCTCAAAGGTAATCGGCACTGAAGCACAGCTCCTCCTAGCACCCCGGCTACCGGTGCTGGGGTGGATGTTCAAAGCAGAAGTTCCCTCTACCCACCATGCCACCAATGCCACATGGAGCAAATGGATTGCTCTCATCACACAGCGCGCCCGTATCAGAAAACTGAATCACCCTAGGATTTTAGAAATAATCACAAATTGGCCCGAAGGTGAAAACTTCGGTCTCAGTGACGAGGAAGAACAAGAGCAAGTGACACGTGCTGAAGAAGCTCCACCATACAACCAACTGCCAGTAGAAGACACATGCTACGCTCTTTTCACCGATGGTTCTTGTCGCATTGTAGGGATGAAACGAAAGTAGAAAGCAGCCGTATAGAGTCCCACACGCCGAGTTGCAGAAGCTATTGAAGGAGAAGGTGAATCCAGCCAACTTGCCGAACTCAAAGCTGTTCAGCTAGCCCTGGACATTGCTGAAAGAGAAAAGTGGCCAAAGCCCTACCTCTATACTGATTCATGGATGGTAGCCAATGCTCTGTGGGGATGGCTGGAAAAGTGAGAGAAGGCTAATTAGCAGCATAGGAGAAAACCCATCTGGGCTGCTGAAGAGTAGAAAGACGTTGCTGCCCGAGTGAAAAAGCTGCTTTTAAAAGTCCGCCATGTAGATGCTCATGTCCCCAAGAGTAGAGCTAATGAAGAACACCGAAACAATGAACAAGTAGATCAGGCTGCAAAGATAGAGGTGTCACAGATAAACTTAGATTGGAAACACAAGGGAGAGTTGTTCCTAGCTCGATGCGCCCATGATGCCTCAGGTCATCAAAGCAAAGATGCCACCTCTAAGTGGGCACGAGACCGAGGGGTAGATCTAACCATAGACAGTATCTCCCAGGTGATCCATGATTGTGAGACATGCGCTGCAATCAAGCAGGCCAAGCGAGTGGAACCCCTATAGTACGGTGGGCGGTGGTCCAAATACAAGTATGGGGAGGCCTGGCAGATTGATTACATCACACTGCCTCAAACACGCCAAGGCAAGCGCTACGTGCTCACAATGGTAAAAGCCACCACTGGATGGCTGGAGACCTACCCTGTGCCTCATGCTACTGCCCGAAACACCATCCTGGGCCTTGAAAAGCAAGTCCTGTGGAAGCATGGTACCCCTGAAAGAATTGAATCCGACAATGGGACTCATTTCAAGAACAGCCTTATAAACACCTAGGCTAGAGAACATGGCATTAAATGGGTGTACCATATCCCTTACCATGCACCAGCAGCTGAGAAAGTAGAGCGATGCAATAGATTGTTGAAAACCACCTTGAAGGCCCTAGGTGGGGGAACTTTCAAAAATTGGGAACAGCATCTAGCAAAGGCCACCTGGTTAGTCAACACTCGGGGTTCCACCAATAGAGCTGGTCCAGCCCAATCTGAATCCCTGCACACAGTAGATAGAGATAAGGTTCCAGTAGTGCATGCCAGAGAACTGTTAAGAAAGACTGTTTGGGTTAATTCTGCCTCGAGTACAGACAAACCCATCCATGGGGTTGTCTTTGCTCAGAGACCTGGTTGCACATGGTGGGTAATGCAGAGAGATGGAACAACATGTTGTGTACCGCAAAGAAATCTGATTGTTGGGTGAAAACCACATGTAATGTGAAATGCCTGTACACCACTGCTCGCTGAGTGTCACTGTCACTGTTTGTACATAGCTGTATATATGTATTAATGTGTGTGTAAAGTTAGAATATATTAATTTGGGCATTGAGCCGATGATATGTGATAAGGGGTGGAATGTCTTGGGGTGACTCTATCATGTGTATCCCGTATCATGCTCTATGCCCAAAAAGTAATTTTGTGCCTTTTCTGTGCCTTTAAACTGAGCTTGGAAAAAAAAACCAAACGAATTTTTCAAAACAGTTTCTCAAGGACACAGAGATACACTTCTCTGCGTTCTCTGGCTGCAGGAGCACGGAGGGAGCACCCTGCTTGCTTTCTTCAGCCAGCGGTTTTGGTTTTTTTTTCCTTCTCTTCCCGGCGTGAGATGGAAAGCTGAATTTTGTTTCCTGGGACTTTGGTTTTTCCCTTCTTCTCTTCTGGACTGTTCAACAACATCAGAACACATCGGGAGAATTTTTCCCCGAGGCCTGGGGGTGGGCCCTCGCCGACCCAGCTCCGAGGAGGAGAGAGACCACACCTACAGAAAGACTCTGAAATCTTCCCAGGTTTCTCTCTATAGCGAGAGATTTCATTTCATTATTTAGCATTATTATCCTTTTCCTGTGTGTTTGTTAAATAAATAGTTCTTATCTCATTCACTTTCCTTCGAGGAAAATATTTTTTTTTTTTTCCCCGAACCCTGTGGGGGGAAGGGTGGTCGTAACCTGGTTTTCTCTCAGAAGATATATTGCTAGATTTTAGCCAAACCGGCACAGGTACCCTGTGGTTTTACCTGCAGGATCACATGAGGAAGTAGGATGGAAAACCTACCTCAACCCTAGAGGCATGGTTGTGGGAAATGCAGAGAAAAACAATCAAAAATGGGGGTTCTTCCAGGAAAGTTGCTGCTCCAGTCTCCAGTGGGCAGTTTCCCAGGCATAATGGAAGGGCTGATCATCCTGCTGACTCTATGGAGAGAAGTTCTAGGCCATTTCTACAAGAAGTAAGCAGGGAATCTTGTGATCAGTATTAGAGGGGCCCTGCCTGCAGACAGGTGGAGGAGAGGGATAACTGGGTTTACTGGACTGTGTGGATTCAATGGCCTGGCACAGCAGCCCCACAGGAGTACAAGGCTTTAGTAGACACTGGTGCACAGTGTACCCTAATGCCATAGAGCTATACAGGGACAGGACCCATTTGTATTTCTGGAGTGACAGGGGGATCCAAACAGTTGGCTGTATTGGAGGCTGAGATTAGCCTGACTGGGAATGAAAGGCAAAAGCACCCCATTGGGACTGGCCCAGAGGCTCTGTGCAACCTTGTCAAAGACTATCTCAGTAGAGGGTATTTCAAGGACCCAGAAGGGCACCAATGGTGCTCTCGGTATAGCTGCCCTGGAGACGGAGGAAATTAAACAGTCCTTACCTTGCCTGGTCTCTCACACGACCCTTCTGTTGTGGGATTGCTGAAGGTCAAAGAAAAGCAGGGGCACCACGACAGTGCACCGGCAGCAATATTGCAACAAATGAGACTCCCTGATTCCGATCCATAAATTGATTTGTTGACTGGAGAGCCAAGGAGTGATCAGCAGGACCTGCTCACCCTTTAACAGTCCCATATGGCCAATGTGAATATCTAAATGAGAATGGAGACTAACAGTAGATTATTGGGGCCTGAACAAAGCCACATCGCCACCGAGTGTTGCCATACCAGACATGTTGGAACTTCAATATGAGCTGCAGTCAAAGGCAGCCCAGTGGTGCCACAATGGATATCGCTGATGTGCTTGTCTCAGTCCCTTTGGCAGCAGAGTGTAGGCCAGTTTGCTTTCACTTGGAGGGGTGTCCAGTACACCTGGAACCGACTGCCTGAGAGGTAAAAACACAGCCCTACCATGTGCCATGGGCTGATCTGGGCTGCACTAGAACAGGGTGAAGCTCTGGAATGCCTGCAATACATTGATGATGTCATCATGTGGGGCAATGCAGCAGCAGCAGTTTTTGAAAAAGAGAAGAAAATTGTCCAAATCCTTCTGAAAGCTGGTTTTTCTGTAAAACAAAGTAGGGTAGAGGGATGTGCACAGGAGATCCAGTTTTTAGGAATAAAATGGCAAGATGAATGTTGTCAGATCCCAATGGATGTGATTAATAAGATAACAGCAATGTCTCCACCAACTATCAAGAAATAAACACAAGCTTTTTTAGGCATTGTGGGTTTCTGGAGAATGCACATTCCAAATTACAGTTTGATTGTCAGCTGTCTCCATCAAGTGACACGGAAGAAGAATGATTTCAAATAGGGTCCTGAGCAGCGACAAGCCTTTGAAGAAAGTAAACAGGAAACAATTCATGCAGCAACCCTCGAGCCAGTCCGAACAGGGCAAGACATAAAACATGCTCTCCACCACACTCGGGGAGAATGGCCCTACCTATAGCCTCTGGCAGAAAGCACCAGGGGAGACTCGAGGTTGACCCCTAGGCTTTTGGAGTCAGGGATACAGAGGATGCGAAGCCCACTATACTCCAACTGAAAAAGAGATACTGGCAGCTTATGAAGGGGTTCGAGCTGCTTCACAAGTGATTGGTACAGAAGCACAGCTCCTCCTGGCACCCTGGTTACCCATGTTGGGTTGGTTGGATGTTTGAAGGGAGGCTCTCCTCTACACATCATGCAACAGATGCTATGTGGATAAGTGGGCCGCACTGATCACACAACGAGCTCAAATAAGAAACCCCAGTCATCCAGGAGTCTTAGAAGTGATCACGGACTGGCAAGAAGGCAAAGAGTTTGGAATGTCACCAGAGGAGAAGGAGGTAACGTGCTGAAGAGGCCCCACTCTATAATAAATTTCCAGAAAGTGAGAAGCAATATGCCTTGTTTACTGATGGGTCC
This sequence comes from Lycocorax pyrrhopterus obiensis, assembly GCA_014706295.1. NCBI lineage: Eukaryota > Metazoa > Chordata > Aves > Passeriformes > Paradisaeidae > Lycocorax > Lycocorax pyrrhopterus. Next base: position 2,821,213 of record JACSVZ010000030.1, on the reverse strand, counting down.
TGCCATCTTGTGGGAAAGCATTGGAGATGGAAAGCAACTGTATGGCGTCCCCTACAACAAGTTGCAGATACTGCTGAAGGAGAAGGTGAACCGAGTCAGTTTGCAGACGTGAAAACCATCCAGCTGGCTTTAGACCTTGCTGAACGAGAAAAATGGCCAATACTTTACCTCCATACTGATTCATGAATGGTGGTGAATGCCCTGTGGATAGTAGTTGCAGCAATGGAAGCAGAATAACTGGCAGTGTAGGAGTAAGCCCATCTGGGCTGCCACATTGTGGCAAGATATTGCTGCCCAGGTAGAGAACCTGGTTGTGAACATACGTGTGGGAAGATGACTGGGGGTAAAATTTGAGAGAACTGGGAAGTTAGATTCACATTCTAACAGAAGTTATAACGGTACAGAAATTATAGGGTGAAATGCAGTTGCTACTCCCTGGATGGAGTGCAGTTGGCATGCCCAAAATCTATTCCACGATGACTCCACACACACAATCTGCAACCTTAAGCACGTACTAAGGGGGATGAAACGGAGGGTGGAGCGGAGTGGAGACACTGCGGCCAGGCTCTGTAGAAATCCTTGAAGGGAGGGGAACTCGATGGTACCTTGTAGCTGATAAACTGCATAGCACCTGTCAACCAGGGGAGATAGGAGATGTTAATACCTTAAAGACTCCATTGTAACTGCTGGGATCAGTCAGCAGGCTGGACCTCTCTTCTCCCCCATAGGGACGCCTCTTGGGTAAGAACTGTACTCAATGCATGCTGAATGATTATCTCAAGCTAACTTTTATTGGTGATTAGAGCTTGTCTATATATTGCTTTGAATACATTCACTGGCAATCCTCGAACCTTAACTCATCACAATTTTCTGTTATCAGTGTATATATTAATAAAGAGCATTATTCCGGAAACTGTGAGTCCTTCAAGGGCGCTAGCAGTCGCCAGCAGTAGGTAACATACTTGAAAAAAAGTGTGGTGACTCAGGAGAGGGGGTGCCTCTCTTTTATGCTGTTGGCATGTGACCCTAAACAAGTTAGTCAAATTGCCCTCCAATCCAGCAGGCTGCTCAGTGGAGAGTCCCCCTAATGGGACACTGACAGACTGGTTCGGCATGAGAGTCTTGGCTTTCCTGGGGTGCTGACAGACAAATCAAACACAAAGGGGTTTGAAGAAATCCCCCCTTTCATGTGACAGCATGTCATGTAGATGCTGATGTACCCAAGAATCAGGCCACTGAAGAACATCAACCAGCATGTGGATCAGGCTGCTAAGATTGAAGTTGCTCAGGTGGATTTGGATTGGCAACATAAGGGTGAATTATTTCTAGCTCGGTGGGCCCATGACACCTCAGGCCATCAAGGAAGAGATGCAACATACAGGTGGGCTCGTGATCAAGGGGGGGACTTAACCATGGACCCTATTGCACAGGTTATCCATGAATGTGAAACGTGCTGCAATTAAGCAGGGCCAAGGGGGTAAAGCCTCTTTGGTATGGAGGACAATGGCTGAAATACAAGTATGGGGAGGCCTGGCAGATTGACTATATCCCACTCCCCCAAACCTGTGACGGCAAGCGCCATGTGCTTACGATGCTGGAAGCAACCACCAGATGGCTGGAAACATACCCTGTGCCCCATGACACCGCCCAGAACACTATCCAGGGCCTTGAAAAGCAAGTCTTATGGCAACACTGTACTCCAAAAAGAATTGAATCAGACAATGGAACTCATTTCCGAAACAACCTCATAGACACTTAGGCCAAAGAATATGGCATTGAGTGGGTGTATCACATTCTCTATCATGCACCAACCTCTGGAAAGATCAAACGATGTAATGAACTGTTAAAGACTACACTGAGAGCAATGAGTGGTGGGACTTTCAAACATTGGGATACACATTTAGCAAAGGCCACCTGGTTAGTCAACACCAGAGGATCTGACAATTGGGCTGGCCCTGCCCAATCAAAACTTTCATGTACTGTAGAAGGGGATAAAGTTCCTGTAGTACACATTAAAAACATGCTGGGTGTCTTGGGGTGACTTTATGATGTGTATCCCCTATCGCTGCTCTATTGCCCAGAAATTAACTTTGTGCCTTTTCTGTGCCTTTAAACTGAGCCTGAGAGGGGAGAGAGGAAAAAAACCAAGTGAACTTTTCAAAACAATTGTTCAAGGACACAGACAGACTCCTCTGCTTCTGTTCTGGCAGCAAGGGGGAGAAAAACATCCTTGGTGCTTTTCAGCCAGCTTTTTGGCTCCTTTTCTCCAGAGAGAGAGACGGAGAGTTGAACTTTGTTTTCTTGGGACTTTGGTTTTTCCCTTCTTCTCTTCTGGACTGTTTTAACATCAGAACACATCGGGAGAATTTTCCCCCTGAGGCCTGGAGGTGGGCCCACGCCGACCCAGCTCCGAGGAGGAGAGAGACCACACCTACAGAAGGACTCTGAAATTTTCCCAGGTTTCTCTCCACAGTGAGAGATTTTATTATTTAGCATTGTTATCCTTTTCCTGTGTGTTGTTAAATAGTTTTTTTATCTCTTTCACTTTCCTTCAAGGAAAATTTCTTTTTTCCCAAACCTGGTGGGGGAGGGGTAGTTGTAACCTGCCTTCTATCAGAGGATATTTTCCTCCAAATTTGGCCAAACCAGCACACTGGGGAAAACAGTCTGGATTATTCCTACCTCAGGCAAAGGCAAACCCATCCATGGGATTGCTTTTGCTCAAGGACCCAGGTGCACTTGGTGGGTAATGCGGGAGGATGGGGAAGTGCGGTGTGTGCCTCAAGGGGATTTGATTCTGGATGAGAAGAGACAATGACTTGAACTGTATGATGTTAATAACCATTTAATACTGTGCATTATCACTTCTATGGTGGCTATGTGTGCATCACCACACTGGGCACCTTGTGGAATCTATCTTTGCCACATCCATTCTGGGGATATGAATCTGACTTCCCCCTGATTGCCTCATTAGTGAAGAATGAACTTGGATAAAATTGAACAAGTGCAGTAACAATGGAATCAGAACTGACTTCAACATGCAGCATGCAACAATCCACCACCTCACACCCTCTTTCCTGCTTGAAAAACTGTTATCAGGGATGGAGGCCAAAGTCATGGACTAAATTAATTCAACAGACATTTTGTGGACATTTTATGGACAATTTGCAGAGGCGGTCCATAGACTAAAGGAATGAGGTCTGTGTGTATATCTATCAAAATAAATTAATAGGGAAGGTGGTGGAGTATTGGGAAGTGTGAGACCTGGCATGATGTAAATGGTATGGAATAAGGGGCGGATATTGTTGGGCACAAAGGGTTATAGCAAATGGGGTTACATCACACTGTCATCCAGTCACTAGTGGGGTTCCGCAGGGCTCCATCCCAGGCCCAGATCTCTTCAACATCTTCATTAACAACTTGGATGCAGGTGATGCCCGAAAGATAGGCTGGAAATAAATCCCCATAGACCAATGTCTATAGAGCAGGTATTTGTTTATTGCAGCGCTGGTGGTGAGGGGGATTTTTCCTCCTAACTCACCTGCCTTTGTCAAGTGCTGTGGTATATTTATACAGTAAATTTTGCTTAATGTTACTATGTCATTACAGCATCATCACATATGTGCCAGAACTAATTTACATAGCATGATCTCATGGTTATTAGATAATACTTTGCACTGTGCTTGCGCTTCCCCAATTTGGGGGTCTTTGGGGGTCTTTGATGAAGGCTTCTAAAGTCTTCTTCGCACTTGAACTTTTCAACTTTGTCTTCGGGGCATGCGTAGTTACGGTGCTCTTTGGTCCATCTGGTCTTAACCGGCCTAAATTCTTTGTTTTGTGGCTAATTGGCTTTGTGCTTGCCAATTTCTCATTAGTACAACACATCTACTTCTGAAACAATACACCTGGTAAGTTGGTTTTTTTTGGTTTGTTTTTTTGGGTTTTTTTCTTCTCTCTTTTTGGCTATTCCGCATTTAAGCAACTAGTTAACTATATACTAGCCATTACATTGTATAAAAAAAGTTATTCATATCAGGTCATATGGGTATCAAAAGTTATGATTCAGGTTATATAAGCATCAGGTTATATAGGTATAGAAGTTGTGATTCAGGCTACATAAGTAAAAGCTATGATTCAGGCTATATAAGTGATGCCATGATGATTTTTGTCTTTTCTTTTATACCCCTGTTATACCTTTTTACAACTTCTGTATTCTTAGTGCTTTAGCCTACATTCTTGGACTTCTTTGTTAAGCTAGGAGACTAAACATTTTAGAGGTTTCGTAGTTAGGGAATAATATGCCTCAGACCCCAAGGTCCTCTCCAGAACACATTTTGTAAACTAAGATAAAACCATCCAGGGGAAGGTTCCTTGGGGAGGGGGGCTCACTCAAGCCTCTCATTGGGGAATTTATGATAGATATGCTAATTAGTAAGATCTATAATGTTATACCGGATCTTTTGGGGGTGGGCATTGCGGTGTGCATGGAGGTGCATTCGACCTGGACGTAGTGCACCTAAGAATCCTTAAAATAAATACCAAGGTAAAATCTCTTTTTCCCTTCTAACTGTGTTTGACTCTTGATTTTAAGACCAGGAAAAGGCATCATAAGTATAGAAGGCTATGCTTCAGGTTAGATTGATATTCTTCAGGTTATATTGATAAAAAGTCATGATTTAGGTTATAGTGATATTAGGTCACATAGATATCTTATAAGCTAAGCTATATAAGCACTTTGTAACTTTGACCTAAGTTATATAGACATCACAGGACTCGAAGCTGTACTAAGTTTGCCAACAACACTAAATTGGAAGTGATGCCTTGAGAGGCCACCTAAAAACAGAGACTAGACAAGAATAAGGGAATAAAGGTAGGTATTTATTTGAAGGCCTTCAAAGGTACACCCTGGGGAGCCAGAGGCTACTGCCAAAATAGACCCCAGGATGGACAACAGGTCATGAGTTCTTCACACTTTTATAAGTTTGGTTCATTTGCATATCAGGGTTAATTCTCCAATTAAAGCTTCAGTTAATAATGTAAGTTCCCCAAGCTCACCCCCCTCTTAAGATGTTGGTTTACACATTTTGGGCCTAGGACAGTCTGGGTGTCCTTGGAGAGCAGGCCTGGAAAGGCTTTGCTATGTCTACCGAGCACGAGAGAGCAGAAGTTAACAGGCTACAAGAAAATTCAGTTACACACTAGGCAGTACAGAATTTGAAAAATATGAAAGTTAAAACTTAAGGCATCAGAAGGAGCTGTTGACTCCCTCAAAGTCAAAGAGGCCCTGCAGAGAGACCTAGACTAACTAGAAGGCTGGGCAATCACCAACCATATGAAGTTTAACAAGGGCAATGCCGGATTCTGCACCTGAGATGGGGCAACCCTGGATGCACATACAAGCCAACTGTATCCTGGGGTGCATCAGGCACGGCATCTCCAGCTGGTCAAGGGAGGTGACTGTCCCGGTCTACACCGGGCTGGTGCGGCCTCACCTCCAGTACCGGGTGCAGTTTTGGTCACCACAATATAAGGAGGATATAAAGCTATTAGAGAGCATCCAAAGGAGGGCCACAAGGATGGTGAAGGGTCTAGAGGGGAAGCCATATGAGGAGGGGCTGAGGTCCCTTGGTTTGTTCATCCTAGAGAAGAGGAGACTGAGGGGAGACCTTATGGCGGTCTACAGCTTCCTCACAAGGGGAAGTGGAGGGGCAGATGCTGATCTCTTCACTCTCGTGACCAGTGACAGGACCTGAGGGAATGGCCTGAGCTGCATAAGGAGAGGTTTAGGTTGGATATTAGAAAAAGGTTCTTCCCCCAGAGGGTAGCTGGGCAGTGGAACAGGCTCCCCAGGGAAGTGGTCACAGCACCAAGCCTGCCTGAGTTCAAGAAGCATTTGGACAATGCTCTCAGGCACATGGTGGGACTCTTGGGGGTGTCCTGTGCAGGGCTAAGAGTTGAACTTGATGATCCTTGTGGGTCCCTTCCAACTCAGGACATTCCACGATTATCTCCCCCAAGTTGAGTCCACTTTGCCTGTGATGGTAATTGGCAAGTGATCTCCCTGCCCTTATCCTGACCAATGAGCTTTTTGTCTTATTTTTTCCCCCTCTCCTGCTGAGGAGTGAGAGCTGCTTAGTGGGCATCTGGCAGCCAGCCAAGGTTAAACCATCATAGTTATATACCTCATTCAACAAAGAAAACATCTATACTTATTGCTTCAAAAACAACTTAAATATTTTAGCTTTACACCAAGACAGCTATAATTTGCAATGTATACTTTAACCACCCAGTTCCCTCACGGAGGCAAATAAAACTTTTCTCCTCAAGTGCAGGATCTTGGGGATTGCGGCAATACGCACACAGAGCAGCAAGCACCTGCATTTGGGGACAATATGTTCTAGGATTGGTGAGTGCTCAACATGTTTAACAAGCGGCAAGGTGTCATGGTTTAGCATAGTTTGGGTTTCTAGTTAAAAAGGGGCTCCATCAGCCACGGAAGTGACTCTTCTACAAAGGGTTGCTTACAGCTTCCTCTAGACATGACAGAACCAATCAACTAGCTAGTTTGAATATTGGCAATTTTTTAAGCCACTTAAAGAGCTTGACACGCCTCTGTGATCCACATTTTAAGAACGAACAAACCCCGGGAAAGTCTCTCGGGCTTCCGGCTTTTGAACATTCAATTGGGGGGGGCCCGCAGCCCGGCCCAGTAGGGCCGGGCCCTGCTCGGCCGGGCCTGGCCGGGAGACAGCCACCCTGGAGCTGCACGGCCCTGTTCCATCTGCAGCTCCGTGCGGGCCGGCCCCCCCAGCCCTGCTCCATGCAGGCAGCCTGCGGCATGGCCAGCCAGACTCGCTTTAATGCGGCCGAAATTCATCTGAAGCCGCTGCCCAGCAAAAGATCATGTTACCAACAGAGATAAGCGAATTCCAGCTGCAAGGCCTGGGTGAGATTAACTCTTTTAGTGCTATTTCTTCCAGAACAGATGAAGCCTGCCGACATCAATCCTCTCCCAAGTCAAAGGAAAAGGAAAAGTGAAGGCATGTAAAAAAACACCATAAAGACACCAAAGTCAGTAAGAAAGAAGAGCTGAAACCCTGAGAGAGAGGAGAATGAGGAGATGCTTCAATCCTAGAAGCTGAAATCCTATTGCAAAGCTATGGTGATGAACTATAGTACATCAGAATACTTGTTGTAATTTCATGAAAGCATGGGGGAGTAGAGCGTTCAAACTGTAATCATGAGCACAAGTACCTGTGCTGAAATAAGTTAATGTTGAAGTAGCTGTGATTTGATGAAAAACTTGAACAGAGATCTCAGAGAAGAAGACCTCTGTTCTTAGAGCTAAAATGCTCCCAGAGATAGTGTTCTTACCTTTCTCAAGCACTTTGAGAAGTGAAGAGAACCTTTTGCTTCTGAACAGCTCATCCTTAAAATGATACCCCATTAGCTAAGATTGAATCCTCGAAAGCAGTTGTGGGGAAAGCTGTAAGTCGAGGGAAAAGACTTTCACATGCAAGCAGAGAACCATCCCAGGCGGCTATCTTGCTGTGACATTAAAGGCACGAGAGACTGAGAGACTGTTTCTTGTAGAAATGTCTCCATAGCATGAGCAAGAGAAACTCGTCTCCCTAAGTGAACTGAAAAAGATTATTATAGAGGTGGTAAACTGACTGAAAATCTCAAAGGTTGTTTTGTTTACATTGCCAGTGGGAGAAGAAAGAAAGGTGGGGGAGGAAAAAGTGTTCTAAAGGTTTAATCTGACTTTTTTTTTTCCCTTTCTTTTAAGTCTGTTAATAAACTTCTTTATATTCTTTTAAGTTTTGTGCCTGCTTTGCCTTCTCCTAATTCTTATCTCACAAAAAGTAAATAAGTAAATAATAGATATTTTTAACCAAACCACTACACTAAATTGGTGTTTCCGCCCAGTTATCGAATTCAACCCGCTACATAAGGTTATATTTGTCTGCCTTCTCCCCCCCAAAAGGAGGATTCAATTAGGCTTTAAAAACCACATATGAAAAAATATTTAGGTGTCAGAGATTAACCAGCCAGCATGATGCTAAAGCAAGAAGGGCTAATGTAATTATTGGCTGTATAAGTCAGGGGAATAACAAGTCAAGAGAGAAATATCTCAGTGGTGCAGACTGAACCAGCCAGATACCATATACAGCACTGGAATCCATGCTTTAAAAAAATAAACAAAAGCACAGAAGGAAAACATTTCAAAATAAAATTCAGGAACTCAAATATGCCTTAGAGAGACAGAGAGAACCATCTGTTTAGTTATCCAAAAAAAAGATGACTGGGAGGTCAACTGTGGTGTGTTGGCACCTTCACAAAGTGAAAACAAAGTATTAAAAGGCTTTAGCTATCAGATAAAGGCATAACAGGAGTTAGGGCTTGAATACAATGCCAATTTGCATCAGAAAATAGGTATATGTTTTCAGCAGTTAGCATAATCAACCACTGGAAAAAGCAAATGAAAATCCCATGGATCCTGCATCCTTAGAATCATAGAATCAAGACCAGATTCCTTTTGTCTAGGACACATTTTAGTCATAAGGCATTATATTCAATGCAAGGGCAACTTTATGGAAGTTAATGGTTTGATACACAAGCAGTCAGACAAAAATCTCAGTCCATTCTGGCCCTAAACCCTGAGGATACAATCCTGACTTCAAACAGTCTCTATGCCTTAATGTTTTGGGAGTAAAGTCATTCCAAATGAACCAAACATGCCAGAAGATTTCAAAGTTTCCATTCCATGACTCAAGCCTACAGATAACTACTGTTAAGTACAACAAATAAACTCGGTGTAATAAAAATTATATGCCACAAAACATTCTCCTGTCTAATAAATTAGCTGAAGAGCACTGTATTGCCAAATCTATTTCAAGTAATCAATTGACTCACAGCTTCCATTATATCAGTCTGTATACTTAAACTAGTGTCATGGTTTAGCATAGTTTAGGTTTTTAGTTAAGAGGGCTCCATCAGCCACGGAAGTGGTTCTTTGCAAAGAGGTGCTTACAGCTTCCTCTGGACCCAATAAAACCAATCAACTGGCTAGTTTGAATATTGGCAACTTTTTTAAGCCACTTAAGAAGCTTGACACGCCTCTGTGATCCACATTTAAGAACGAACAAACCCTGGGAAAGCTCTCTTGTTTCCGGCTTTTGAACAGGTAACTGGGAGGGGGGCCCACGTGGCCCAGAGGGGCTGGGCCGGGCCATGCTCGGCCGGCGCGGCTTGGCTAAGATCTCAGCCACTTCTGCTCACTGAACACCCGGCGCAGCCCCCCTCAGTGCAGGCCGGGCCAGCCAGGAGACAGCCACCCTGGAGCCGCGCGGCCTTGTTCCATCCGCAGCTCCGTGCGGGCGGCCCCGCGGCGCAGCTCAGCCAGGCTGGCCCTCACTTAGTGGAGCTGAAATTCATCTGAAGCCGCTGCCCAGCAAAAGATCATGTTACCAACAGAGATAAGCGAATTCCAGCTGCAAGGCCCGGATGAGATTAACTCTTTTAGTGCTGTAAGATTCCTCCAGAACAGATGAAGCCTGCAGACATCAATCCTCTCCCAAATCAAAGGAAAGGGAAAGGTGAAGGCACGTGAAAAAACACCATAAAGACACCAAAGTCAGTGAAGGAAGAGCTGAAGCCCCAAGAGAGGAGAAAGAGGAGATGCTTCAAACCTAGAAGCTGAAATTCTGTTGTAAGGCTATGGTGATAGACTATGATACATCAGAGTACCCATTGTAATTTCATGAAAGCATGGGGGGTGGAGCGTTCAAACTGCAATCATGAGTAAAAGTACCTGTGCTGAAATAAGCAAATGTTGAAGTAGCTGTGATTTGATAAAAAACTTGAACAGAAAGAGATTAAAGTGATGAAGACCTTTGCTCCCAGGGAAGAAGACCTCTGTTCCTAAAAATAAAGATGCTCTCAGAGATAAGTGAAAAGAACCTTTGCTTCTAAACAGCTCATTCTTAAAATAGTACCCCATTAGCTTAAAATTGAACCCTCAAAAACAGTTGTGGGGAAAGCTGTAAGACGAGGGAAGGGAATTTCACATGCAAGCAGAGAACCATCCCAGGCAGCTGTCTTGCTGTGACGTTAAGGCCATGAGAGAACTGTTTTCTTGTGGAGGCCTCCATAGCATGAGCAAGAGAGACTCCTCTCCCTAAGTGAACTGAAAAAGATTATTATATAAGGTGGTAAACAAACTGAAAATCTCAAGGGTTGTCTTTTTACGTTGTAAGTGGGAGAAGAGAGAAAGGTGGGGGGAAGAGAAGTGTTCTGAAGGTTTAGTCTGACTTTTTTTCTTTCTTTTAGGTCTGTCAATAAACTTCTTTATATTCTTTTAAGTTTTGTGCCTGCTTTGCTTTCTCCTAATTTTTATCTCACAGAAGGAAAATAAGTAAGTGATAGATATTTCAAACCAAACCACTACAACTAGTAAATGGCTCCCACTCACCACAAAATCAGTCGGGTCAGTTGGTGGTGAGCAATTGTTTTCATTTGCATCATTTGCCTTTCTTGTGTTTTATTCTCCTCTCTCATTTTTTTCTATTTTCCTTACAATTTATTATTATTTATTTCTAATTATTAAACTGTCTTTATCTCAACACACGAGTTTCTCACTTTTACCCTTCCAATTCTCCCGCATCCCACTGGCGGGGTTGGGGGGGGTGTGAGCAGCTGTGTGGTTGTTAGTTGCTGGCTGGGGTTAAACCAGAGCAATACATAAATGTGAAAAAAAAATCAGTTTAATTTATGAACTAAATAATCGTTCACAAGCCAGCAGTTAAATCTTTGTTCCAGTAACCTGAAAAAAAAATTGCTTTTAAGCACATATTGCACAGCACACATTCCCCAACACAGATGCAAATGTTTCCCACCACGCTATGCTATGCACAAGTTGTTCCATGAGCAGTAGAACTAAGAGAGTCTGGTTTCCTTTGCATTTGTGCCTTTACTTACCTCAATCATAGTAACACCAACATACCCACCCTTGATACCTCCAGTTCTCACCCAAATCTCCTCAACACTTTCTCCATCTGACTCCACATTGCCTAACTACAAGCTGGGCAAGAGGCAGTCATTGCTACATGACTGCTTGCCAAAAACTAACCAGAACACAGGTAAGTCTTGAGCTCACTGCACTGCACTTATTTGGGTCCCTTCTTTACCTTTCTTCAGCCATCAATTTATTTTTATTATTATTTTAAAGAAAACATGTAAGTTTCATTTCTTTATTCCTCTACAAAACACAGCACAAGTTCACTGGCATGAGGAATGTCAGGTTGACTATGAACAGCTGAGGCGAGAGGATGTTGGGGGCAGGGGTTTTTGTTTGCAGTGGTTTTTTTCAGGGGTGGGGGTTTTTTGTTGTTGTTGTTTTGGGTTTTTTTAAAAGAAGCCCCTAATGATAACATATTACTTGTTATTTAACTATGCCTTTCTAAACTGCTCATAGCAAATTCACTTTTTTCAACTAGCCTGTACCTAGAGATAACATTTGAAAATTACATTTGGTGCTATAAAGAATAATCTCTAAAAAGAATTTGTGAGAAGGTCTTCAAAACAAAATGCAATTTGATTAGCTCTTACTATACAAGATACATAACACTATGTCATTATACATGTAATGGTTTTGGCTGGGATAGAGTTTAAATGTGAATAGAAAGTAATTAAACATAAGTAAACATACAAGGAGGTTTAGAGACACACACAGACCCCTTTTAAAAATCTGCTGAACAAGCTCTAACATGTTTGGAATTGGGGGGAATGCCAAAAGGGGGAGATAGGGGGTGGGGCACAAACAAGTCAGAACATGCCTGATGTCTATGTGCCTCTCTCTCCAGCCTGCACAACAGCCTGCATCTGGGGAAAGTTCCCAAGTTAACTGCACAGTTGTGAGACAAGCAGAGCCAACAACAATATTTAGAGCTGTGGCCATGATTACATAATGACTGACAAAGCTTGCTGTACTGGGTCTGGTGAGGATGAAGTTATGAAGTTGACTTTCTTCATAGCAGCCCATATGGTGCTGTGCTTTGCTTTTGTGGCTAAAACAGTGCTTTCACTCTCTCTTTTCTCCCACCATCCCCCTCATCCACCATCAAGTGGGTAGGCTGGCAGTGGGCAAGAGGCTGGGAGAGAACATAGCCAAGACAGTTGACCCAAACTGACCAAAGGAATATTCCATCCCATATGACATCATGCTCAGCAATAAAATTTCAAGGAAAGGAGGATGAAGGGAAGAATGTTTGTGGTTATGATGTTTGTCTTCCCAAGCAACCATTATGCGTGCTGAGGCCCTGCTTCCCAGGAAGTGGCTAAACACCTGCCTGCCGATGGGAAGCAGTGAATGAATTCCTTGTTTTGCTTTGCTTGCTCTGCAGCTTTTGCTTTCCCTATGAAACTGTCGTTATCTCAATCCTAGAGTCTTTTTGCCTTCCTTCTATTTTCTCCCCCTTCCCAGGAGAGGGGACTGAGCAAAAGGCAGGGTGAGTGCTTGGCTGCTGGCTGAGGTCAATCCACAACACTCACAGAAGTTTCTTGCCCCAAATAACTTTTTGACAAATTTAACACCATAATATTATTCATAATGTAAAAGGAGGGAACAGGTCTTGGTATATCTAAGACTGTTGCTTGTTTTGCCTGTGAAAATAATTGGTAAATGACCTCCCTGTCCTTACCTCAAGCCATGCACTTATTTTCTTCCTCTGCTCTGCTCAGGCAAGGGAGTTAGAGAGCATCTTGGTGGGCACCTGCAAGCCAGCCAAGGTTAACCCACCACAGTTTTCTGGTACAGTATAATGTTTGTTATTCTCTATATACCTAAATAAAGAAACCTGAATTAATCTAGTGTTGGGTTCAGATTTGTGATGGAGAAAAGAGGGTGTTTAGAAACACTGAGCAGTCTGTTACAACTAATAGGTGAGTTACACTCATAGCAGTTGGCAATGGTCTGTGGAGCACTGATAGCATCTAGGAAGAAAGATGAACCCTGGGAAGAAGAGCAAACAGTTGTTTGCTAAGGTTTACTTGTCTAGAACAAGTTTACGCATCATAGAATATCTCGATTTGGAAGGGACCTATAAGGATCATCAAGACCAACTCCCTGCTCCTCTTGCAGGACTACCTAAAACTAAACCATATGACTAAGAGCATCGTCCAGGTACTTCTTGAACTCTGACAGGCTTGGTGCCATGACCACCTCCCTGGAGAGCCTGTTCCAGTGACCAACCTCCCTCCCAGTGAAGAACCTTTTTCTAATGTCCAGTCTGAACTTCTCCTGATGCAGCTTTATTCCGTTTCCTCATGCCCTATTACTAGTCACCAGAGAGAGATCAGCACCTCCCTTTCCACTGCCCTTCTTGAGGAAGTTGTAGACTGTGATGAGGTCACCCCTCAGCCTTCTCTTCTCCAAGCTGAACAAACCAAGTAACCTCAGCTGCTCCTCATAAGTCTTACCATGGAGACTTGTGGTGCGTTTAACCCCAGCTGGCAAACAAGTACTGTGGGACGGGGAGGAGAATGGAGGAAAAAAGTAAAACTCGTGGATTGCGATAAGAGCAGTTTTTATAATTGAAACAAAGTAAATTATACTAATACTACTAATGATAATAATATCAATAATAATAGTAATGAAAAGGACAAAGAGAGAGAAATAAAACCCAAGAAAAAGTAGCGATGCACAATACAATTGCTCACCACCCACTGACTGATGCCCAGCTAGTCCCCAAGCAGCGATCGGTGCCAACTCCCCCCATTTTATATGCTGAGCATGATGTTCTATGGTATGGAATATCCCTTTGGCTAGTTCAGATCAGCTGTCCTGGCTATGCTCCCTCCCAGCTTCTTGTGCACCTGCTCACTGGCAGAGCATGGGAAACTGAAACATCCTTGACTTTGGGTAAGCACTACTTAGCAACAACCAAAACATCAGTGTGTTATCAACACTATTCTACTAAATCCCTAACACAGCACTGTACCAGCTATTAAGGAGAAAATGAGCTCTATCCCAGCTGAAACCAGGACAAGACCTTTCACCATCCAAGCCAGCCTTCTGCCCCGCTTGCTTGACTTCCAACACTTTGGAATTGCCTGCTCCTGCACTTTTAAGAGATGGCTCTTAAAAAGTGACCAGCATTTGTGGACCCCAATACCTTCAAAAGCAGATGCCCTGCAGACCTTAATCCTTCTGGTTGCTCCTTCGGCAGCCTGAAGTCTGCTCTCCCCATATTCAGGGTTGAAGTTTTGATGGCTGTTTTTCTCCTATTGCCAATGATTTGAAACTCAACTACTTTATGGTCACTGTGACCAAGACAGCCACCAATCACCACTTCTCCCACGAGTTTACAAACAACAAATCTAGGAGGGCACTTTTCCTAGTTGGCTCCCTTAGTATCTACACCAAGAAGTTATTTTCAGTGTGCTCCAGGAATTTCCTGGATCTGTTGGTGTCTTCTGTGTGATATTCCTGGTTGATGCCTGGGAAGTTAAAATCGCGCATAAGAACAAGGGCAGCTGATATAGAGATATCCCTTAATTCCTTATAGAATAATTTGTTGATGTCATCATCCTGACTGGGTGGTCAATAGTAGGCTCCCACAACAACATCCACATTATTTACTTTCCCTTTCATCCTCACCCAGAGGTTCTCAACTGTGTCATCACCAACTGTGAAAGCCATACACGCCAACCCCTCCCTTATATACAGCACCACTCCCACCTCACCTTGAGACCCTGTAACCATCCATCAGGGCACATCAGTCACAGGACTCATCCCACCAGGTTTCACTTACGCCAATGATGTCGTAGCTCTGGGACTGGGCCAAAGCTTCGAGCTCCTCTTGTTTATTCCTTATGCTGTGCACATTAGTATAGAGAAACGATTGAATAAGGCAATGTTCTTTCACAATGTGGCAAAATCTATGGAATTTAATTTATAATTGTGATATAGAGAGAAAATTCAGGTTTTCCCTATTGTTGCAATTGTGGTATAGCTGAATATCAGAGCTGTATTTGTGTGTATACCTGGTGGGCCTAGTCATTAATTCCTGGGTGGTCCAGGAACTCCCCAGCTAGTCTCTGCCTAGATGAGACAGTGGATCGATTTGAGACAAGGTGATTGTGAATCTGCATAGAAGTTCATTCAACAAATCAGTAATAGCTACAGGACCACTCTCTGGGTGGGTGGGATTCTGGACAGTCCAGATGGTTCCCCCAGGCAGCCCTCGCTGTGCATAGGCAAAATGACAAGTGCTACTTCTGTGCTTCAATGTGTTGATTAATATCCTAGGTGGAGAATTTGGCAGTTCAAGTAGTTCCCTCCAGTTAGTTCCTGCTGTAGAGAAAGGAATTGACTGAACCGTATACAAATAAGATAATTAAAAATAGTCATTTGTATTGGGGTTGACATGGCAAGGTTTTGGTGGGGGGTGGAGTGGTCTGCAGAGGTGGTCTCTGTGAGAAGAGGCCAGGGGCTACCCTGTGTCAAATATAGCCAGTTCCAGTCAGCTCAGAAATAGACTGTAGGGATCCTGACCAAAAGACCATTGTACATTGAGGAGTTAGTGATCCACATAACAGTTAGCCCGAATATGCCCAGACCAGTGCTGTGCTGCACTACACATACAACATACAACGTGGCCTTAAGGTCTATGTTGTGCTGCACATAGTCCTTGGTCACAGGATAAACTCAGTCACCTCATTGCGACACAGGAACCTGAAGGCAGCTCCCACTCAGTACCAGCGATTATGCCACATGCGCGACCTTACCTTTATCTAACAGCGAAGCAAGAATTTATGCCTACACTTATGCCAGTACCAGATGGCAGTAGTGAACACACCTGTAGGAGGTGTGCCCAGGTAGAGGAACTTCTCCACTTAGTGACAGAGCTCCAGGAGGAGGTAAGTAGGCTGAGGAGTATCAGGGAGTGCAAGAGAGAGAGATAGACTTCTGGACTCACACCCTACCTTCCCTGAGATAGGCCCAACAGGCAAACAGGACATGTGATACAGAGGATTCCCTATCCTCTCTCCACCTGGCTGAACGTGGTGACTTAAGGAATAGGGGGGGAACGGCAACAAGTTCCTGCCTGGTGCAGCAGGTGCATCTCTTCTGTGACTACCCCACCTTTCCAAGTGCCCTTGCATAATAGGCACAAGGCTCTGCAAGTGGAACCGAACAATAACAAGGACAATGGTTCATCTGGCTTGGAGGTGTCACCAAAGTTAAGTTAGTCTACTATCTATGTCAAAACTGTCTCCATAAAGAAAAAAAAGATGGGTCATTCTCATAGGAGATTCCCTTTTGAAGGGAAGAAAAGGCCCAATATGCAGACTAGACCCACTTCTTAGGGAAGTCTGCTGCATCCCTGGGGCCTGGGTTAAAGATGTGAAGAGAAAGCTTCCTACCCTGGTATGGCCCTCAGATTATTATCTATTTTTGCTTTGTTATGTAGGCAGCGATGAAGTTGCAACAAGAAGTCCGAGGGCAATCAAGAGAGTCCTCAGGGCCTTGGGATGACTGATTAAGGGAGCTGGAGCACAAGTAGTGTTCTCCTCTATCCTTCCAGTTGCAGGGAAGAGCCAGCAGGTCAATACCTGGCTCCGAGCCTGCTGTCACCAACAGAATTTTGGGGGTTTTGATCATGGGTCAGTTTACACAACACCAGGCCTGCTGGCGACAGACGAGGTACACCTTTCTCAAGGGGGATAAGGATCTTTGCACAGGAGTTGTCAGGGCCCATTGAGAGAGCTTTAAACTGTATGTGAAGGGGGAAAAGGATAAAACCAGGATCACCAGAGATAAGCCTGGGGGTGCTGTGCGAAAGTTTGAGGGACAGTGTGCTAGCGAAGCCCTTCGGTCTGGCATCTCAGTGGAGGTAGGAGATGGAGATCCATGCGGAAGCAAGGATGCAAGGGTTATTGAGGTATTAGAAACTATGGAAGCACCTGAGAACTTTTACATAGGAATTAAGGCTTCTCCCCCCAAAAAGATGGTGGGAACAATAGCCCAACTGAAGTGCATCTACACCAGTGCACTGAGTAAGGACAATGAACAGGAGGAACTGGAAGCCATGGAGCAGCAGGAAAACTATGATATAGTTGCCATCACAGAGACTTGGTGGGACGAGTCACATCACTGGAGTGCTGCCATGGATGGCTATAAACTCTTCAGAAGGAATAGGCAAGGAAGGAGGGGCAATGAGGCAGCCCTGTATGTTAGGGAGTGTTTTGATTGTGTAGAGCTTGACAATGGTGATGAGTGTTTATGGGTAAGAATCAGGAGGAAGGCCAACAGGGCAGATATCCTGGTGGGAGTCTATTATAGAAAGAAAAGGTAGACAAAATATTCTATAAGCAGCTGGGAAAAGTCTCGCGATTCCTAGCCCTTGTTCTTGTGGGGCATTTCAACTTACCAGAGGTCTGCTGGAAATACAATACAGTCCAGGAGGTTCCTGGAGTGTGTGGAAGAGAACTTCCCGACACAGCTGGTGAGGAAGCCAACTAGGGAATGTGCCCCACTGGACCCATTGCTTGAAACAGAGAAGGACTGGTGGGTGATGTGATGGTCGGGGGTCATCTTGGGCAAAGCAATCACAAAATGAGAGTTTTTGATTCTCGGAGAAGTAAGGAGGGTGGTAAGCAGAACTGCTACCTCAGACTTCCAGAGGGCAGACTTTGGCCTTAGGACACTGGTTGACACAGTCCCTTGGTGTAGCAGGATGCTCTGCCTAGGTGGGGGTAAAACAGCTCAAACTTTATCCTATTTGCAAAAGTTATCAGTGATATGGATGGAGAATGGGAGTCACGCTGCTTTTGGTGTCAAAGAACACTGAGATCAGCCTGACTCATCAATTCCAAAGTTAAACATTCTGAGGATGTGAAGAACAATGTTTCCTGACAGAAACTGGCACTGGTGAGGATGTGGCAGACAAAGTTCCTGATAAAGGAACCAACAAGTCATAATACTGACGACTTATCTAAAGCTGCTGAGCTAAAGGCTGCTGAGCTGACACAGCTCACCTAGAAACATCTGACTGACAGTCAATCAATTTATGCTATAAAAGCCAAGTCCCACTTTTTAACGGCAGGGACTTCTAACACATGCCTTCCAGGTGTGTGTGTGGAGATTCCTCCCCTGAGTGGGGATGCTCCTCAAGGTTACTCCTCAGGGCTGAGCAAAAGAGATTTTCCCAAGGTTGTTGGTATGGGTGAGCAACATCAATCACTATTTAATAATTATTTTGCTAGTTTTAATATCATTGCTTTAAAAATAGTGCATTATGCTAGTACTTTGAACTATCTATACTGTGTAGTAAATAATTCTTTTTGTCTAATCATTATCATTATCATCATCAGTTTAAATAAGTCATTTATTTTATTCATATAAATATATTCTGTTTGCCATCCTTAATCCTGAAGGACAAAGTTGTATACAGGTTCAGTTACACCTATATATACCTTTAGACATAAACAGTTGACCAAGTCTGGGACTAGGATTGGATCCAGCTGCACCCAGACTCCTCTGAGAGAAGGAGTTTAGAAAGCAAGGCAGTCCCTTCTGCACCTCATGACTCAATGGGAGGGTCTCCCTGACAAACCTTGTCCAAAGATTCCAATCGGCCCGTGACACTTGGGAGGCAGTCCTGAAGGGCAAAGCAGTCCAGGAAGGCTGGACATGTTTTAAGAAGGAAATCTTAAAAGCGCAGGAGCAGGCTGTCCCTGTGTGCTGAAAGATGAGTTGACGGGGAAGAAGACCCGCCTGGGTGAATATAGAGCTTTGGCTGAAACACAGGGGAAAAAAAGACAGTTTATAACCTCTGGAAGAAGGGGCAGGCCACTCAGAAGGACTACAAGGATGTCAAAATGCAATTTGATTAGCTCTTACTATACAAGGTAAGTTTAAAAAAAGAAATCAAGTTCTCTGAAGTAGACATATTTATTCCTACAGACTTTTTTTCTTTCTTAAGTAGTAGGTCTTCCAGACAGAATTTACCCCCCAGGAACAACTCAATTTTCACTTTAAATGAAGTTTTCTTTCTGGTAGAAAAAGAAAAATGGCATTACCTATGAAGTCACTACTCTTTTGTTTTGTCCTGCAATGTTCCTGTAAGACTTTCAGAGCTTTGTAATTACAAGTTTCATTCAAATCTTCAATAGCAAATAACCTTTTTCCATCTCCTAAGTTCTCATCACAGGGAATATTTTTCTATATGCCAGCAATTTAAATAAAGAAGAATTTATTCAGAAGATTAACTTAACAGAAACCTGATTTGAAAAAGATCAGCAAGTTTTTCCTCAGCTCTTCAAAATAGACTACAGTATGAACTGCTGCATACAGTATCTGTTTCAAACAACAATAAAACACAACAGTACGTATCACCATAGCAAGGGCTGGTTTTAATGCAATGCAACCCCACTCTCTCCACCCTTTGATTGCATTAACTACTTCAGCATAGCAAGTACATTTAGCGAAACCTGGTGGGATGAGTCCTGTGACTGAAGTGCCCTGTTGGATGGTTACAGGCTCTTTAGGAAGGATAGGCAGGGCAGAAGTGGCGGGGGGGGGGAGGAGGATGGAGTTGTATGTAATGGAGGGGCTGGAATGTATGGAGCTCACAGCTGGCAATGGCACAGTTGAGAGCCTCTGGGTAAGAATCAAGGCATAAACAAATAATGCAGATGTCACTGTGGGAGTCTACTATAGACCTCCTAACCAGGATGATGATGCCGATGAATTATTCTTTGAGGAACTAAGGGACGCTTCCAAGTCAACTGTCCTTGTCCTTATGGGGGACTTCAACTGGCCAGAAATTAACTGGGAGCATCACACAGCTGGTACAACCCAGGCCAGAAGATTCCTAAAGAGCTTGGATGACAACTTTATCAAACAGGTCCTAAGGGAGCTGACTCAGAAAGATGCCCTCCTTGATCTGCTGCTTGTCAACAGAGAGAATCTCATGAGCAAAGTGGAGATTGGCAGCCGTCTTGGCCACAGTGACCACAAAGCAATTGAGTTTAAATACTCTGTTGACAGGAGGAAAAGTGCCAGCAAAACCTCAGCTCTGGACAAGAGGAGAGCAGACTTCAGGCTGCTCAGGGAACTAGTGAGTAAAGTCCCCTGGGAAAATGCTTTTAAAGGTGCTGGGGTCCATCAGTGCTGGTCACTTTTTAAACACCACCTCCCAAGGGCACAGGAACAGGCAATTCCCAAATGTCAGAAGTCAAGCAGATGAGGCAGAAGGCCGGCTTGGCTGAACAGCATTCTTCTCTTGGAAACAAGGCAAAAAGGAAGGTGTATGCCCAGTGGAAGCAAGGTCAGGTGACATGGGAGGAATAGAGAGGTGCTGCTGGCCACTGTAGGGAGAAAATTCATGCGGCCAAAGCTCAACTGGAGCTGAAGCTGCCAGAACTGTGGGGGACAATAACAAGAGTTTTTTCAAATATATTAAGGGCAAAAGGCAGTGCAGAAATAACATTAGCCTGTTACAGGATGAGGATGGTCACCTCACAAATAGGGACATAGACAAGGCAGAGGTATTTAACGCATTCTTTGCCTCTGTCTTCAACACGGATGACAGACCAAGGGGGTCTCAGTGCCCTGAGCTGTAGGACTATGACTGTGAGAATGATCAGCTCCCAGTCAACTCTGAAATTGTGCGGGATCTGCTGCTCCAGCTGTATCTCTACAAATCTATGGGGTCTGATGGGATTCATCCAAAAATCCTCAAAGAGCTGGCTGATGTCATCGTGAGACCTCTCTCGATGATTTTTGAGCAGTCTTGGGAATCCGGAGAGGTCCCAGCTGACTGGAAGCTGCCTAACATTGTCCCGATTTTCAAGAAGGGCAAGAAGGAGGACCCCGGAAACTACAGGCCTGCCAGTCTCATGTCAGTGCCCGGTAAAATCATGGAAAAGATTATTCTGGGAGGTATTGAAAAACACCTGGAGGACAATGCAGTCACTGGTCACAGCCAGCATGGCTTCATGAGGGGAATGTCCTGCCTGTTGAACCTGATTTCCTTTTATGACAAGGTAACACACCTAGTTGATCAAGAGAAGCCAGTAGATGTCATCTTTTTGGACTTCAGCAAAGCTTTTGATACTGTCTCTCACAGGATCCTTCTGGACAAAACGTCCAGCATTCAGCTGGATAAACATGTTACGTGATGGGTGAGCAACTGGCTCATGGGTCAGACACAGTTATAGTAAATGGGGTTACATCACACTGGCGTCCAGTCACTAGTGGGGTTCTGCAGGGCTCCATCCCAGGCCCAGGTCTCTTCAACATCATTAACAACTTGGATGCAGGACTCGAAGCTGTACTAAGTTTGCCAACAACACTAAATTGGAAGGAGCTGTTGACTCCCTCAAAGTTGGAGAGGCCCTGCAGAGAGACCTAGACTAACTAGAAGGCTGGGCAATCACCAACCATATGAAGTTTAACAAGGGCAATGCCGGATTCTGCACCTGAGATGGGGCAACCCTGGATGCACATACAAGCCAACCGTATCCTGGGGTGCATCAGGCACGGCATCTCCAGCTGGTCAAGGGAGGTGACTGTCCCGGTCTACACTGCGCTGGTGTGGCCTCACCTCCAGTACTGGGTGCAGTTTTGGTCACCGCAATATAAGGAGGATATAAAGCTATTAGAGAGCATCCAAAGGAGGGCCACAAGGATGGTGAAGGGTCTAGAGGGGAAGCCATATGAGGAGGGGCTGAGGTCACTTGGTTTGTTCAGCCTGGAGGGGACTGAGGGGAGACCTTATGGCGGTCTTCAGCATCCTCACAAGGGGAAACGGAGGGGCAGGTGCTGATCTCTTCATTCTGGTGACAAGTGACAGGACTCAAGGGAACGGCATGAAGCTGAGTCAGGGGAGGTTTAGGTTAGATATCAGGAAAAGGTTTTTCACCCGGAGGGTGGTTGGGCACCGTAACAGGCTCCCCAGGGAAGTGGTCACAGCACCAAGCCTGCCTGAGTTCAAGGAGCAGTTGGACAATGCTCTCAGGCATGTGGTGGGATACTTGGGGTGTCCTGCACAGGGCCAGGAGTTGGACTTTGATGATCCTTGTGGGTCCCTTCCAACTCAGCATATTCTATGATTTTATGATTCTATGATTCTATGAACAAAGTCTGTGAGCCTTGACTTTCATCTTCCCAAAAATCTGTCTTTTATTGAAATTATTAATTTACCCTAGAGACAGGACTTTAATACAAGTCCTGTATCAAGTAATAGATTCTGGAATTGGGCAGTGTCTTTCTAGCTGTTAATTTATTTCAGTCAGACATTCTAATCTGACATTCCTAAATCAGTTTTCTGTGGCCTCCCTTCAAACCTGATAGAGCATTTATCAGAGCATAAGTGGGTAGTTTGAACTGTCACTTGGCCCTTTTTACTAGTAAATTCAAAAAGGAAACAGTTTAAACCATGGGACATTCAAGAAAATCAACATTCTGAAATCCATTGCATCACCAAATACTGCTGATAAAGGCTTCCATTTAGTATCTCTGTCTCAAACTATGTACCAGTCAGAATACTATCCCAATATAAAAGGATGAAGAGCTACGTATACACATATTAAAAAACCCCCAGTAATATTCTACATTCACATTCTTGAAAGATCCCACCATATTTACAGTGTTTTTCAAAATGTACATCCACTTTACAGGTCTTATCTAGCTTAAAGCTTCCATGCAAATATTTTTAATTTATTCCTGAAGTAGCTTCCTGGAGAGTCCCACAGTACTTTAGTCCAGAAGGATCATTATGCACATGAGATTTCCAAGTTTGAATTAATGTTATGTTTAAATAGAATCTGAGGGAGGGGGGGTTATTGTAACTTTCTCATTCACAACTTTAATAAACATAGGTAGACAATTATGTAGGACTCTTGAAAAATAGCAGAACAAAACACTTCTAAAGGAACAGCCTAGAGCACACATGGGTCAGAATTTCTAGATCTAGGTTTCTCAGTCACCACCCATCTTTCACATCCGGAGGGGGGGGGAAGAAAAAAAAGACTAAACTGATTTGAGACTATGCATGACTATGACAGAGTTATGGAGTATACAACATTTCCCAAAAGATATATGTGAGCTATCAAAGAGCATCCAAGTATTACACAACCATAGTATTAAAGTCTCCTGCAGTTTCTTCATAGAATATTCTGAAGCTAAATCAATTACTTTTCAACAAGAAACAGACTGCCATGTTATTCCATAGCACCACAACTCACTGACAAATTCAGCATTTGTAGAAAACAAACAGAACTTGGTAGTACAAGACTACACCGTTCAACAAATAATGGGGGGGGAGCAATGCAAACCACAAAAATTCCTTTTTTTAATCTACCAGTGCTACTTCAATTCCTACTTCTCACAGGATTAGAAAACCTAAACCCATGCACAGCATTAATACCCCACATCTGTATAATTGAGTTCATTTAGCAAGGAATATGCCTACACCATTCGCACTAGAGACAGATTCCCTCCCCCTCCCTTTGCATGCTGGTGAAGGGTCTAGAGCACCCCGGAAAAATCCTCCCCAAACCTTCACATTTTGACATACAGACACTCATCCCTGTCACAAATGGTGTGATAAAGAGGGACAGACATTTTCTGCATGACCCTTCTAACATCTCCCTCACATATTGGGAGGACAAGCACTCTTGCAACATACAAGGAAAGATCTCACTGCCATGCCATAACCCACCAAAACCCTTATTTACACAGCAGTAAACCTTGTACAACCCACCAACAGCTTTTCTCCACCAAAAACCTACACACACAGGACTTAACAACCCCAGCCCTCTATTCGCAGCACAAAAAAGCACCAGAAAAATCTCCCAACATTAAACTCACACATGCAACCCACCAACTTCTGTACTAGATTCTTTAGGACCCAAATACTCCCCCATCCACATGTGTAGACTTCCAAAAAAGCTCACATCCTCCCCAAGACATGCTCACAGTTTAAGAGTCCAGAAAATGGTTGTCCAATTCCTAACAGGCCTGCTGCCTGCCTTGTATACTTAGGGTTCAAAAAGCCTGTTCAAAATACTGTACTGGGTGTGGCTGAGCTGGAGTTAATTTTCCCACAGCAGCCCTCACAGTGCTGTGCTTTGCATTGGGAGCTGGAAAGGTGTTGAGAACACACCAGTGTTTTGGCTACTGCTGAGCAGCGCTAGCACAGCATCAGCGCTGTCTCTCAACATTCTATCCCCCATCAAGGGGTTGGGGGTGGGCAAGATCCTGGGAGGGATGAAGGACTGCACCTCGTGGAAAGTGACCCACGTTGCAGCAGTTCATGAAAAACTGTTGCCCGGGGAGATGGACTTATGCTGGAGAAGTTCATGGAGGACTGTCTCCTGTGGGAGGGACCCCATGGTGGAGCAGGAGAACGCCTCCTTTCCCTGAGCAGCGGCAGAAACAGCCTGTTATGAACTGACCATAACCCCCATTCCCTGTCTGCCTGCACCACTGGGGGGGGAGGAGGTAGAGCCCGGGAAAGAGGGAGGGGAGGGGGAAAGGTATTTTTAAGATTTGTTTTCATTCTCATTATCCTGCTCTGATTTGATTGGTAATAAATTCAATTAATTTCCCCAAGTCGAGTCTGTTTCGCCCGTGACGGTAATCAGTGAGAGATCTGTCCCTGCCTTTATCTCAACTCGTGAGTCTTTTGTTATATTTTCTCTCCCCTGTCCAGTTGCAGAGGGGAGTGATAGAGTGGTTTTGGTGGGTACCTGGCATCCAGCCAGAGTCAACCCACCACATATGAACATGAGGACATTGAAGTAGCATTAAGAAATTAGCAAAAACCTCAGTTTCTAGAGGCATGTGATTTCTGGTTAAAAAGCTAACCCCTCTAAGAGAATCTATGTCAGTATTCATGACGAGAAAAACAGTTCAGGGTGAAAGAAGTTAACTGTCTCATTTGCAACTTCCCTCTACCAGTGTAAAGGTACTAGTTAGCAAAAGCATATTAGCAATAATGGCTTAGACAAGGAATGACGAGAAAATATCCAAGCAGGATATTTTTATGGGCACTATTAAAGCACAACCCATACAAAAACATGATAATGATTCTAGTATAAGATTGAGAACAAATGGCTATGAAAGATATAACATTTGCAAACAGCCAAAGTAAAGAACTGGTTAAAACCACTCGCTGCTGAGATCCCATAGAAAGCAATGAAAAAGGACTGACAAAGAAAAAATAAATCAAAATAGTCTAGGTTTGCAAAACCAAGAATACCTAAAATGACTAAATCATTACCCTGAGAAGACAGAACAACTTCCTCTACACAGACACCGATTTATTTGGATCCTTTGCTTTATTGGGGTAATGCTTATGTGGGGAATCAATTCTCTCAAACAGAATCTCTCTGAACGTAAGACAGCTCTCAAACCCCACCACCAACTCTTCACAAACGTTCCTTGTAACCTTGCTGAGGTACACACCTAAGCCAACCCACAGTAATGCGAGGTCTCCATGCAAACCTGAAACAATAAAGTGCATTTTCTGCATCAAAAATGCTCAAGCGCAGCCTGCCCATACCCGACTCCATGCGGTGATGCGATGTGGTGTCGTGTTCCTTCGTCGTCGCGTCACGCCTCCCTCCCCCCGCCCGCGCGGGCAGCAGACTGACCTGTCAACAAATGGCAGCGACGGTGACAGAGCAGAGGAGCAACGCTATATCCGGCCGCTAAGATAAGGGGGCGGAGCAGAAATCTTTTTATCTTCAGGGAGTTGATTCCCGTCCCCTTTTCCTTCCAGTTCCCCTTTTATTTTTTCCCTACCCCCGGCAACAAACAAACAAACAAGCAAACAAACAAAAACCACAAAAAAAGACAGAAAAAAGAGAGAGAAAAAAATACTTTCGTTCTCTCTCTCTCTCTCTCTCTCTCCTTCCTTCCTTCCTTCCTTCCTTCCTTCCTTCCTTCCTTCCTTCCCTCCTCCCCCACTTCTCTCCCACTCCAGTATTCCAACTCAGAGTTTAAAACAAAGAGACGGAAATAGCCGAGTACGGACCGAAAGAAGCCGAGTGAGCGTGTCATGCATATAGCGCATGCGCAGTGCATGTACACATACGCTTAGATCTGTATCCTAGCCCCTGTTGAGATATGGGATTGGTTTCGCGTTATCCATTCCTCCTATCCCACTTCGGCTGGCGTTTGCTGAAATGGGAGCAATATCTTTCTGGTTCCTCCCTAAGCTCGGGGTGGAGGATGCCTCGCTGCTGTACTCCCTGCATTTCTCCCTAGGTTGGCTCCTGTAGGATTCCCCAGCCCAGTATTGCTCCCTCATGCATGTACACATTTTTCAGGTAGCATCCTTGCATGCTATCTTTTCATCAAGGTGGGAGTGATTGCGTGAGGGATGAATCTACTCTCGTGCAGTGCATGCTTTTCCCCTGCCTCATTTAGCCTTCTTGACACAGGGACAGGCACTCCTGGCACTGCTTTCCCCAAACTTGTACCTTGTCCACATGCAAAGACAAAAAAGGGCTAAGGAGAATCTCCATCATTTCTTAGATGTGGGGGAAACATTGACAAAGGCTGAGGAAAAGGCTGAGCTATTTAATGCCTTCTTTACCTCAGTCTTTAATAGTAAGACCACTTGCTCTCTGGGTACCCAGCTCTCTGAGCTTGAGGACAGAGATGGGGAGCAGAATGAAATCCCCATAGTACTCGGGGAAATGGCTAGCAACCTGCTACACCACTTAAACAGACATAAGTCTGTGGGACTGGATGGGATCCACCCAAAGGGACTGAGGGAGCTGGCAGAAGAGCTTGCTAAGCCACTTTCAATAATTTCTCAGCAGTCCTGGCTAACTGGAGAGGTCCCAGATGACTGGAGGTTGGCCAATGTGACAGCCATCCACAAGAAGGGCCAGAAGGAGGATCCAGGAAACTAAAGACCTGTCAGTCTGACCTCAGTGCCCGGAAAGGTTATGGAGCAGAACATCTTGAGTGCAATCACACAGCACGTACAGGACAACCAGGTAATCAGGCCAAATCAGCATGGGTTTGTCAAAGGCAGGTCCTGCCTGACCAACCTGATTTCCTTCTATGACAAGGTGACCCACCTAGCGGATGAGGGAAAGGCTGTGGATATTTTCTACCTGGACTTTAGTAAAGCCTTTGACACCATTTATCACAGCATTCTCCTGGAGAAACTGGCAGTTCATGGCTTGGATGGGCATATATTTTGTGGGTAAAAAACTGGCTGGATGGCTGGGCCCAAAGAGTGGTGGTGAATGAAACTAAATCCAGTTGGCTGAGAGTCATGAGTGGTGTTCCCCAGGGCTCAGTACTGGGGCCAATTCCATTTAATATCTTTATCAATTATCTGGACGACGGGACCAAGTGCACCTTCAGTCAGTCTGCAGATAACACCAAGTGTTGATCTGCTTGAGGGTACAAAGACTCCACAGAGGGATCTGGACAGGCTGCGCCCATGGGTCGAGGACAATTGTATGAGGTTCAACAAGGCCAAGTATTGGGTCCTGCACTTGGGCCACAGCAACCCCGTGCAACATTACAGATTTGGGAATGAGTGTCTGGAAAGCTGCCTGGCGAAAAAGGATCTGGGAGAGTTGGTTGACAGTCACCTGAACATGAGTCAGCAGTGTGCCTAGATAGCTGAGAAGGTTGATGGCATCCCAGCTTGTATCAGAAATAGCATGGCCAGCAGGACAAAGCAAGTGATCATTCCCCTGTACTTGGCACTGATGAGGCCACAACTCAAATACTGTGCTGATTTTTGGGCCGGGCCCCTCACTACAGGAAAGACATTGAGGTGCTGGAGTGTGTCTAGAGAAGGGCAACAAAGCTGGTGAAGGGTCTGGAGCACAAGTCCTATGAGGAGCAGCTGAGGGAACTGGGGTTGTTTAGCCTGGAGAAATAGAGGCTCAGGGAAGACCTTATTGATTTCTACAATTACCTGAAAGGAGGTTGTAGCCAGGTGGATGTTGGTCCCTTTTCTCAAGTAACAAGCAATAGGACAAGGATAAATGGCCTCAAGTGGTGCCAGGGGAAGTTTAGACTGGATATTAGGAAAAATTTTGTTCACCAAAAGGGTTGTCAAGCATTGGAACAAGCTGTCCAGGGAAATGGTTGAGTCACCATCCCTGGAGATATTTAAAAGACATATCAATGTGGTGCTTAAGGGCATGGTTTAGTTGTGGACTTGACATTGTTAAGTTAGTGGTTGGACTTAAAGGTCTTTTCCAACCCAAATGATTCTGTGATTCTATGATTCTAAGTTCTCATGAACGTAATTTCTGTTGATGCTTTATTAGGCCTTTTAGATACAGAGACTAGACAGAGTAAAGGAACAAAAGTAGGTATTTATTTGAAGGGCTTTTAAGGTACACCTTGGGGAGCTAGAGGCTATTGCTAAGATGGACTCTAAGATGGACGACAGGTCACGAGTTTTTTACACTTTTATAGGTTTGGTTCATTTGCATATCAGGGTTAATTTTTTAATTAAAGCTTTAGTTAAATGATGTAATTTTTTTAGCTACTTTTTTTTTTAGAGACTCTTTGGTTTACACCTTTTGGGCTCAGGATGGTTTAGGTGTCTTTGAAGAGCAGTCTGGAGAGGCTTTGTTATGTTTAACTAGCATGAGAGAGCAGAAAGTAACAGGCTACAAGAAGCTTTAAAGTTGCACACTAAGTAGTACAGAGTTTAAAAAATATAAAAGTTAAAACTTAAGGCATTATTTTTTTTTTAGAGGTTTGACAAGGCTTTTACTTTGTTGAGACTTTATTTTAAATATTTTAAATATTTACTAATAATGTATATTTATTAGCAGTATATATTTATAAACAAAAATTATAATTACAATTATTATAAACAATTTTTAATTTAGGGTTAGTTTGGTAACTATGAAACAAGGGTGTGGAAAAGACAATTAGCTTTGAATGCTATTTAATGTAAGATTTAAGTTTTTAAATTGTAAATAAATTTTGTTGGTTTTTTTACTTTAGTTTACATGTCAATTGTTAACTTTGTATTTAAATGAATGTTTTTGGATACACTTTGAACTAGAATTATATGAAAGTTTTGGTTTTAAACTCGAGTTAGGGTTACTAACTGTGTAGATAATAAACACAGGAGAAAAAATAATTTAAACTACATCAGCTTTGTTTGTATCAGTCTCTGTTTTCTCAGCTGTTTCAGGAGCAGAAGCCTTTTTAACTCTGGAGTAGTGAATCCAGGGTCTTTTGCCAGCGACTTTGACTGCGGTGAGGGTGATCAGCAAAATTTGGAATGGTCTTTTTTACTTAGCTTGTAGAGGATTACTGTTTTACTACTTAACGTAGACTTAGTCTCTAGGCTGGAAGGGATGTGCAGGGGTGTCTAGTCTTATGGGTCTGGATAACACGATGTAATTTTGGAGCTTCTGCAAAGTAGAACTTAAAGCCATTAGATATTTCTGTAAATTAAGTTTTCTTTTCATGTGAATCTCACTTGGAACATGTGGGATTTGATATGGCCTGCTATACAATATTTTATAGGGACTGATGTTATTTTTTCGCTTTGGTTGTATGCGGATTTTCAGTAAAGCTATAGGCAAGGCCTGAACTCACGTCATGGATGTTTCTTGACAAATTTTGCTAATTTGTGCCTTAAGGGTCTCATTCATGCGTTCCACCTTACTGCTTGCTTGGGGTCTGTAAGGTGTGTGCAGATCCTAAGCAATTTTTAAAATCTGGCTAACTTCTTGAATCACATTTGCAACAAAATGTGGTTTTTTGTCTGAGGACATACTTAAGGGAACTTTAAACTTTGGTATAATATGATTAAGCAAAACTTTCACTACTTCTTTGGCTGTGTTAGTGCGACAGGGGTAAGCTTCAGGCTATTCACGGAACGTGTTAACTAACACTAGAATGTACTTGTATCCTTTTTTGCGTGGTAACTCAGCAAAGTCTATTTGCCAGTAATCTCTAGGAAGATCTCTTGCTTTTGTTACTCTTAACATAACTCTTTTCTTTGTATCAGGATTGTTTTTGCAGCAGATTTTACACTTGCTTACTACTGATTGTACAATATTTGCTATTTTTTTTATTACTACTTTTTTTAGATGTTTTAGAAGATTTTTAACTCTGAAATGTGTGCTTTTATGTTTTCTTCGAGCTAGCTTTCGAAGAATTAGAGGTGGGACTACGACTTGATTTGTAGGTGTAACAGCTTATCTATTTTTTGTGATCTCAGCTTTAAGAAACTTAATTAACTTGTGGTCTGCCTGATCATATTTTGGGGTGAACTCTGACAAATCAATTTTTTTCTGTGGAATTACTGCAAGAATATTTTTTTTTTGCAGCCCTTCTTGCTGTTTTATCAGCAAAGCAATTTCTTAATTCTGGAGTGGTTTTCTTTTTTTGGTGACTTTTACAATGCATGATAGCTACTCTTGTGGGTTTTTTGATGCTTTTTAAAAGGGCAAGGATTTGTTCAGCATGTTTGATCTGGTTACCTTGAGCGTTTAACAGTCTTTTTTTTTTTTTAGATGGCTCTATGGGCATGGACAACACTAAATGCATATTTAGAGTCTGTTTATATATTTACTTTCTTCTCTTTGCTCAGGTCTAGGGCTCTTGTTAATGCAATCAGTTCGGCTTTTTGTGATGACACATCGGCTGGCAGGGCTTTCGCCTCGATCACCTTGTTCTGGGTGGTTACTGCATAACCTGTCATTCATTTACCATTTTTCATGAAGCTGCTTTCATCTGTAAACAGCTCTTAATCTGGATTTTTTAGGGGCACGTCTTTCAGGTCTGGTCTGCTGGAATAGACTTCTTTGATTGTTTGCAAACAGTCATGCTCAGGCACGTCATTGGTTAAGGCAGAGGACAGAAACATGGCAGGGTTAATAACAGAAGTTGTTTTCAGGGTAACATCATCTTGTTTTAACAGCAGTGACTGATATCTAAGCATTTGATTGCTTGACAGCCAGTGTCTTCTTTTTTGCTTGAGTACTGCTGCTACTGCATGTGGCACATACACTACAATGTGTTGTCCAAGGGTGAGTTTCTGGGCTTTTTGAATCAGGATGACCGTAGCCGCTACGGTTTTTAAACACTCAGGCCACCCTTGGCTAACAATGTTTAGCTGTTTGGAAAAATAGGCCACAGCCTTCTGTTGGCTTCTGAGGCGCTGTGCTAGTACGCTCAGTGCCACATTAAGTTTCTCATGTGTAAAAAGTTCAAAAGGCTTAGTCAAGTTTGGTAAGCTCAGTGCTGGAGCTGACATTAGAGAGTGTTTCAGCTGTTTAAATGCAGCCTTTGTGCTTTCAGTTTAAGTTATAATGCTATTTTTAGATGCTTTTATTGCTCTGTACAAGGGTTTTACTAACAACTTATAATTTGCTATCTACAACTGACACTAACTTGCTATTCTTAGAAAAGCTTGCATCTCTCTCACGTTGTGGGGCTCTGGAAGTCGGCAGATGGCTTTTTTCTGTTCTTTGCTGAGCTGTCGGTGTCTACGGAAGATCTCAAGTTTCAAGTAAACTACTGCTTCTTTGGCGATCTGTGCTTTGTCTTTGGAAACTGTATTCACTCTGTCTTAAAAAGTTTAACAAGCTTACAGTGAATTGAATACAGTCATCTCTAGTTTTAGCTGCGATCAAGATGTCATCAACATACTGAAGGATAACCCTTCCTGGCTCTTGTCTCTTCTAGTCTTTTAATTCTTTTGCTAGCTGATTTTTAAATATTGTTGGGCTATTTTTGAAACCCTGGGGTAGGACTGTCTAAGTAAGTTGGCTTTTCTTTCTTGTTTTGGGATTTTTTTACTTAAAAGCAAAAAGCTCTTGGCTGTTTTTATGCACAGATATGCAGAAAAAGGCATTTTTCAGATCTACTACAGTAAACTACCCTAATTTGTCTGTCAGTGTGGTTAAAAGTGTATATGGATTGGCTACCACTGGGTGTATGTCTTCTGTAATTCTGTTAATTGCTTTTAAATCTTGGACTAACTGATAATTTTTACTATCAGCTTTCTTTACTGAAAGGATTGGCATGTTATACTTGGACTCACATTGCACTAATAACTCATGATGGAGGAATTTTTTAATTATAGGTGCTAATCTTTTACGACTTTTTAACTTTAAAGGATATTGTTTTTGCCTTACCGGTGTGGCTCTTGGTTTGAGTGCAATGCTCACTGGTTCTGCTTGTTTGGATCTTCTTGGAACATCACTGGCTCACACAATTGGATTGACAGCATTTTTAACTTTAATGGGGATTTCACTACATTTATTTTGTATAAAAAGTGCAGCAACTTAGACAAATTTAGTTTTTGGAATTATAACTCGTACACTCTCTCTTTTTTTAAATTTGATTTCAGCTTTTAATTTCTTTAACAAATCTCTCTCTAGCAATGGTTTAGGGGAGTTAGGCATATAAAGAAATTGATGAGTTACTCAGTATTTCTCTAGTTTAAATTTCAAAGGTTGGAAGAAAGGCTGTGTTTCAGTTACCTCTGTCGCCTCAACAACATGAACAGTTTCATGACTCAGTTTTTTTTTTAGAGTATTTAACACAGAATATGCTGCACTAGTGTTTACCAGAAATTCTATACCATCTTTCCCCAGCTTGGCTATAACTGAAGGCTCTGCTGGGGGAGAAGCCTCCGGTCCCCATCATTCTGAGTCTTGTCTCAATGGGAGCTGGGGAACTGGGGGTGTCTTCTTTAACATTGAACAGTCAGCCTTCTAATGCCTTTTCTTTTTACAATAAGCGCATGTGTTTTTGTTCTTGGGGGGAGAAGCTTTCTTAGATGACTTTTCTTGACTACTTTTTTTTTTGGGAGAGGGTTTCCTTTTATCACTTGAGTCTCTATCTTGAAACACTCTCTAGGCTACTTTTAACAATTTACTCATGTCTTGAACCCCCTCTAACTTTTGCAACTTTTTTTTTATATTACTTGAAGCCTGACTTATAAACAAATAAGCTAGGTGGTTCTCCCCTTTTGTTGTATCAGGATTTATGTTTGTATATTTGGTGGAAGCTTTTTTTAACTTATTTAAAAAATCAGTCGGAGTTTTATTAGGACTTTGCTTCACTTCGTAAAGCTTTGCCTAGTTAAGAGCTTTAGGGACACTATGCTTTAACTCATATACTATGAGATCTTGATACCGTTTTAATCTTTGCATTTGTGCTGGTACATTGGGGTCTCACCCTGGATCATCTGTTGGAAAACTTTCTGCAACCGTACTTTGTAGCGTCCCGTTAGCTATGCCTGATTCTACAGAATCTGTAATAGCTTTGTTTACCATCTGCTTTTTAGTGGGATCAAGCAATGTCTCTATCATAACTGCTAAATCACTCTAGTTAGGATTCTGTGTTTTAATTGCTCTTTGTATCAAAGTAGCCACTTTGTCTGGGTTTTCTTTATATTTTCTTACTGTACTCTTTTATTGTTCTAATTTTATGAGGGAGTACGGAACTTTCACGTAGATTGGCCCTTGATTACCTGCAGTCTGTCTTAGAGGGGCTTGTAAAACTGGCTCTTTTTTTGCTTTGGTCCGTTTAGCAATTGGGCTCCGCTCTCTTATTGCTTTAATTGCTATCTTTCCCCTCTTTCGCCTGCTTAAAGCAGCTATCTCATTTTCTTCTTCAGAGGAGCTGCCTGAGTGAGAGCTGTCTGATTCCGAGGAATCGGCTGTGTCGGGTCTGCCCCAGCCCGTTCCGGTACCTGCTATCACTGACAGGGACCTGCTCCGCCGCAGAGGCCGGGCAGTGTCCCTGGGCCGGCGCGCTTCGATGACGTCATCTTTTGATCTAGCCGCTCGGCGCGCGGCGTTGTCATGGAGACTCCGACGCCTGGGAGAGGGGGGAACGCCACTCTCCCTGTGGGAGGTTCTCTCCCCGCCCTCCTGGTAGAAAACCTTGTTTTTTGGCTTCACTTCTAAGGGCGGTGCCGTAGGCTGCACACGCTGGCTGTCCTTTCTCCGCAGTCCCTCCCCCTTCTCCTGTTTCACTGGCAGGAATCCACTTAAAGCTGCCTGTCCTCCCCCTCCCACCCCCGTCGACTGAGAAGGAGGAGGAGGAGGAGGAGGAGAGGGGGGCCCATTCTTAAGGCAGGAGCTACTAGATCTATCTCTACATCTTCCCCTTTCGTCGAGTCTGACATAGACTTTTTAACCTTTTTTTTTTCTTTAGAAATAGTATATGCTTTCTTTTAGATAGTTGTAACTTAGATGCAGCTAAGAAGAGCTTCGCATATTCTAGTTTTAAGAAACACTGATCTTTTCGGTGATACGATATTAAATTTAATATTAATTTTTCATCTAGACTACTAAATTGGGGCCAGCTTTGCCAGTTGTCTAATCTATAAGCTGGCCAGATCACTGTTGAAAGCCGAATTAATTCTGCTTTTGTAAGGGTTTTATCTTTGCCAGTCAATTTTTCTCAGTTATTTAATACTAAACTTAAAGGCGAGTCTTGTGGTATTTCCTTCCCCATACGAGAAATATTACCGCCCATGGTTTTATGCTTATAAACAGAGAAGTTCACAGAAATAAAGCAAAGCGATCTAAAACACTCGATAAAGCACAAAGAGAAGACTAGAAAAAAGGAGGACTCGAACCCATAACCCCGAGGATTTAAACTGCGGCCGCTAACCCACTGCGCCACTTGGCTGGATGCCAAAGGGCGTTGGCTAGACACAGCCTAGCAACAAACTAACAGAGGGAAAATCAAATTCCCTGGAACTCGCACACGAGTTCCCTGTCAAGCTCTCACGAGCTGACAAACTAACAAAAGGGGGAAACACCAAATGAAACCCCCCGCCGGGACCCTTCCGAGTTCCTAAACAAACTAAGAGATCTCTTAATACCTAACTCCGGTGCTAACAGAATACTACCTTTATTTAGTTACTCACGTGCCTCTGTGCTGGATCTGGAGGGTGTTCTGGGCTCTTGGGGCTCTTCTGGACTGTAGCAACTGCCCCCCCGGGTGCCGGCAAGGGGGGGGAGCTGAGCTGGATCTTTCTGAGTCCCAGAGGATTTTCGGAAGCCTCGTTGTCCCTTCGTGGTCACCAAAGAACTGATGCCTTATCAGGCCTCTTAGACACGGAGACTAGACAGAGTAAAGGAACAAAAGTAGGTATTTATTTGAAGGGCCTTCAAGGTACACCCTGGGGAGCCAGAGGCTATTGCTAAGATGGACCCCAAGATGGACGACAGGTCACGAGTTTTTCACACTTTTATAGGTTTGGTTCATTTGCATATCAGGGTTAATTCTCCAATTAAAGCCCCAGTTAAATGATGTAATTCTCCTTAGCTACCCCCCCCTTCAGAGACTCCTTGGTTTACACCCCTTGGGCTCAGGATGGTCCAGGTGTCCTTGAAGAGCAGTCCGGAGAGGCTTTGTTATGTCTAACTAGCATGAGAGAGCAGAAAGTAACAGGCTACAAGAAGCTTCAAAGTTGCACACTAAGCAGTACAGAGTTTAAAAAATATAAAAGTTAAAACCTAAGGCATCACTGTTTAACTGTAGATATTATAAATAGAGCTGTTTCCTTGTAATAAAATCCTTTAATAGCCTGAAAGACCAAAAGGGAAGGATTTCTGCTATGTGCGGTGACTGCATAGTATGCTGCATGTCCATTAGTCTTGTTTGATGCTACACTGCTAAGGGCTCCCAACATATAAAAGGGTATACAATTATTTGTGCTATTCTCTCCTTACAGTGTTAGCTCTAATAAATAGTATTTTAAATTTTACTTTACAGAATCCAAGTGCTTTCTTCCTGTAATCATAATGGACCAGCATGTCTAGGTACAAATCATGGACCCCTTGCAGGCCAAAGGAAAGCCAATAAGAGAAGGTGCCTCTGTGAAAACAAATTTAAGAAAGGGTAAAAAATGCTACACAGGCAGTGAGGTGTGAAGAAAACAAAGAAAGGAAGAGAAACAATCCTGTAGACACCAAGGTCAGAGAAGGAGGAGGGGGAGAAGGTGCTTCAAGCATTGAAGCAGATATTTCCCTGCAGCCCATGGAGAGAACCACACTGGAACAGATAAGCACACTGGAGCGTATATCTACATTGCAGCCCATGGAGGACCCCATATCAGAGCAGGTGGATGTGCTCTGAAGGAACTGCAGCCTGTGGTGATCCCATGATGGAGCAGGCTTTCCAGACAGGAACTGTGGCATGTGAAGAGGACTCATGCAGGAGATTTTCTTAAAGGATTGCAGCCCAAGGGATGGACGTGCACTGAGGCAGGGTGTCGCTGTTCTCATCGCGGATGAGTAGAGAAACGACACGAGTCCAGGCTCAGGGATAAATGGAAGCAATTTAATAATCTCTCAGAAGGCTTTTATATGTTAGTTCGCAAAAGTGTGTGAAATGGCATAAGGTAATTGGTTTTTTGCCATCCACCCCTTAAGGGGATTGGTCAAGTTCTAAGACACCCATCTCTAAATGTTTTTCTAGTTAGAACCATAACAATTCTGCAAAACAACCTGCAGGTGCAAGAAGTTTACAAAACTGTAACATTGTTTTGAGTTACTTGCATGGGAAAGACAGAATTCTCACAAAAATGCTGCAGAGAGCTGAAAAAATGCTGAAGCTTTTTCAGCATCCATAGCAGGGGAAACATGAGGAGGGAGGAGCAGCAGAGCCAAAATGTTATGAACTCACTGCACTCCCCCATCCCCCTTATGCTGCTGGGAGTGGTGGCAGGGAAGAGGTAGAGTCATCAAGACAGGGAATGAAGGAGTGAAGTCAAACCTATGAAAAAAAATGAGGGGTGGGGGGAAAGTGTTTTAATTTTGTCCTTGTTTCTTACCATCCTATTTTCAATTGGCAATAAATTGAATTAATTTTCACCAAGTTGAATCTGTTTTTCACAGGAT
Source organism: Lycocorax pyrrhopterus obiensis (assembly GCA_014706295.1). Taxonomy (NCBI): domain Eukaryota; kingdom Metazoa; phylum Chordata; class Aves; order Passeriformes; family Paradisaeidae; genus Lycocorax; species Lycocorax pyrrhopterus. Next base: position 2,784,316 of record JACSVZ010000030.1, on the reverse strand, counting down.
GGCAATGGGTAAGTGATCTCCCCGTCTTTATCTTGACCCATGAGCTTTTCCATTTTATTTTCTTCCCCCCATCTTGTTGAGGAGGAAGGGTGACAGAGCAGCTGGATGGGTGTTGGGCAGCCAGCCAAGGTCAAACAACTACATCATTAGAAACTGGTCTTGCACATGTGGAAATGGCCACATAAAACAGTAGTTTTTTACATAGGATGGCTGTGTCCAAAGAGTTACAGTCAGCAGCTCAATGCCCAAGTAGAAACAGTAATGAGTGGTGTCCCTCAAGGGCCCATACTGAGACCAATACTATTTAATATCATCATCAAAGATATAGACAGTGGGATCGAGTGCACCCTCAGCAAGTTTGCAGATGACATCAAGTTGACTGATGCAGTTGATTCACTAGAGGGAAGGGATGCCATCCAAAGGGATCTTGAAAGGCTTGAGGAGTGGGCCCATGTGACCCTCGTGAAGTTCAACAAGGCCAAGTGCAGGGTCCCACATCTGGGGCGTGGCAACCCCCAACACCAGTACAGACTGGAGGATGGATGGATTGAGAGCAGCCCTGCTGAGAAGGACTTGGGGATACTGGTGGATGAAAAATTGGACAAGAGCAATGTGCACTTGCAGCTCAGAAAGCCAATCATATCCTGGGCTGCATGAAAAGAAGTGTGGCCAGCAGATCAAAGGAAGTCATTCTCCTCCTCTACTCCACTCTTGAGAGACCCCACCTGGAATAGTGTCCAGCTCTGGGGTCTCCAACACAAGAAAGACATAGAACTATTAGTGTAGGTCCAAAGGAAGGCCATGAAAATGGTCAGAGGGCTGGAACACCTCTCCTATAAAGGAAGTCTGAGAGAGTTGGGGTTGTTCAGCCTGGAGAAGAGATGGCTCCAGAGAGACCTTATTGTGGCCTTTTAATATATAAAGAGGGCTTATAAGAGAGACTTTTTTACCAGGGCCTGTAGTGAGAGGAAAATGGGCAATGTTTTTAAACTGAAAAAGGGTAGATATAGATTGTACAGACTCCATAAATCCTTTTCTCCTGTCCTACTTCTTGAGAAGAGAGATGGGACTATGCAATCTAAAACGATTTATTGCTAAAATAACAAACAAGGCACCAGTCTCATGAGGCATGAGATTTTAACAACACATCGTAAAAATGGCAAATAGTCACAAGATTCAGGGTTACATGGCAATTTATAACTTTCTAATCCAATAGACAGTTAAAACGAAACTTTGTTTTGACTTGATGACCTATCACTTGTAGAACCTCTTCCCTGCAATGCAGGTGTCTCTTGACCAATAACTTGTCTGGTCACGTACACACATATACTTCTATTATAACATCTAAATTCTTAACTTAAACTATAAAGTCACATTGTTATACTTAAAACCCTTCACCATAACACCCCATACATACTTTTACTTATCACTATAAAAACATAGGTTTGTAATCCTCCTGCTTAAGGACCATAAATCACTGTCAATTATGCCAGACCAAGTTTCTTCCAGGGCTGCAAATCAAACCCACCATTAACTGCAGAAATTTTTACTCCTCTGTTTCCTAAAGATTGGACATAAGGAAGAATTTTTTTTATGATGAGGGTCATGAGACACTGGGATGGGTTGCCCAGGGAAGCTGTGGATGCCCCGTCATTGGAAGTGTTCAGAGTTTGTTTGGATGGAGCTTTGAGCAACCTGAACTAGTGAAAGATGTCCTTGCCCATGGCAGGGAGCTGGACCAGATGATCTTTAAAGGTCTCTTCAAATCTAAGCCATTCTATGATTCTATGTTTTGTATATAGCTTAAGATAATAGAAACTGATCATGCATATGCTGTAGTGCTCACATAGAAAACCATGACCTACCTAGAATATGAGTTCAGTGAGTCTCACCTAATCCACATTAAGATGCTTTTAACAGAGTCTGCTCTCACCTTTCAAATAGTGACTGACCATCCTGTCTGAAAGAACTGATCCCCCACATAAGCATTATCCCAATAAAGCAAAGGATCCAAATAAATCGGTGTCTGTGAACGTAGAATAAGTTGTTCTATCTTCTCGGGTGTACTAGTTTGAAAGAAAACCAGTGAGAGATTACAAGTCAGAACTACAATTTAATAGGAAAATTAAAATAAAGGCAGAAAACGCTGGCTTAAACTGACAGTCAGAATACAACCTGACACCCTGTTGGTCAGGGTGGTGGTAGCAGTCCGATTAAATGGTAGATGTGGTTCTGTTGAAGTGGTGATCCTGTAGTAAAGTCTGGTCCTTCTCCAGTGGTGGTTGTGTAGTTCTCATCCTCTGGGAAACCAGTAGGTAGGGCTGCCCCTGGTGTTCCAATGCCTCCGATTATATACAGGTAGGAATGCTTGGTTCCTCTCCCTGGGCAAAGCATCTCACAATGGGAGGATGTAATTTTTTTTGAGTCATGCATTGATGGCCAATTAGCGGAGATAGAGGGAGTTATCAGGGATGAGTCACAGAGGAGATAAAGAACACTGCCCCACCTGTCGTAACAGCTTATGAAGATGGTAATAGAATACATACTTTTGGTTACATCTTACATTTTAACCTAAGACATCAGGGTAATGATTTAGTCATTTTAGGTATTCTTGGTTTTGCAAACCTAGACTATTTTGATTTATTTTTTCTTTGTCAGTCCTTTTTCATTGCTTTCTATGGGATCTCAGCAGCGAGTGGTTTTAACCAGTTCTTTACTTTGGCTGTTTGCAAATGTTATATCTTTCATAGCCATTTGTTCTCAATCTTATACTAGAATCATTATCATGTTTTTGTATGGGTTGTGCTTTAATAGTGCCCATAAAAATATCCTGCTTGGATATTTTCTCGTCATTCCTTGTCTAAGCCATTATTGCTAATATGCTTTTGCTAACTAGTACCTTTACACTGGTAGAGGGAAGTTGCAAATGAGACAGTTAACTTCTTTCACCCTGAACTGTTTTTCTCGTCATGAATACTGACATAGATTCTCTTAGAGGGGTTAGCTTTTTAACCAGAAATCACATGCCTCTAGAAACTGAGGTTTTTGCTAATTTCTTAATGCTACTTCAATGTCCTCATGTTCATATGTGGTGGGTTGACTCTGGCTGGATGCCAGGTACCCACCAAAACCACTCTATCACTCCCCTCTGCAACTGGACAGGGGAGAGAAAATATAACAAAAGACTCACGAGTTGAGATAAAGGCAGGGACAGATCTCTCACTGATTACCGTCACGGGCGAAACAGACTCGACTTGGGGAAATTAATTGAATTTATTACCAATCAAATCAGAGCAGGATAATGAGAATGAAAACAAATCTTAAAAATACCTTTCCCCCTCCCCTCCCTCTTTCCCGGGCTCTACCTCCTCCCCCCCCAGTGGTGCAGGCAGACAGGGAATGGGGGTTATGGTCAGTTCATAACAGGCTGTTTCTGCCGCTGCTCAGGGAAAGGAGGCGTTCTCCTGCTCCACCATGGGGTCCCTCCCACAGGAGACAGTCCTCCATGAACTTCTCCAGCATAAGTCCATCTCCCCGGGCAACAGTTTTTCATGAACTGCTGCAACGTGGGTCACTTTCCACGAGGTGCAGTCCTTCATCCCTCCCAGGATCTTGCCCACCCCCAACCCCTTGATGGGGGATAGAATGTTGAGAGACAGCGCTGATGCTGTGCTAGCGCTGCTCAGCAGTAGCCAAAACACTGGTGTGTTCTCAACACCTTTCCAGCTCCCAATGCAAAGCACAGCACTGTGAGGGCTGCTGTGGGAAAATTAACTCCAGCTCAGCCACACCCAGTACAGTATTTTGAACAGGCTTTTTGAACCCTAAGTATACAAGGCAGGCAGCAGGCCTGTTAGGAATTGGACAACCATTTTCTGGACTCTTAAACTGTGAGCATGTCTTGGGGAGGATGTGAGCTTTTTTGGAAGTCTACACATGTGGATGGGGGAGTATTTGGGTCCTAAAGAATCTAGTACAGAAGTTGGTGGGTTGCATGTGTGAGTTTAATGTTGGGAGATTTTTCTGGTGCTTTTTTGTGCTGCGAATAGAGGGCTGGGGTTGTTAAGTCCTGTGTGTGTAGGTTTTTGGTGGAGAAAAGCTGTTGGTGGGTTGTACAAGGTTTACTGCTGTGTAAATAAGGGTTTTGGTGGGTTATGGCATGGCAGTGAGATCTTTCCTTGTATGTTGCAAGAGTGCTTGTCCTCCCAATATGTGAGGGAGATGTTAGAAGGGTCATGCAGAAAATGTCTGTCCCTCTTTATCACACCATTTGTGACAGGGATGAGTGTCTGTATGTCAAAATGTGAAGGTTTGGGGAGGATTTTTCCGGGGTGCTCTAGACCCTTCACCAGCATGCAAAGGGAGGGGGAGGGAATCTGTCTCTAGTGCGAATGGTGTAGGCATATTCCTTGCTAAATGAACTCAATTATACAGATGTGGGGTATTAATGCTGTGCATGGGTTTAGGTTTTCTAATCCTGTGAGAAGTAGGAATTGAAGTAGCACTGGTAGATTAAAAAAAGGAATTTTTGTGGTTTGCATTGCTCCCCCCCCACTTTATTTGTTGAACGGTGTAGTCTTGTACTACCAAGTTCTGTTTGTTTTCTACAAATGCTGAATTTGTCAGTGAGTTGTGGTGCTATGGAATAACATGGCAGTCTGTTTCTTGTTGAAAAGTAATTGATTTAGCTTCAGAATATTCTATGAAGAAACTGCAGGAGACTTTAATACTATGGTTGTGTAATACTTGGATGCTCTTTGATAGCTCACATATATCTTTTGGGAAATGTTGTATACTCCATAACTCTGTCATAGTCATGCATAGTCTCAAATCAGTTTAGTCTTTTTTTTCTTCCCCCCCCCCTCCGGATGTGAAAGATGGGTGGTGACTGAGAAACCTAGATCTAGAAATTCTGACCCATGTGTGCTCTAGGCTGTTCCTTTAGAAGTGTTTTGTTCTGCTATTTTTCAAGAGTCCTACATAATTGTCTACCTATGTTTATTAAAGTTGTGAATGAGAAAGTTACAATAACCCCCCCTCCCTCAGATTCTATTTAAACATAACATTAATTCAAACTTGGAAATCTCATGTGCATAATGATCCTTCTGGACTAAAGTACTGTGGGACTCTCCAGGAAGCTACTTCAGGAATAAATTAAAAATATTTGCATGGAAGCTTTAAGCTAGATAAGACCTGTAAAGTGGATGTACATTTTGAAAAACACTGTAAATATGGTGGGATCTTTCAAGAATGTGAATGTAGAATATTACTGGGGGTTTTTTAATATGTGTATACGTAGCTCTTCATCCTTTTATATTGGGATAGTATTCTGACTGGTACATAGTTTGAGACAGAGATACTAAATGGAAGCCTTTATCAGCAGTATTTGGTGATGCAATGGATTTCAGAATGTTGATTTTCTTGAATGTCCCATGGTTTAAACTGTTTCCTTTTTGAATTTACTAGTAAAAAGGGCCAAGTGACAGTTCAAACTACCCACTTATGCTCTGATAAATGCTCTATCAGGTTTGAAGGGAGGCCACAGAAAACTGATTTAGGAATGTCAGATTAGAATGTCTGACTGAAATAAATTAACAGCTAGAAAGACACTGCCCAATTCCAGAATCTATTACTTGATACAGGACTTGTATTAAAGTCCTGTCTCTAGGGTAAATTAATAATTTCAATAAAAGACAGATTTTTGGGAAGATGAAAGTCAAGGCTCACAGACTTTGTTCATAGAATCATAGAATCATAAAATCATAGAATATGCTGAGTTGGAAGGGACCCACAAGGATCATCAAAGTCCAACTCCTGGCCCTGTGCAGGACACCCCAAGTATCCCACCACATGCCTGAGAGCATTGTCCAACTGCTCCTTGAACTCAGGCAGGCTTGGTGCTGTGACCACTTCCCTGGGGAGCCTGTTACGGTGCCCAACCACCCTCCGGGTGAAAAACCTTTTCCTGATATCTAACCTAAACCTCCCCTGACTCAGCTTCATGCCGTTCCCTTGAGTCCTGTCACTTGTCACCAGAATGAAGAGATCAGCACCTGCCCCTCCGTTTCCCCTTGTGAGGATGCTGAAGACCGCCATAAGGTCTCCCCTCAGTCCCCTCCAGGCTGAACAAACCAAGTGACCTCAGCCCCTCCTCATATGGCTTCCCCTCTAGACCCTTCACCATCCTTGTGGCCCTCCTTTGGATGCTCTCTAATAGCTTTATATCCTCCTTATATTGCGGTGACCAAAACTGCACCCAGTACTGGAGGTGAGGCCACACCAGCGCAGTGTAGACCGGGACAGTCACCTCCCTTGACCAGCTGGAGATGCCGTGCCTGATGCACCCCAGGATACGGTTGGCTTGTATGTGCATCCAGGGTTGCCCCATCTCAGGTGCAGAATCCGGCATTGCCCTTGTTAAACTTCATATGGTTGGTGATTGCCCAGCCTTCTAGTTAGTCTAGGTCTCTCTGCAGGGCCTCTCCAACTTTGAGGGAGTCAACAGCTCCTTCCAATTTAGTGTTGTTGGCAAACTTAGTACAGCTTCGAGTCCTGCATCCAAGTTGTTAATGATGTTGAAGAGACCTGGGCCTGGGATGGAGCCCTGCAGAACCCCACTAGTGACTGGACGCCAGTGTGATGTAACCCCATTTACTATAACTGTGTCTGACCCATGAGCCAGTTGCTCACCCATCACGTAACATGTTTATCCAGCTGAATGCTGGACGTTTTGTCCAGAAGGATCCTGTGAGAGACAGTATCAAAAGCTTTGCTGAAGTCCAAAAAGATGACATCTACTGGCTTCTCTTGATCAACTAGGTGTGTTACCTTGTCATAAAAGGAAATCAGGTTCAACAGGCAGGACATTCCCCTCATGAAGCCATGCTGGCTGTGACCAGTGACTGCATTGTCCTCCAGGTGTTTTTCAATACCTCCCAGAATAATCTTTTCCATGATTTTACCGGGCACTGACATGAGACTGGCAGGCCTGTAGTTTCCGGGGTCCTCCTTCTTGCCCTTCTTGAAAATCGGGACAATGTTAGGCAGCTTCCAGTCAGCTGGGACCTCTCCGGATTCCCAAGACTGCTCAAAAATCATCGAGAGAGGTCTCACGATGACATCAGCCAGCTCTTTGAGGATTTTTGGATGAATCCCATCAGACCCCATAGATTTGTAGAGATACAGCTGGAGCAGCAGATCCCGCACAATTTCAGAGTTGACTGGGAGCTGATCATTCTCACAGTCATAGTCCTACAGCTCAGGGCACTGAGACCCCCTTGGTCTGTCATCCGTGTTGAAGACAGAGGCAAAGAATGCGTTAAATACCTCTGCCTTGTCTATGTCCCTATTTGTGAGGTGACCATCCTCATCCTGTAACAGGCTAATGTTATTTCTGCACTGCCTTTTGCCCTTAATATATTTGAAAAAACTCTTGTTATTGTCCCCCACAGTTCTGGCAGCTTCAGCTCCAGTTGAGCTTTGGCCGCATGAATTTTCTCCCTACAGTGGCCAGCAGCACCTCTCTATTCCTCCCATGTCACCTGACCTTGCTTCCACTGGGCATACACCTTCCTTTTTTGCCTTGTTTCCAAGAGAAGAATGCTGTTCAGCCAAGCCGGCCTTCTGCCTCATCTGCTTGACTTCTGACATTTGGGAATTGCCTGTTCCTGTGCCCTTGGGAGGTGGTGTTTAAAAAGTGACCAGCACTGATGGACCCCAGCACCTTTAAAAGCATTTTCCCAGGGGACTTTACTCACTAGTTCCCTGAGCAGCCTGAAGTCTGCTCTCCTCTTGTCCAGAGCTGAGGTTTTGCTGGCACTTTTCCTCCTGTCAACAGAGTATTTAAACTCAATTGCTTTGTGGTCACTGTGGCCAAGACGGCTGCCAATCTCCACTTTGCTCATGAGATTCTCTCTGTTGACAAGCAGCAGATCAAGGAGGGCATCTTTCTGAGTCAGCTCCCTTAGGACCTGTTTGATAAGTTGTCATCCAAGCTCTTTAGGAATCTTCTGGCCTGGGTTGTACCAGCTGTGTGATGCTCCCAGTTAATTTCTGGCCAGTTGAAGTCCCCCATAAGGACAAGGACAGTTGACTTGGAAGCGTCCCTTAGTTCCTCAAAGAATAATTCATCGGCATCATCATCCTGGTTAGGAGGTCTATAGTAGACTCCCACAGTGACATCTGCATTATTTGTTTATGCCTTGATTCTTACCCAGAGGCTCTCAACTGTGCCATTGCCAGCTGTGAGCTCCATACATTCCAGCCCCTCCATTACATACAACTCCATCCTCCTCCCCCCCCCCGCCACTTCTGCCCTGCCTATCCTTCCTAAAGAGCCTGTAACCATCCAACAGGGCACTTCAGTCACAGGACTCATCCCACCAGGTTTCGCTAAATGTACTTGCTATGCTGAAGTAGTTAATGCAATCAAAGGGTGGAGAGAGTGGGGTTGCATTGCATTAAAACCAGCCCTTGCTATGGTGATACGTACTGTTGTGTTTTATTGTTGTTTGAAACAGATACTGTATGCAGCAGTTCATACTGTAGTCTATTTTGAAGAGCTGAGGAAAAACTTGCTGATCTTTTTCAAATCAGGTTTCTGTTAAGTTAATCTTCTGAATAAATTCTTCTTTATTTAAATTGCTGGCATATAGAAAAATATTCCCTGTGATGAGAACTTAGGAGATGGAAAAAGGTTATTTGCTATTGAAGATTTGAATGAAACTTGTAATTACAAAGCTCTGAAAGTCTTACAGGAACATTGCAGGACAAAACAAAAGAGTAGTGACTTCATAGGTAATGCCATTTTTCTTTTTCTACCAGAAAGAAAACTTCATTTAAAGTGAAAATTGAGTTGTTCCTGGGGGGTAAATTCTGTCTGGAAGACCTACTACTTAAGAAAGAAAAAAAGTCTGTAGGAATAAATATGTCTACTTCAGAGAACTTGATTTCTTTTTTTAAACTTACCTTGTATAGTAAGAGCTAATCAAATTGCATTTTGACATCCTTGTAGTCCTTCTGAGTGGCCTGCCCCTTCTTCCAGAGGTTATAAACTGTCTTTTTTTCCCCTGTGTTTCAGCCAAAGCTCTATATTCACCCAGGCGGGTCTTCTTCCCCGTCAACTCATCTTTCAGCACACAGGGACAGCCTGCTCCTGCGCTTTTAAGATTTCCTTCTTAAAACATGTCCAGCCTTCCTGGACTGCTTTGCCCTTCAGGACTGCCTCCCAAGTGTCACGGGCCGATTGGAATCTTTGGACAAGGTTTGTCAGGGAGACCCTCCCATTGAGTCATGAGGTGCAGAAGGGACTGCCTTGCTTTCTAAACTCCTTCTCTCAGAGGAGTCTGGGTGCAGCTGGATCCAATCCTAGTCCCAGACTTGGTCAACTGTTTATGTCTAAAGGTATATATAGGTGTAACTGAACCTGTATACAACTTTGTCCTTCAGGATTAAGGATGGCAAACAGAATATATTTATATGAATAAAATAAATGACTTATTTAAACTGATGATGATAATGATAATGATTAGACAAAAAGAATTATTTACTACACAGTATAGATAGTTCAAAGTACTAGCATAATGCACTATTTTTAAAGCAATGATATTAAAACTAGCAAAATAATTATTAAATAGTGATTGATGTTGCTCACCCATACCAACAACCTTGGGAAAATCTCTTTTGCTCAGCCCTGAGGAGTAACCTTGAGGAGCATCCCCACTCAGGGGAGGAATCTCCACACACACACCTGGAAGGCATGTGTTAGAAGTCCCTGCCGTTAAAAAGTGGGACTTGGCTTTTATAGCATAAATTGATTGACTGTCAGTCAGATGTTTCTAGGTGAGCTGTGTCAGCTCAGCAGCCTTTAGCTCAGCAGCTTTAGATAAGTCGTCAGTATTATGACTTGTTGGTTCCTTTATCAGGAACTTTGTCTGCCACATCCTCACCAGTGCCAGTTTCTGTCAGGAAACATTGTTCTTCACATCCTCAGAATGTTTAACTTTGGAATTGATGAGTCAGGCTGATCTCAGTGTTCTTTGACACCAAAAGCAGCGTGACTCCCATTCTCCATCCATATCACTGATAACTTTTGCAAATAGGATAAAGTTTGAGCTGTTTTACCCCCACCTAGGCAGAGCATCCTGCTACACCAAGGGACTGTGTCAACCAGTGTCCTAAGGCCAAAGTCTGCCCTCTGGAAGTCTGAGGTAGCAGTTCTGCTTACCACCCTCCTTACTTCTCCGAGAATCAAAAACTCTCATTTTGTGATTGCTTTGCCCAAGATGACCCCCGACCATCACATCACCCACCAGTCCTTCTCTGTTTCAAGCAATGGGTCCAGTGGGGCACATTCCCTAGTTGGCTTCCTCACCAGCTGTGTCGGGAAGTTTTCTTCCACACACTCCAGGAACCTCCTGGACTGTATTGTATTTCCAGCAGACCTCTGGTAAGTTGAAATGCCCCACAAGAACAAGGGCTAGGAATCGCGAGACTTTTCCCAGCTGCTTATAGAATATTTTGTCTACCTTTTCTTTCTATAATAGACTCCCACCAGGATATCTGCCCTGTTGGCCTTCCTCCTGATTCTTACCCATAAACACTCATCACCATTGTCAAGCTCTACACAATCAAAACACTCCCTAACATACAGGGCTGCCTCATTGCCCCTCCTTCCTTGCCTATTCCTTCTGAAGAGTTTATAGCCATCCATGGCAGCACTCCAGTGATGTGACTCGTCCCACCAAGTCTCTGTGATGGCAACTATATCATAGTTTTCCTGCTGCTCCATGGCTTCCAGTTCCTCCTGTTCATTGTCCTTACTCAGTGCACTGGTGTAGATGCACTTCAGTTGGGCTATTGTTCCCACCATCTTTTTGGGGGGAGAAGCCTTAATTCCTATGTAAAAGTTCTCAGGTGCTTCCATAGTTTCTAATACCTCAATAACCCTTGCATCCTTGCTTCCGCATGGATCTCCATCTCCTACCTCCACTGAGATGCCAGACCGAAGGGCTTCGCTAGCACACTGTCCCTCAAACTTTCGCACAGCACCCCCAGGCTTATCTCTGGTGATCCTGGTTTTATCCTTTTCCCCCTTCACATACAGTTTAAAGCTCTCTCAATGGGCCCTGACAACTCCTGTGCAAAGATCCTTATCCCCCTTGAGAAAGGTGTACCTCGTCTGTCGCCAGCAGGCCTGGTGTTGTGTAAACTGACCCATGATCAAAACCCCCAAAATTCTGTTGGTGACAGCAGGCTCGGAGCCAGGTATTGACCTGCTGGCTCTTCCCTGCAACTGGAAGGATAGAGGAGAACACTACTTGTGCTCCAGCTCCCTTAATCAGTCATCCCAAGGCCCTGAGGACTCTCTTGATTGCCCTCGGACTTCTTGTTGCAACTTCATCGCTGCCTACATAACAAAGCAAAAATAGATAATAATCTGAGGGCCATACCAGGGTAGGAAGCTTTCTCTTCACATCTTTAACCCAGGCCCCAGGGATGCAGCAGACTTCCCTAAGAAGTGGGTCTAGTCTGCATATTGGGCCTTTTCTTCCCTTCAAAAGGGAATCTCCTATGAGAATGACCCATCTTTTTTTTCTTTATGGAGACAGTTTTGACATAGATAGTAGACTAACTTAACTTTGGTGACACCTCCAAGCCAGATGAACCATTGTCCTTGTTATTGTTCGGTTCCACTTGCAGAGCCTTGTGCCTATTATGCAAGGGCACTTGGAAAGGTGGGGTAGTCACAGAAGAGATGCACCTGCTGCACCAGGCAGGAACTTGTTGCCGTTCCCCCCCTATTCCTTAAGTCACCACGTTCAGCCAGGTGGAGAGAGGATAGGGAATCCTCTGTATCACATGTCCTGTTTGCCTGTTGGGCCTATCTCAGGGAAGGTAGGGTGTGAGTCCAGAAGTCTATCTCTCTCTCTTGCACTCCCTGATACTCCTCAGCCTACTTACCTCCTCCTGGAGCTCTGTCACTAAGTGGAGAAGTTCCTCTACCTGGGCACACCTCCTACAGGTGTGTTCACTACTGCCATCTGGTACTGGCATAAGTGTAGGCATAAATTCTTGCTTCGCTGTTAGATAAAGGTAAGGTCGCGCATGTGGCATAATCGCTGGTACTGAGTGGGAGCTGCCTTCAGGTTCCTGTGTCGCAATGAGGTGACTGAGTTTATCCTGTGACCAAGGACTATGTGCAGCACAACATAGACCTTAAGGCCACGTTGTATGTTGTATGTGTAGTGCAGCACAGCACTGGTCTGGGCATATTCGGGCTAACTGTTATGTGGATCACTAACTCCTCAATGTACAATGGTCTTTTGGTCAGGATCCCTACAGTCTATTTCTGAGCTGACTGGAACTGGCTATATTTGACACAGGGTAGCCCCTGGCCTCTTCTCACAGAGACCACCTCTGCAGACCACTCCACCCCCCACCAAAACCTTGCCATGTCAACCCCAATACAAATGACTATTTTTAATTATCTTATTTTGTTGCTAGTGGGCAGAGACCGGAGAAGAAAGCGACATGGACGGTTAGGATGAAATTAAACCAATGCTTTATTAATTTACAAATTCGCTTATATACCTTAGCATGCTGGACTGACATAAGGTCATTGGTTCCCTGACCAACCACCCGTCAGAGGGATTGGCTGAACCCAATAACACTTACTTCAGATATTTTCTTCTTGGTATCATAACAATACCATAGTTTACAAAATCTTTCAACTGTTTTCCCGTAGTGTCCATGAGAAAGCAAGGCTTTCACACAGACACTGTCAGAAAACTGAGAAATCTCTCTGCACCCAGGCTTTCAGCATTCACAATTCCCCCTTTTAGTTTTAAGAAAATTAAGTCAGGCACTACTTTAAAGTTGGCAGAGAGATTCTCCTGCGGTGCCATAGGAGATATATCAAGTGAACCTAATTCTGTATCGGTTATTAATTCTAAATAGCCTTAAGGGCCTTAACATTCTGACTCTGAATTCAGTCTCTGCTTGTAGAAGGACCAGGCTGATGGTCGACATCTTGGTCATCATCAGAGGGATCACTCGGCTGATGATCTACATTCTGGTCCTCATTTGAAGGTTGCCTTGGAAGTTGCCTTGAAGGTTGCCTTTTCTGCTCCAGGTGCCGCAGGTCAGGGCGAATGCATCTTGCAGGTAGCCATCGTACCCCTGTATCTGTGGAAACGCAAGCATATCCACGACCCCAAGCAATAAGCTCACGCGGGCCTTCCCACTTATTAGTGAGCAGGTCCCGCACCCAGACTTTTGCTCGAGGCAGGTGTGTCTCGCCTGAAGACTGCAATGAGAGAAAATGATTCAAAATAACAGGATTGTTTGAATTTGGTGGCACTGTAAGATGATTAATCGTATACAATGCTTTCTCCAATGGGCTCTGTGGGGTTTCCCCATGCATTCCCCCTTTTTGTCTTTCCCGAACACGCTTCAAAGTGCCATGAGCACGTTCAATAATGGCTTGACCTGTAGGAGAATGCAGGATACCAAATTTATGGTCCACACCCCATAATTGCAAAAACTGCCGCGTCTTTTGTGAGGCGTAGGCAGGGCCATTATCGGTTTTCACCAAGGAAGGCACGCCCAAGACCGCGAAGGCCAGTCTCCAATGGGCAATGACATCGCGGGCTTTCTCTCCAGTATGAGCAGATGCCCACATAGCTGAAGAGAAAGTGTCAATCAACATGTGCACATACTTGACTCAGCCAAATTCGGGGATGTGCGTTACATCCTTTTGCTAAATCTGCAAGGCCTTTAGACCTCGGGGGTTTACTCCCGCTGGTAAAGGTGCAGAGAGTCCGTGACAGTCAGCACAAGCGCTGACAATGTCATGAGCCTCAGTTGGTGTTAAATGAAACTGCTTTTGCAGGGTATGTGCACTTTGATGAAAAAATCCGTGCGATGCCTTGACTTGTGCGATTTTGTCAGGTTGAGGCGCTACCCACGCAGGGTTGGCCAGCCTGTCAGCCCCGGCATTACCTTTTGTTATGAAACCTGGCAAATTGGTGTGACTTTGAATGTGCAGAATGTAATATGGGTGCACTCAAGCTTGGATTGCACACCACGAGGTTTTCAACAATGAAAACAGAGCCTCCTTATTGACTTTTTTCAGAAGCGAACAATCTAAGCGTTGAGTTGTATCTGCTACTGTCCTAGGTTGCAGTGTATTCTATTACCATCCTCATGAGCTGTTGAAACCAGGTGGGGCGGTGTTTCCTGGCCTCCTCCCTCCGGACTATCTTTCTGCTAATGGCCCATCAATGCCCTGCCGCATGACTCAGAGATAACTCCCTCCGGACTATCTTCTGTTAATGAGCCCATCAACACCTGGCCTCATGACTCATCATTCCATTGTGAGATGCTCCACCCAGAGGGAGGAACCAAGCGTTCCATCTTGGATATAATCTGGGACTCTGAACACCACGGGCATCCTTCCCACTGGATTCCCAGAGGACAGGAGCTGCATAGTCACCACTGGACTTTCTGAGGAGGAGCAGACCTTTCTACTGGACCACTGCTTCGACAGAACCACATCCATCACTTCAGGAGGACTACAGCCACCATCTCATCGGACTGCTCACGCCACCCTGATTAACAGGGTGCCAGGTTGTATTCTGACTCTGTTAGTTTAGCCCACTGGGGTTTTTCTTGCCTTTATTTTTAATTTCCCTAATAAATTGTTATTCTGACTTGGTGCCTCCCACTGGTCTGTTTTCAAACCAGTACATTTTTTGGCGCCCAACGTGGCGCAGGATACTGAGGAAAGTCAGAATTACAATTTTGCATTGTAGAAGTCACCTACTCACTATGATGCTCAGCATGCTTTCATGGGTCTTGTACCTAGCTCTCTACATTTTTCCGCACACGGGGAACTACCTGCCAGTTGTAATGCTCCTGTGTAGACCAGAGTATGGTATAAAATTTGCTTTATTGTTCTATTACGCCTACTGCATGATAACCTCTGAGGCAACGAGCATAATTTGGAATATATACTCAACTTGGTTTGCTTGTCCTAGTCTGGGCTGCTACATCTGGGGCCTCAACAATCGTACCCAGCCCCTGGGTGGAGGATTAAAGAACGGTTTTTTCCAGCCTTTCAGGCCTGACACAGCAGTTTTTGAAAATATTGAGTTCCCTTTGGATGTCAAAGATGGCATAAACTTGCTGTCAGTTCTGTTTTGTCTTCTCTGTACAGCCTGCACCGTGTACACCATGCTTAGAATCAGAGCTATGGCACAGCATCCTCAGGAGAAGAGGGAAACCATGAGCAAAGCAGCAAACACCATGTCTACGCAGACCGTCACGAAGGAGAAAGAAGCCAAAAGCAAAGCAACAGCATCCATGTCTACGCAGACTGTCACTGAGGAGAAAGAAACCAAAAGCAAAGCAACAGTGTCCATCTCTACGCAGACTGACACAGAGGAGAAAGAAACCAAACGCAAAACAACAGCGTCCGTGTCTACACAGACTGACACAGAGGAGAAAGAAACCAAACGCAAAACAACAACGTCCGTGTCTACACAGACTGACACAGAGGAGAAAGAAACCAAAGGCACCATCAGCGTCTCCTCACAAACCATCACCGAACCAGAACAGCCTAAACCCGTAGCAGTTGCCCCCGTCCAGAAGAAGAAATCAAAAAGCAAATCAGTCCGCATAGTGACTGATGAGGATGCAGCAGGACCCTCGCACTCAGCACAAGAGACAGAGCCGGAGATCATCACTCGGTCGCTATCCCTGGGTGAGCTGCGTGACCTGCGGAGGGAATTCACCCGCCAGACCAACGAGTCCATCTTGACCTGGCTGCTCCGTATCTGGGACGCTGCAGCTAATGACACCATTCTGGACGGAAGTGAGGCCAGGCAGCTGGGATCTCTGTCCCGGGATGTGGTCATTGACCAGGGGATCGGGAGAACCCAAGAAACACTCAGCCTCTGGCGGCGACTGCTGACAAGTGTAAGAGACAGGTACCTTTGTAAAGAAGACCTCCAGGTGCACCAAGGAAAATGGAACACCATGGAACAAGGTATCCCATGCCTGAGGGAATTAGCTGTGCTGGAAATCGTGTTCGCAGAAGATGAGAGATTTCCTAAAAGCCCGGATGATGTCCAGTGCACGTCACAGATGTGGTTGAGATTCGCCCATCTTGGACCAGAGATGTACTCCCGTTACCTGGCAACGCTGCAATGGAGGGAAGGCGAGGACAGAGTGGGCGTCTTGGTCAACAAACTGAGGATTTACGAGGACACTGTCACTGCCCCGTTTCGCACTCATGTTTCATCCGTGGAAACAAGGCTGGCTGAGCAAGTCCGGAGCTTGATTGAAGAGGGCCATCAGAAACTGAAAAAGGAACTCAAGGAAGAAATTTGCCACATCTCACCAGAACCGACAAGAGTCTCTGCCATTAGGAGCAGACGTCCCCCAACCAGGGAGAGAGAATACACTCCACGAGGTAATCTCTGTTTTTTTCTTCAGGAACATGGAGAAGACATGAGTAACTGGCATAGAAAACCCACCTCTTCTTTAGCAGCCCGGGTACGTGAACTAAAAAGAGGGACAACTACCATAAGAAGCTCATCTAGAGTCAACGCTGCTCCGGTCTCCTGCACACAGAACTCCAGACAGTATAGGAATAATAATGTGACTGATCCTCTTGAAGGGACCTCAGGAGCATATTCACCGGAGGGGAGCAACGTGTACCACGACCAGGAATAGAGGGGCCCTTCCTCTAGCCAGGTAGAGGAAAGGGACAATCGGGTCTTTTGGACTGTGTGGATCCGATGGCCTGGCACGTCTGACCCACAAAAATACACAGCTTTGGTGGACACCGGCGCTCAATGCACACTGATGCCATCGAGGTATGTGGGAACGGAACCCATTTCTATTTCTGGGGTGACAGGAGGATCCCAGCAGCTGACTGTACTGGAAGCAGAAGTAAGTTTAACTGGGAACGAGTGGCAGAAACACCCCATCGTGACTGGCCCAGAGGCCCCATGCATCCTCGGCATAGATTATCTCAGGAATGGATATTTCAAAGACCCAAAAGGACATCGTTGGGCTTTTGGGATAGCTGCTGTAGAGACAGAAGATATCAGACAACTAAGTACCTTGCCTGGCCTCTCAGATGACCCCTCTGCTGTGGGACTGCTGAGAGTTGAAGAGCAACAAGTACCAATCGCCACAGCAACAGTGCACCGTCGGCAATACCGCACAGACAGAGACTCTGTGGTTCCCGTCCATGAGATGATTCGTAAACTGGAGAACCAAGGGGTGGTCAGCAAGACCCGCTCACCCTTTAACAGCCCTATATGGCCAGTGCGTAAGTCCAGTGGAGAATGGAGACTGACGGTGGATTACCGTGGCCTGAATGAGGTCACGCCACCACTGAGTGCTGCCGTGCCAGACATGCTGGAACTTCAGTACGAGCTGGAGTCCAAGGCAGCGAAGTGGTACGCCACTATTGACATTGCCAACGCCTTCTTCTCCATTCCTTTGGCAGCAGAGTGCAGGCCTCAGTTTGCCTTCACCTGGAGGGGTGTGCAGTATACCTGGAACCGATTGCCCCAGGGGTGGAAACACAGTCCCACCATCTGCCATGGACTGATCCAGACTGCACTAGAAAAGGGTGAAGCTCCAGAACATCTGCAGTACATTGACGACATCATTGTGTGGGGGAACACCGCAGCAGAAGTATTCAAGAAAGGAGAGAAAATCATCCAGATTCTGCTGGAAGCCGGCTTTGCCATCAAGAAGAGCAAAGTCAAGGGGCCTGCTCGAGAGATCCAGTTCCTGGGAGTAAAGTGGCAAGATGGACGGCGTCAGATTCCCACCGAGGTCATCAATAAGATCACCGCAATGTCTCCACCGACCAACAAAAAGGAAACACAAGCTTTTCTAGGCGCCATAGGTTTCTGGAGGATGCACATTCCCGAGTACAGCCAGATCGTGAGCCCTCTCTACCTGGTTACCCGCAAGAAGAACGATTTCCACTGGGGTCCTGAACAGCAGCAAGCCTTTGCCCAGATCAAGCAGGAAATCGCTCACGCGGTAGCCCTTGGCCCAGTCAGGACAGGACCAGAGGTGAAGAACGTGCTCTACTCCGCAGCCGGGAGCCATGGCCTGTCCTGGAGCCTTTGGCAGAAGGTGCCTGGTGAGACTCGGGGTCGACCACTGGGATTCTGGAGCCGAAGCTACAGAGGGTCCGAAGCCAATTACACCCCAACAGAGAAAGAAATCCTGGCCGCCTATGAAGGAGTCCAAGCTGCCTCAGAAGTAATCGGCACAGAGGCACAACTCCTCCTGGCACCCCGACTACCGGTGCTGGGGTGGATGTTCAAGGGAAAGGTTCCTTCCACGCATCATGCCACTGACACCACATGGAGCAAATGGATCGCCCTCATCACGCAGCGCGCCCGTATTGGAAACCCAAATCGCCCTGGGATCTTGGAAATCATAACAAACTGGCCTGAAGGTGAGACCTTTGGATTATCTTCGGAAGAAGAGGAAGAGCAAGTGACCCGTGCCGAGGAAGCCCCACCATATAACGAGCTGCCGGAGACTGAGAGACGATATGCCCTCTTCACTGATGGTTCCTGCCGAATTGTAGGCGCTAGCCGGAAATGGAAAGCTGCAGTATGGAGCCCCACACGACAAGTTGCACAAGCTACCGAGGGACAAGGAGGATCGAGTCAGGTTGCAGAGCTTAAAGCTGTCCAGCTGGCTTTGGATACTGCTGAACGAGAGAAGTGGCCGAAGCTCTATCTCTATACTGACTCGTGGATGGTAGCTAATGCTCTGTGGGGATGGCTGGATCGCTGGAGAAAGGCCAACTGGCAGCGCAGAGGGAAACCCATCTGGGCCGCTGAGATTTGGCAGGACATCGCTGCTCGAGTAGAGAGGCTAACCATAAAGGTTCGACACGTGGATGCACATGTACCCAAGAGTCGGGCTAATGAAGAGCATCACAACAATAAGCAGGTGGACCGAGCTGCCAAGGTGAAAGTATCTCAGGTGGATCTAGACTGGCAGCACAAGGGAGAATTATTTCTAGCTCGTTGGGCCCATGATGCCTCTGGCCATCAGGGGAGAGATGCAACATACCGATGGGCCCGTGACCGAGGGGTGGACCTTACTATGGACAGCATCTCACAGGTCATCCACAGTTGTGAGACCTGTGCTGCAATCAAACAGGCCAAGTGGGTGAAGCCTTTACGGTATGGTGGACGATGGTCAAAGTATAGGTATGGGGAAGCCTGGCAAGTTGACTACATCACCCTTCCCCAAACCCGCCAAGGCAAGCACTACGTGTTGACCATGGTGGAAGCAACAACTGGATGGATGGAGACCTACCCCGTGCCTCATGCTACTGCCCGGAATACCATCCTGGGCCTCGAAAAGCAAGTCCTGTGGAGACACGGCACCCCTGAGAGGATCGAGTCAGACAACGGGACTCATTTTAAGAACAGCCTCATAAACACCTGGGCCAGAGAACACGGTATTGAATGGATATATCATATCCCTTATCATGCACCAGCTGCCGGAAAAGTTGAACGCTGCAATGGACTACTTAAAACCACCCTGAAGGCTCTTGGTGGGGGGACCTTCAAAAATTGGGAAGTGAACTTAGCAAAGGCCACCTGGATAGTCAATACCCGAGGGTCCATCAATCGAGCTGGTCCTGCCCAGTCTGAACCCCTGCACACGGTGGATGGAGATGGAGTCCCTGTGGTACACATGAGAGGTATTTTAGGGAAGACTGTTTGGATTAATCCCACCTCAGGCAAAGGCAAACCCATCCGTGGGATTGTCTTTGCTCAAGGACCTGGTTACACCTGGTGGGTAATGCAGAAAGATGGGGAAACCCGTTGTGTACCACAAGGAGACCTAATCTTAAGTGAGAATGGTATGTAGGGCTTCACTGTATATATATATATATATATATATATGTGTGTATGTGTAGAGTTTAAGTTGATTTGGGATAATGAAGGTGGTAATAGAATAAGGGGTGGATAATGTCCTAGGTTGCAGTGTATTCTATTACCATCCTCATGAGCTGTTGAAACCAGGTGGGGCGGTGTTTCCTGGCCTCCTCCCTCCGGACTATCTTTCTGCTAATGGCCCATCAATGCCCTGCCGCATGACTCAGAGATAACTCCCTCCGGACTATCTTCTGTTAATGAGCCCATCAACACCTGGCCTCATGACTCATCATCCCATTGTGAGATGCTCCACCCAGAGGGAGGAACCAAGCGTTCCATCTTGGATATAATCTGGGACTCTGAACACCACGGGCATCCTTCCCACTGGATTCCCAGAGGACAGGAGCTGCATAGTCACCACTGGACTTTCTGAGGAGGAGCAGACCTTTCTACTGAACCACTGCTTTGACAGAACCACATCCATCACTTCAGGAGGACTACAGCCACCATCTCATCGGACTGCTCACGCCACCCTGATTAACAGGGTGCCAGGTTGTATTCTGACTCTGTTAGTTTAGCCCACTGGGGTTTTTCTTGCCTTTATTTTTAATTTCCCTAATAAATTGTTATTCTGACTTGGTGCCTCCCACTGGTCTGTTTTCAAACCAGTACAGCTACATAAGCAGAATCAGTGACCAAATTCAAAGGTACCTGTGAGAACTTCTGAAAAGCCATGGCAACAGCCCTCAATTCAACCAGCTGGGCTGAGCCTGACTCATGGCCTTCCAGCACCTGCCACTCAGACTTCTCCTTCCAGGTAACAATGGCTTTCCCCGTTTTCCCAGAGCCGTCGGTGAAGACGGTGCGTCCTTGCACTGGCACCCGACTATTTTTTGGTGAAGCTGGTCGATTTTGCCAGCTGCAGCAATTTATGACTGGGCAGATGATAAGCAATCTGCCCCGAAAAGTTTTGCAGCGCACTTTGCAAAGGAGCACTATTAGTAAGGCTCCACTCAAAGTGTTCCTGCTGTACTGGAAGAATAATCATTGCAGGATCCGCTGCCATTAGCTGCAAACACCGTTGGCGGCATTTGATTATCAAAGAGGCGATCAATTCAAACAATGTGGGTGCTGTCTTTTTTGGTTGATGAGGCAAAAAGACCCATTCCAGGATGTGTAAAGGATCAGACCATTGTGTATTCCATTGGCCAATAATACCTGTAGGATGAAAATCTGGACCAGTAATGAAAACAGTGATGTCAATGGAGGGATCCACTCGGTAAACCTGACAAGCAGAGACAGCCTGTTGAACCTCCTCCAGCGCTCTTTGCGCTTCAGGAGTCAATTTCCGAGGTGAATTCAACTCGAGGTCCGCCTTTAAAATATTAAAAAGTGGGGAAAGTTGTGCCGTGGTTAGTCCTAGATAAGGACGTAACCAATTGATGACACCCAGCAATTTCTGAGCATCATTCAGAGTCTTAATAGAATCTGAAAATTGCACCTCTTGGTGTTGTATAGTTTGATCCAAAATTTTGACTCCTAAGTATTTCCAAGGAGAATGCTGTTGAACTTTCTCCGGAGCCACTTGCAACCCATAAGAATGCAGAGCATCGAGCAGCAGAGGCTGTATCCTCAGCAGCTCGTCCTGGATGGATGCTGCCACGAGGATATCATCCATATAATGGTAGCAGTATGCCTCGGGAAATTGCTCACGGACTCCGGACAAAGCTCGAGCGACATACCATTGACAGATAGTCGGGCTGTTCTTCATGCCCTGAGGTAGGACCTTCCATTGATATCTCTTCACAGGTTCAGCATTGTTCACTGCAGGCACAGTAAAGGCAAATTTAGGCTTATCATGAGGATGCAAAGGAATTGTGAAAAAACAATCCTTCAAATCAATGATCAGAATCTCCCACCCAGTTGGGATCATGGTGGGTGAGGGCATACCAGGCTGCAATGCCCCCATACTTTCTATCACTGCATTAACTTTCCGGAGATCCTGTAACAATCTCCAGTTCCCTGATTTCTTCTTGATCACGAAAACAGGGGTATTCCAGGGACTAGTAGAAGGCTCAATGTGTCCCTGTTGTAATTGGTCCTGAACCAGCTTGCAAAGGGCAATTAATTTCTCTTTTGGTAGGGGCCACTGAGGATCCCAGATAGGTCTATTTACTAGCCACCGCAAAGGCAGCGTAGGATACCGGCTGCCCTTCAACACAGTGACCCCCATTAAAAATGTGCCCCGATCCGTACCCCCCAAGCTGCCAATACATCCCGGCCCCAGAGATTAAGCGGAGCTGCAGTGACATAGGGCCGAACAGTGGCTGTTTGCCCCTCTGCATTTTTTACCATTGCAGGTCATCCGCTTAAACAGCTCTGTGCGGTTCCTCCTAACCCTGCGATGGCCGACCCCACAGGGGCTAAAGGTCATGTAGGAGGCCACGCAGAGAAGGAGATGATTGTTACATCAGCGCCTGTGTCAATCAAACCTTGGAGCTGAATCCGGGGCAGATGGGCGCCTGGCAGGGTTACGGTACACATCATCTGTGACCTTTGGCTAGAGATGTCTGCAGTCCAGAAGATCTGTGGAAGGAAATAACATCTGACCAAAATGTCTAATATCAAATGGAGCAAGCAGATCTGCATTTATCACTCTAACAATCTGCATGACTTCAGGGGACCTGAGCCCATACTGTGCCACTTTGGATTGCAAATCCATCACTACCTTCCATGCAATAATATCACGCTTGTCAAGCTGACCTGAATTCGGGATAGCCTTGTACACAGGATAGGCTTGGACATCCCCTTGCGAGGTTCCACTATCGCCTTGGTCTACCAATACACCTTCTTGAGGTGCTGTAGCAACCTGATTCTGCACAGGTTCTCCTGTGCCTTCAGGCATCCCCAATTTCTCTATTAAATCCCAGTTTCCCGTCTCTAGAGCCTGCATTTTGACCGCTTCCCAGAAACGTTTTGAGTTTCTTGGGCGCACGGTCACCGTGCACTCTGGAAGTATCCAAGGGCGGTTTCGGAGAAGCTGTTTTATCAATTGCCGATGTCCAGCTGACTGTGAAGCAGATGTATCTCCCGCATCACTGTCAGACGAAGGTCTTTCCAATGACCCCTGTACGAACAATGGAGGCGGGCAGGATACGGGCGCTGGAGCAGAGGGCGGCGGCGCTGGAGCAGAGGGTGGCGCAGCAGCAGGGGCTGTGGACGGTTGTGCGGAGGGTAGCAGTGTAGTTGTCTGTGGCAGTGCTACTTGTGGCGGTGCCGCTTGTGGCATTTCTGCTGGCCACGCAGGCGCCGATATCATCGGGCCCGCTGAAGCTGCTGAAGGAGTTGCCGGAGCTACTGGAGTTGCTGGAACCGCTGCCGGAGTCGCCGGGACCGCTGCCAGAGTCGCCAAGACCGCTGCCAGAGTCGCTGGGACCGCCAAAGCCACCGGGACCGCTGCCGGAGTCGCCGGGACTGCTGCCGGAGTCGCCAGGACCGCTGAAGCCGGCATAATCAGCCCAGGACGCCCGGTTCTGACTGGCAGCAACCTCTCCGGCAATGCCACCAACTGCTGAGATACTGTCTCCAATACCGCAAGCTGCTGCAT
Source organism: Lycocorax pyrrhopterus obiensis (assembly GCA_014706295.1). Classification (NCBI taxonomy): domain Eukaryota; kingdom Metazoa; phylum Chordata; class Aves; order Passeriformes; family Paradisaeidae; genus Lycocorax; species Lycocorax pyrrhopterus. Next base: position 2,760,769 of record JACSVZ010000030.1, on the reverse strand, counting down.
TGATGCATCCCATATTACAGTAAGTTGCTGTACCGAGATCCATTACAGGTGATTGCGCCTGCGCAGGAAGATACCCAGATGCAGGCACATGCGCAGGATAGCAGGGCGCCCCGGGCGCAGGCGCGGAATAGCTGGTCACCCCACGCGCAGGCGCAGGGTAGCTGGTCACCACCTGCACCTGCGCAGTAGTTTCGGGTGGTGGCGCGACCACTGTTGCCATGTTGCCTCCTGCCGCTACTGGCTCTGGCAATAAAGGCACTGCGGTTTCCTGCGGTGTAGTGGTTTGGTTTAAAATATCTATTATTTACTTATTTACTTTCTGTGACATAAGAATTAGGAGAAGACAAAGCAGGCACAAAACTTAAAAGAATATAAAGAAGTTTATTAACAGACCTAAAAGAAAGGAAAAAAAAGTCAGATTAAACCTTTAGAACACTTCTCCTCCTCCCACCTTTCTCCCTTCTCCCACTGGCAACGTAAACAAAACAACCTTTGAGATTTTCAGTCAGTTTACTACCTCTACAATAATTTTTTTCAGTTCACTTAGGGAGAGGAGTCTCTCTTGCTCATGCTATGGAGACATTTCCACAAGAAACAGTCTCTCGTGGCTTTAATGTCACAGCAAAACAGCTGCCCGGGATGGTTCTCTGCTCGCATGTGAAAGTTTTTTCCCTTGACTTACAGTTTTCCCCACAACTGTTTCTGAAAGTTCAATCTTAGCTAATGGGGTATCATTTTAAGGATGAGCTGTTCAGAAGCAAAAGGTTCTCTTCACTTATCAAAGTGCTTGAGAAAGGTAAGAACACTATCTCTAAGAGCATTTTATCTCTAGGAACAGAGGTCTTCTTCTTCTCTGAGACCTCTGTTCAAGTTTTTCATCAAATCACAGCTACTTCAATATAAAATTAAAAAGGTTGTGGGGGTTATAGGGCGGTCAGAGATAGCTGCTGTGTACCCCAAATTGAGAGGGACAATTCAGGTGCGGACTAGGCCACTAGCAGACCATCCTTTCTGCCCTGCGCTGCTAAGGCGCTGATGGCAAGCACCCCACACCTAAGCCGGATAGCTCAAATATTACCAGAGACAAGGAGCCAAGGAGGGCCCTCCGCTAGCCCGTGTTCCACGAACAGCTTTAATCATCCGAAGAGGTGAACCGGCGAAGAGAGCAAGGGACCACCAGATCCCTCTTTACATAGTCTCATCTGAGGGCATGGGGGCGGTACAGAGGCAGGGCCAGGGAAGGGAGCCAATGAGCAGGGGGAAGGGGCAGGGCAGGGGACCAGGTAAGGGAGCAGCCACAAAGGCTGCTGGGAGAAGTAGTTTTCCTTATACAGAGTCTGGGGGGGAAAGGTTACATTCCAACCGCAAGGACTTGTGGGAGAAGCTTTTCCTTTCCAGGATAAAAAGGTATTTTTCAAATGCCTGAGTTTTTCCACCAGCTGGCCTCAGTGACCCCAACACTTCAACATTAACTTATTTCAGCACAGGTACTTGTGCTCATGATTACAGTTTGAATGCTCTATCCCCCCATGCTTTCACGAAATTACAACGAGTATTCTGATGTACCATAGTCCATCACCACAGCTTTGCAATAGAATTTCAGCTTCTAGGATTAAAGCATCTCCTCATTCTCCTCTCTCTCAGGGTTTCAGCTCTTCTTTCTTACTGACTTTAGTGTCTCTATGGTGTTTCTTTACATGCCTTTACTTTTCCTTTGACTTGGGAGAGGATTGATGTCAGCAGGCTTCATCTGTTCTGGAAGAAATAGCACTAAAAGAGTTAATCTCACCCAGGCCTTGCAGCTGGAATTCGCTTATCTCTGTTGGCAACATGATCTTCGCTGGGCAGCGGCTTCAGATGAATTTCGGCCACATTAAGTAAGAGCTGGTCTGGCTGGCCATGCCGCAGGCTGCCTGCATGGAGCAGGGCTGGGGGGGCTGGCCTGCACGGAGGCGCAGATGGAACAGGGCCGCGCAGCTCCAGGGTGTCTGTCTCCTGGCCAGGCCCGACCGAGCAGGGCCCGGCCCCGCTGGGCCGGGCTGCGGGCCCCCCCCAATTGAATGTTCAAAAGCCGGAAGCCCGAGAGACTTTCCCGGGGTTTGTTCGTTCTTAAAATGTGGATCACAGAGGCGTGTCAAGCTCTTTAAGTGGCTTAAAAAATTGCCAATATTCAAACTAGCTAGTTGATTGGTTCTGTCATGTCTAGAGGAAGCTGTAAGCAACCCTTTGTAGAAGAGTCACTTCCGTGGCTGATGGAGCCCCTTTTTAACTACAAACCCAAACTATGCTAAACCATGACATGTGGTAAAGTCTCAGCCGCCGTGCCAGACTGCAATAACAGAGGGGCTGTAGGGACAACAGGTCCTGCCGCACTAACCGAAAGCGGTGGCACGGAGGAGGGGGGGGTTGCTGGAGTGAAAGGAGGAGGACGCTCCGACCCTTTCCATTCCGCGGGTGAGGGGTATTTCGGCATAACAAAATCACGTGGAGAGGGATAGGTGAGCGGCACATAATCACGGGGCGAAGGGTAGGACGTTGGAGCAGTCTCTACAACCACTGCTAGTTTCGTCTGCGCTGGGAACGCCCCGCCCCCATCAGTTTCAGCCTCTCCACTTTCAGATAGCTCAGTGCTCTCTGAAACATCCCCCTCAGAACTGTCCGAAATCGGCATTGCTTTTGTGTCCATAGTAACCTCTTGTAATGCATCAAATAAAATTCTCCAGGTGCGGATCGATCCGCCCACGCTCCTGTCTCCGTAAGCAAATTCTTGGACTAATCTGTCCCCTAGCTCCTTCCAAGCCCCTATGCTGAACGCTGCATCAGAATCTGTGGAGAAGTCATGCTCTGCTGCCTATTGTAACAGCTCGCATAAATCCTTATCAGATATTGCGGTAGTTCCTGTCAGAGTCAATAGATTTTTCCAAGCCGAAAAAATCGTGTTGTCTCTTGACTTGTTAATTCCCATCTTTCTGGGTTTTGGACCCCTTTCCCGTCCCCGGGGGGGGGGAGGGGGGGAAGACACGTACCTTCTCAGTTGCAGTACACGTTGGGTCACCAGATGTCGCTAGTGAGCAGAGACCGAGAAAGAAAGCAACATGGATGGTTTAGGGTGAGAAGAAACTGACGCTTTATTAATTTACAAATTCGCTTATATACCTTAGCACACTGGACTGACATAAGGTTATTGGTTCTCTGACCAACCACCCCCCAGAGGGATTGGCTGAACCCAATAAAACTTACTTCAGATATTTTCTCCTTGGTATCACGACAATACCACAGTTCACAAAATCATTCAACTGTTCTCCCGTAGCATCTGTGAGAAAGCAAGGCTTTCACACAGACACTGTCAGAAAACTGAGAAATCTCTCTGCACCCAGGCTTTCAGCATTCACACAGGGATGGGCTGTTTGCAGGGGAGGGGACAGGGATGGGCAAGAGGAAGAAATATGGAGCAGGAAAGAGGAAAGAAAGCAAAGGTGAAGCAAAGGAAATGCTCAGGGCTGTTTGGGGGTGGCTGCCAGGCAGCCCTGGCTCTAAACAACAACATCTGCAGTGGGACAGGAAACTCACAGCTCATGGGAACAAACTTTCTGGCTGACTTCAGAGGCCACGACAAAGCTGAGTGGTTTCCCTGCCATCCCCCAGCCCTTGCTGGCCCCCAGGGGCTGATGGCATTTGTGCTCACTCAGGTTCATCTCCCCACACCAACACCGTGGGGGTGCTCACACCTGGGCTGTGCAATGCAAACAGGGGCTCCTGAGCCAGTCCTGCCATGTCTCTGCCTGCAAGGATCCAGCCCCTCTCTGAGCTGGGGAGAGGCCAGGGCTGCAGAGGCGAGATGTTGCTGGCAGGTGCATGAGGACGCTCTGGGATGCTGCCCTGGGGTGTCCAGCGCAGGGGGGATGGATCAGCCCCTGCTCTGCTGCTCCTTCCTGGCTCCCCCAGGGACCTTGCAGAGTACCAGCCATGCTGTTTGCCCCCACCCTGCCCACGGCCACCCTGGGGCTGCTCACGGAGGTTTTCTCTGCTGAGCACTGGCCTGGGCGTGTTCTTGAGAGACCCTGGGCAAGGAGCCTCGAGCCCCCAGGCACTGCCAGCCCAGGGCTGTGAGCGAGCCCGAGAGCACTCAGGCCCTACAGCAACACGAGGGGCAGGAGGGCAGCGGGACAGTGGCATGGGAGCAGCACTGGGAACACCAAGGGCTGCTGCTCCTGGGCACAGCTGCTGTGCCACCCCTGATCTGCCCCCAGCTCTGCACACAGACATTGCTGCTGCAGCTCCAGAGAAGGGAACAAAAGGGGGATCTCTGCTGGAAACTTTGCTGGGAGATCCTTTAGTTCGTTTACAGCCACCGAGAGCACAGCTCCTCATTGACACAGTCTGGGACCACAGCAAAGATGGAGAGAAACAAAATGAGAAATGGAAGAAATAATAGCCTTGCTTTGTGGACAATATTAAATAACTAAAGACAGGAAAAATAATCCCAGAACCAAACCAACAAGATCAAAGATGAGTTTTATTACAAGTGATTTGCAGAAATTGGCCAGCAGTTTAATGTTTCTGAAATCGTCCAGTCATCAGTGTCCACACTGCAGCCTTGAGCTCCTGGTTCCTCAGGCTGTAGATGAGGGGGTTCAGGGCTGGAGGCACCACCGAGTACAGAACTGACAGGGCCAGATCCAGGGATGGGGAGGAGATGGAGGGGGGCTTCAGGTAGGCTAATGCTGCAGTGCTGATAAACAGAGAGACCACAGCCAGGTGAGGGAGGCACGTGGAAAAGACTTTGTGCCGTCCCTGCTCAGAGGGGATCCTCAGCACAGCCCTGAAGATCTGCACATAGGAGAAAACAATGAACACAAAACAGCCAAAACCTAAACAGGCACCAACAGTAAGAAGCCCAAGTTCCCTGAGGGAGTTGGAGTGTGAGCAGGAGAGCTTGAGGATGTGTGGGATTTCACAGAAGAACTGGCCCAGGGCATTGCCCTGGCACAGGGGCAGGGAAAATGTATTGGCCGTGTGCAGCAGAGCAGTGAGAAAGCCACTGGCCCAGGCAGCTGCTGCCATGTGGGCACAAGCTCTGCTGCCCAGGAGGGTCCCGTAATGCAGGGGTTTGCAGATGGACACATAGCGGTCGTAGCACGACTGTGAGGAGACAATACTCTGATGAAATGAAGAACATAAAGAAAAATACCTGTGCAGCACATCTTGTGTAGGAGATGTGCCTGGTGTCCCAGAGGGAATTGTGCATGGCTTTGGGGACAGTGGTGCAGATGGAGCCCAGGTCGGTGAGGGCCAGGTTGAGCAGGAAGAAGAACATGGGGGTGTGCAGGTGCTGGCTGCAGGCTACGGCGCTGATGATGAGGCCGTTGCCCAGGAGGGCAGCCAGGGAGATGCCCAGGAAGAGGCAGAAGTGCAGGAGCTGCAGCTGCCGCGTGTCTCCCAATGCCAGCAGGAGGAAGTGGCTGATGGAGCTGCTGTTGGACATTTCTTCACTCTGAGCATCGTGGACTGTTGAAGGAAGGCATTGACAAGCTGAGACCAACCTCTTTGAGTCAATCCTATGCTTTTTTAATTTTAGGAATTCCCTCAAAATTACTTTTCTTCCTGTGGGAAGTCATTTGCTAAACATTTTTATTTTTGAGCTCAGGTTTGTGCTGCTGAGTTACTGCCTCATCTTCAGCATTGCTCTCAGCCTGAACACTGCGGAGCCCAGAGGGAAAACAGGGCTCTCTGTGCCCCAGTGCAGTCAGACCTGCTGGTCCCCACACAGGTGCCCTTTGCTCATTTCACCTCCCTCTATTTCAGGGTGATCGCACTTAAAACATGCTTGGAAAATAAAGTAGTCTATTTGAAGGTTCCAGTTTCAAAGTCAATTTCTCGAAACCCTTCTCCATTTCCCTGGGCAGCTGGACAGGGAGGGATACCAAGGGTTGCTCTGGCTCTCTGCTGCCTGGAGTTGTGCCTATTGGGAGCTGTTTCTCTGTATCCAAGGTTTGTCCCTGCCAGTGCTGCCAGAGCCCAGCCCAGCCCTGGGGGCTCAGCTCTGCCCTGCAGGGCCCTCCCAGCACAGGGCACTGCCCAGGGGCATCTCCCTGGCAGCAGGGCCTGAAGGGCAGCTCAGACAGAGATGCTGCAAGTCAAGGTGCTGCTGGTGCTGTCTGTAGGTAGAGGAGTGTGAGGAGGCACTTTCTGAGGGAGATCTGAGGCAGAGCTGCTGATCCCCAGTGTGGCAGTGCAGGAGTCTCAGTGACACAGACAAACCCGAGAGCCTCTTTCCCTTTCCTTTATGAGAAAGCTGAGAGCAGCCCTGGCCATGCAGTACCATCTCCACAGCAGGAGGAATCTGCCCTGATGGGGGTCGCTCCTTCCACCCCCAACTTCTCCCCACCATCCGTGGGGAACTCCCAGGCAGGCTGAGAGCTGCCCCTGGCAGGTGGCAGATCCCCTGGTCTGGCAAAGAGCCCTCAGGGCTGCAGGAGCTGCTCTGCAGGACAGCCCTGGGCACCCCTGGCTGCACCCCCACCTTCACAGCCTACAGCCGGCCCTGGCAGCAGGAGCCGTCCTGCCCTGTCCCTCTGACGGTGCCCAGGGCAGCCCCGCTCTGTGGCATATCCTCCTCCTCCTCCTCCTCCTCCTCTTCCTCTGCAACAGAGCAACTGGGAGAGTCCTCCTGACACATCCCCCAGGCTGTGGGGTGTGCCAGCTTCAGGAGATCCCTCCAGGAGAACAGGGGACATTGCCCTGCATGCACAGACTCACCCTGCAGAGGGCTGTGAAGATGTTTCCCCAAGTGAAGTCTCAGCTCAATGTCTTCCCGATCCTGATTCCCTTTAGCCTGTCTCTGCCTGGCTCCTCTCCCCTCGGTGCCTGCAGGCAGTGCCCTCAGCCCTGCTGGGCTGGGAGAGGAGCTGCTCCTCAGGAGAAATGTCTTTTTGAAGCTCTTCTTGGTTGCCAGGAGCTCCCTCTGTGTGGTAGCTGAGGTTAAAATGATCAAAGGGCTTCTCCCGGGGTGCATGGTTCTGTTGGGTTGGTGTGTTCCGGTTTGGGTTTCCCGGTTGGCTGCTGGCCTTGGCCCCTCGCCACTCCCCCGGGGCTCTCCCATTGGTCCCTGCTCCCTGATCCCGCCTTTCCCCCGGCCCCGGGAAAAACCCTGAGCGAGCCATTGTTCCCCGTATTTGCTTGCCTGCCCTTCGAGGGTGAAGATGTAATAAACTCACTTCTTGGAATGAAGGAAAAGCAAATCTCCTTCCTGGTCTCTTTGCTACTGAACTATAATACTGAACCTGCCTGTGCATTCATGGAGCCAGGCAGGGACGGTATTACCTCTGTGCAGGGAACCAGGCCCAGCTCAGCAGCACAGACACAGCACAAGGACTTTAATGACCCTCTCGGGGCACTGGTGTCGTTTACACTGGTCTCAGTTCCTGAGAGTGTCTTCAAAAAACTTCTTTTAAAGTCAAAGTGAGATTGAAACACTGAAGTTTCTTGAAGTTTTAATGTGTCCCACTGAGGGACACGACTGAGAAAGTGTCCCCAGGTTCCAGTTAGAGCAGAACACTGGAGGCAGTGATGACAGGTGGAGACAAGCAAGGGAAAGGTGTCGCTGAGGCTGAGCAAACCTGGATGTGTTTCAGGAATGCAAAGGGCCAAGGCCTGAGCCCCACCCCCTGGCAAGGCAGATCCTGTCCCTTCCTCAGTGCTCAGGGCTCTTCCCGGGGCACTGGGATGTGGGGATGTGCAATGCCAAGGGCAGCACCATGGGGTGGCCCCTGCCAGGCTGCTGAGCAGGGACAAGGAGGCACTGAGGCCCCAGGGCTGCAAGGGTCACTTGTCTCCTCCTGGCCTCAGAGCCAGGGACAGCAGCCGTGGCCAAAGTGCTGCACAAGTTGGCTCTGTCATGGCCTTTCAGCTGCTGCACATCCCTCTGCCCTCTCCAGCCCAGGCTGTCCCACGGTGTCCTTGCCCTGCGCCTCTGTCCCTGCAGGCTGTCGTCATCCCCCCGGCTGCCCCACTTCGCTGGCCCCTTCCTTTGCTGACAGCTCTTCGTCCTGCCTGCCTCTGCCTGGGCACACAAAGCCTTGGGCTGCTCCAGATTCCTTCTGGGGGACTTGTTGCACCACAGCCCTGCCCTGGGACAGAAATTCCTTTCTCCTCTTGTCCACTCTGGACCTCCCCAGCTGCCCTTGGTGCCAATATTTCTTTCTCATCCTCATTTCCACTACGAAGCTTCTGTATCTCTAAATCCACCCTTCAAGCTCTTTTAGGCTTCTCCTGTCCTGTCCTCAGTCTCCAAAGCACTGAGCCCAGGGCCTTCATTCCATATATAATGATCCTTTACTTGTGGCCTCCAAATCCCTTCCTGGGGTATCTCTTGGGCCTCCCCAGGACATTTAACCATGAAAATGTCATTTCCTTAGTCCAGGAATGATGGAGAGACACTTTTTGCCAAGGGTTGTATTGGTAGAACAAGACACAATCTATTTATGCTGAAAAAAGGTCAGATTTAGATTGGACATAAGGATGAAATATTTTATGATGAGGGTGGCAGGACACTGGCAGAGGTTTCCCAGTGAATGGAAACCCCATCTCTGGAAGTGTCCAAGGCCAGGAGCTCTGTGCCACCTGAACCAATGAAGGTGTTCCTGGGTAATGGAAGGGGAGTTAGGCTGGAGGCACTTTTAGGTGTCTTCTAACCCAGAAAAATTTATAATTGTTTGATTCTTATATCTCCAACTGCTTTTCCACAGGGCTGCAAATACCTACAGACACAATGTCCGCATTTTAATATGACCTGCTTCCCACCACTTCCATAAAGAAAGAATTGCCATTTCAGGGACATGAATTGACATATTTTTTAAAAAACAATTCAAACCCTAAAGGTAAGAAATATAATTCAGAGTAAGTTTCAACATCTCTGCATGAAAGATTCACCAAGTGGGACAATGGCAGAGCCTCCCAGGGTGACCTCCCAGCTGAGGATTCGGGTTTCTGCCTTGAGGTCTGAGACTCATGATGGGCATCCAGAAAGGGCATTTGGGGACTGTACAAGACTTGCCATGGGGTGTCTACAAAAGGAGCACAGGAAGGGACAGGGTGGCACCATGGTGGTTTGTGAAAGAACAAACATGAGAAAACAGAGAAAAGGGGATGAAAGAGCTGGTCCTGTGTAAACAGGCGATGGTCAGTGCCTGTCCCTGGCCATGCCCTGCAGCTGATCCCCACAGCCTGTCCCATTTCTGAATCCCTCCATTGCCAAGAACCTTCTGGAACAAGGGAGCTCTCTCTGCTCTGGGTACCGAGGGAGGTCCAAGTGCCAGAGACTGGAGTGGGGACCACAAATCATCAGGGCTTGTGTCCTTTGGGGGCCCAGGCACTGGTGAGACTGGTGTGTGTGCCCACAGCACTGGTGTGTGTGGGGTGGGTGTAACCACCAGGGAACATCACACCAGAGCCACCAGCGAGCAGCAGAGGCCTGGGAGCCGCTGTGTGGGATCAGCTCCTGCAGGGATCTACATTGTCTGGGTGTCTGTGCAGCTCTGCATCTCCTCCTGCCATGGCAGAGCACACAAACAGCCCATCCCTGGGTCCCTTTCTCCACTGGCTGGGCTTTGGCTTGGCCTGGAAACCTCCCGAGGTCCCTCCCAGGAGGAGTCCCTGTGCATTTCCCTCCCCCATGGCTCTGCCCTTCCTGATCAAGCAGCTGTGGGGCAGCAGAGCTGGGGCAGGGCAGGGACAGGGCTGTTGTGGTTTAGGAATGGTGTTCTCCAATTTACTACTCCCACTACAAAGACCACGTGTCTCCCTGTCGCTGTTGCACCACGAACGGCGAGAAACGACACAACTAAGTTCAGGAGCAATAATGGCTTATTTAATTAATTATAAATCAGTTTATATAACTTGGGTTGCCAGCATGGCATAAGGTCATTGGTCACTGAGCATCCACCTCCTAGAATGATTGGTGGAGGCTATAAAACATTCATTTGAAAATATTTTCTTCAGTATACCATAACAACCCTGCTGCTATAACAGCAGGTCCAAGATAAAAAGTTAGTTTACAAAAACCCGTAGCAATGTTTTTCATAGTTTCTGTGAGAAAGAGAGCTCTCACAAAATGCTGCAGAAAGCTGGAAAATTTCTCTGCTAAAGCTTTTCAGCGTCCACATCTCCCCAGATTTATATTCCCATCATCGTCCCCCACACCACAGGGGCTTTATCTGCCTGACCCTGCTTGATCTCAGCACACGTTTCACACTCATGGATAACCTGGAGATGGTGCCCATGGTTAAATCCACCCTCGCTCACGAGCCCATCTGGAGGTTGCATCTCTGCCCTGATGACCTGAGGTATCCTGGGCCCATCGAGCCAGAAATAACTCACCCTTGTGTGGCCATTCCAGACCCACCTGAGACACTTTAACCCTGACAGCCCCATCCCCCTGTCCATTGTTGCGCTGCTCTTCAGTGCCCGACTCCTGGGTACGTGAGCATCCACAGGAGGGACTTTCACAGCCAACTTCTCTGCCCGGGCAGCCATGTCTTGCCCCAGTCCAGCAGCCCAGATGGGTTCCCCTCTGCACTGCCAATTGTCCTTTTCCCTCGTTACAGCCACCCCACAGAGCATTTCCCACCATCCCCAAGTCAGAGCAGAGATGCAGCGCTGGCCATTTCTCTTGCTCAGAGCCCCGTGTATGGTCCCAGTACTGCAGTGACTGCAGGAAAGGGGCACCCACAAGGGGACATTTCCTGGTCCAATATAGACAGAAAGAGTGGCAAACTGTCTGTGACTCGGGGTTTGGCCTCGCAGCCGCCGCTGTGGTTTGCAGGGACCTGCAGTGTGGCAGGGCCCTGGCTGTGCCCAGGAGCGCTGGCTTGGGAGAAGGTGTCGGTGCCAGCTGGCCCAGGGAGCTGCAGCGTATGGGGAACGAATTCCCCCCAGCCTCCTGCCCCAGGGTGACACTGCAGGGCCTCGTGGGACCAAGGGGCCATTGTGGCACTGCAGGACCAAGGGGCTGCTGTGAAACTGCAGAACTCCATGGAACCAAGGGGCCATTGTGACACTTTAGGGCCTCATGGAACTGACACCAAAATCAGACAGATAGAAGCCTTCTAACACAGTTTGAGTATCAGAAAGCAGCCATTCTTTATTGCAGCATTTGGCACTCAGAGGATCCTTCCTCCGTTCGAGTGCCCCAAGTGTCGGGTGAACAGAGTATTTGTCACACACACTGATTACATATTCATGGGCTATCCTTGCTCACTTGATGGATATGCATTACTTTATTTTACAGAATTGCACCCCTTATCAGAATTCCTTATATGGTTGTTTGGGGTCTGTCTTCAACTCCCGGTGTCCCTTTCAGAGGGCTGTTCCTTGATCCCCGCTTTTCAGTAAGGGCAATATTGGCTGGTTTGGCCAAAATCTAGCAATATATCCTCTGAGAGAAAAAACAGGTTATGACCACACTTCCCCCCACCAGGTTCAGGAAAAAAAAATTTTCCTTGAAGGAAAGTGAAAGAGATAAAAACTATTTATTTTAACAAACTGTAGTGGGTTGACCTGAATTGACAGACAGCCTGTTAAACCAATTATGCTTCTCTCAATTTCACATATTTAAACCGCGTGAAAAGGCGGGATTTTGGGGTTTTTCCATTCCAGCTCAGTGCCGGGACGGGACGGAGGGGGGACCTCAGAGCCCAGGGCCCTGCCGGGCCGGGCCGGGCGCCCCTGCCCCTCCTGCCCCCCCCACTCCCAACACCACAGCACGGACCCTGGGTCGCTGGGACGGGGAACTATGAGGCCATCCGACGCGGTTTCCTGAGACCAGTGGATCCTTCTTTGTTCCACACGGTGCCAGCGGGAGCCGGCGGAGCCTGCAGCCAGCACACTTCACGCTGAATTGAAGAAGACACCATGCAGCCAGCAGCACAGGGGGAGAGAGGCTTTCTCCACCATGGAGCCTGACCGGTAACATGGCGACTTCAGAGGCAAAGAGAGAAAGAGAAAGTGAGTCACGTGGGACAGAGCTAAAGATGGCTTCAGAAGAGAAGAGAGGGCGGTGCTGCGCTTCTTGCGCGTAGCTTGAAAAACCTCCTTGCATGCCGTGGTAAAGAACTGTAATATCACAAACCGTCTCTTTAATCCATTTAAAATACACGGGGGGATGGACAATTCACGTATGGCTCGTGAAGGTTGTGAAAATGCCCATGCCAGGCTATTTAAAAGCAGAGAGAAAGAGGCTTTTAAGAGACTGGTGGCAAAAAAAACCTTTGTGTTCAGGCCAAAATAACTCATCCTTAAAAAATTAATAACCCCATGTAATGGTCCATGTCTTGCAGTGTAACGAAACTGTGAGTTTTCATGGAAGAGGTTTCACACCACAGCAGGTTTTTTTTCCTTTTTTTACCTTTTCTTTTAGGTCTGTTAATAAACTTCTTTATATTCTGTAAGTTTTGTGCCTGCTTTGTTTTCTCCTAATTTTTATCTCACACAAAAGAAATCAGTAAGTAATCCATATTTCAAACCGAAACCACTACACTAAATTGGTGTTTCTGCCCAGTTAATCAAATTCAACCCGCTACACAAATACACAGGAAAAGGATAATTATGCTAAATAATGAAATGAAATCTCTCACTATAGAGAGAAACCTGGGAAGATTTCAGAGTCTTTCTGTAGGTGTGGTCTCTCTCCTCCTCGGAGCTGGGTCGGCGAGGGCCCACCCCCTGGGCCTCGGGGAGGAAATTCTCCCGATGTGTTCTGATGTTGTTGAAACAGTCCAGAAGAGAAGAAGGGAAAAAACCGAAGTCCCAGGAAACAAAGTTCAGCTCTCCGTCTCATGCCGAGAAGGAAAAAAGCCAGCTGGCTGAAGAAAGCAAGCAGGGTGCTCCCTCCGTGCCACCGCAGCCAGAGAACGCAGAGGAGTGTATCTCTGTGTCCTTGAGAAACTACTTTGAAAAGTTCGTTTGGTTTTTTTTCTCAAGCTCAGTTTAAAGGCACAGAAAAGGCACAAAATTACTTTTTGGGCATAGAGCTTGATAGGGGATACACATGATAGAGTCACCCCAAGACAGTTGCTTTGCATAACTTCTGCTTTGTCAGCCTTGCAGAGCTGAGCTGGCACCCTGCTTGCATTTTCTGTGACTTCTGTTTGCCTCAGTTACATCCTTTATCTATTTCTCCAGGGCTGTTCTGTTCTCCTGTCCTCATCAAGTCCCCCCTTTGCCTGAGACTCAGTTCCTTATGGGCACTGGTCTTTCAATATCTCTATTTCATTTTATAGCTTAAGGCATTCCAACAGCTGCAACACTGAATCCTCATGCAGGCTAAAATCATTCAGCAATTATTATGGTGACCATTATAAACAGATGTTTTAACCAAGTCCAGCTGGGGAACCATGAGTTAATTTTGGTCCAGATTTCTTCAGATCCCCAGGAGGTGCCACCCTGAGCTGTGCATTGTAAAAAGTTGTCAATAGCACTTGGAAAGGTCCCTTCCCCTTTGGCTGGAGTGGAGCAGTTCCCCAGCCTTTCAAGCAGACCCAATCTCCTGGTTGGAACTTGTGCCCTACTGTGTCCAATCTCATCGGTCTGGAGATCTCCACTGCTCGCTGCAAACCCTGTAAGGTTTTACTGAGAGAAATGAGGGAATTATTCAAACCAACCCCTCCTTTTACGTGTGTGTTTCCTGGAATGTGGCCCTTGGTAGGGCTGACCACAGAGCAGCTCACAGGGGCTGATTTTGCTGGTGCCCCACGGCTGAATTCTGCTTTGAAGCAGAGCAACAGGGAAGGCTTGGACCCAGGTCAAGGAGAGTTCCTGACATATTTTACCCAGCTGCAATTTGATTGTAGAATTCATTTGCTCTACTTTGGCACCAAGGGCTGTGAGGAGACACCTTGTCCTGAGGCACTGGGGCCTCCTGGCACAGCCCCAGCAAGGATGGGCACTGTCACCCCCTTGTCCTGCCCTCAGCATCCCCCCCACATCCCAGTGGCCTCAGGGATCTGCTGGAACAAGTCCCTGGGGAGCCTTGGTCAGGAATGGCCCTGGGGGGCTCCTGAATGCTCCCAGGGACTGCAGGTTTTTCAAAGGACTTTGGGTTTTGCTTTTGCCTTGGAGTCTCTGAGAGGTTTGTGCAATCATGGCCTCCAATTATCTGCTATAACGAGTCCCTTGATAGGCTTTGTTTTGACACTCAGTGGTGCTCATTAATGCTTCCCGATACTCAAGGGTTTTAAGCTACTTTGGATTTTCCTTTTGATATTGAGTTCCCTAAGTGGTTTGTGCAATCATGGCCTCCAATTCTCACCTCCAAGGAGTCCAGGAGGAGCCTGTGTTGTGGATGGACCTCAGTAGGACCCATTAATGCTTCAAGACGCTTTGGGTTTTTCTTCTGACTTTGACTCCTGGAAAGGTCTGTGCAATCTCCTCTCAGGCCCTGAGATTCAAGGGCTCAGCACCAAATGCACCACGGAGCTCATTAGGATCAAGCAAGTCCTGACAAACCCTGGCTCTGCCTTGATCTCCCTCTGCTCTGGTGCAGTTCATTAGGAAGGTTTCCTACTGCAGTTATGGAGAAATAGTTCAAAGAGCTTCTAAGAAATACCCATTCCTATTTTAAAGGGTGTATTTTATTACTGTTCTCTTTAGAGCAGAGGTGATTGATTGCAGCATTCTGTGATCGATGTTGATCCAGGGTCTCTCCTCAGGAGGTCTGGCCTGGTCAGAGAAGCTGTGCCTTGAGGGCTGACCTGGTGTGGACAACCCTGCTCCACATTCCCCAACTCCATCCTGTCTCTCCTCACTCACCTGGGACCTGCTTTGCTTGGAGAACTGGCTGCACTCAGGCAAAGAGGGGTTTTTCCCTTTTTTATTTTTTTATCAATCTAAATCTCCTGAGTTTCCCCACTGAAAACAGACACACTCCTCAAGTGTGTGCCAAGGCCCAGCTGCCACCAAGGAGGTTCCCCTTTCCCAAGGCAGAACCCTGCAATAAATGTTTTAGACTTTTGAACTCCTTGGTTCCACGAGGCCCCACAAGGCCCTGCTGTGTCACAATGGCCCCTTGGTTCCATGAGGTTCCGTAGTGTCACAATGGATATTTGGGTCCATGGGGTCCTGTAGTGTCACAATGGATATTTGGGTCCATGGGGTCCCACGGTGTCACAATGGTCTTTTTGGTTACATGAGACCCTGCTCTGTCACAATGGACTTTTGGTTCCATGAGATTCCTAAGTGTCATAATGGTCTCCTTGAATCCATGAGGCACCACAATGTCACAATGGACCCTTGGTTCCATGACGTTCATCAGTGTCACCTTGGTCCCTTGGATCCGCAGTGTCAAAATGGACCCTTGGTTCCATCAGGCCCCACAGTGTCACAGGGATCTCCTTTTTCCTGCAGCAACCAGCAGCAAATCCCACTGCCAGGGCCAAATGCCTGGGAAGAAGGAGCAAGGGGGGACATTTGGAGTGATGGATTTTGTCTTCTCAGGTCACAGGGACGTGGGGTGGGGCCCTGCTGTCCTGGAGATGGCTGAACACCGGCCTGCCCATGGGAAGGGGTAAAAGACAACAACCTCTGCCCATGGAACTACAACAGCAGAGAGGTCAGGCTGGGTTTAAAAGACTGGCACCAGCACAGGAAACATCAGTCTGAGAAATTTTCTTGAAAGCTGACATTTTAGGGCATTCTTTTATACAGACATTGTTATAAACGAGCCAATCAATATTATGATTAAAGAGAATTTATTAATAATCAAAGTATAAAATTCGGAAAGAGCCACGAAGCAGAAGCAACACCGAGCCAGGTGATCAGCGCTGGGTGAACTGAGTTCCGACCTCTATCGGTTCGAATCTCGCCTGTTCACCGCTGAGGTTTCTCTGAGGTGTCTTTTTATACTTTTTTCTTCTTTGTTGATTTTATCTTTTCAATACAACAATATAATTTTCCTGTTTTTTCACCACGTCTGACGACAGTTCCTGAAATCAGTAGTCGATTTTTGCTGTTGGAATCAGTTTCTGGTGAAAGTATATTATTGTTGCATATACATTCATGGAACACACATCCTGGAACCATATTTCTGTATATACACACACATCCTGGAGCTCTGCCAGACGAGGAAATCCCACAAAATGCTTATCTGTGGAATGCAATTGGAATGTACCTTGCAGGGGCTTATTCAGACAGAAATCCCTTGAACAGCAAAATTCTGGTGGTCACCTGCTTGTGCTTTTTCTCAGCCTCAGCAAAATGCTGTAATCTTTAAAACTTTAGCACGAATTATTTTGTATCATATACTACAATCCCTCCCCTTTTATATTAAAATATTAATTCGTGCTTTTATGGTAAGTTTGATTAGGTTTGTTTATTACACAATTTTACTTTCATTTTTTGACATTTATACGACAACAATTATATTTCTATATTATGTAACTGAATAACCTTTCATATCTAAAGTTCTACAATGTTTTATTAAACAGGATACTGATTAAAACTTTAAACATTCTTTATGTCTGTTAAAATTCATTTTTGTATTCATCTCATGCTTGTTCTTCATACATTTTGTAATTTCTTTGCAGGTTGCGTACATTAATTTTTTCCTTGCTTATTTGAGCTTCAAACCTAGCTAAAACTTCAATAGCTTTACTCTTTTTATCTTCTTTTTTCAATTTCATTATCTTAGATATCTCAGATGCTTGGCCAAGTTTTCCCATAGCTAATTCAGGTTCTATAGGCATTGTTGCTATTTGCATACTTTGGACCACAGAATGAATGAGACGGATGAAGCATGGTATTAAACAAGGTAAAAACAGTAACCCAGCCGTTGAACATAATATCAAAAATCCCACCTTTTTCCACCAAGCGCTTCCCCCAAACAATTGGTCCCACCAAGAGGCTTGGAGGATGGAATTCCATTTTTGAACTGGCACATGTGCCACCTTTTTGATTTTTGCAGCAAGATTTTTGATAGATTCTCTATAGTCATCTATTTCTACACAGCATTCATATTCATTGAATTTCCCACAGACCCCTCCTTCTTCGGCTAACAAGTAGTCCAAAGCTATCTGGTTTTGATATACAAATGCTCGCATTTGGGAATGCTGTTTTGCCAATAATTCGAGGGTATCAGAGGTATGATTTGACACAACTTCTACTACAGCTTGGAGTCCTATTAGCCAATTTAGTAGGTAAATTGGGGTCCTATATCCCCAGCTTCCATCTTGAGCCCAAGTTGCTGGGCCATAATATGCTATTATTCTTTCTGCTGGCCATTCGTCTTCTCCCCACTTTTGATTCCCTCCTGCTTTTGGAAATTCGAGGTTCAATTCTCTCTTTTTTCTGTCTAGGGTCTCATATAGGGGTGCTCCTAATAGGTTACTCTCGGACCTTGGTAGCATAAAGAAGGAGGGTCTAATTATTCCTAATGTACAGGACCCTCTCCACCTGCGGGGTAGTTCACTGTAAGCTTTCTCTCCGCAAATCCAATATATTCCATGTGGTGCTTTCCATGGTTCATTTACAGCCTCTGGTTTTTCCCAGTAATCTTTTAGGTCTTTCAAGGTTTGGTAAGGGTTAGCTCCAGGGCTTTTATGCCAACATAACCCAGTTTGGTCAATCCATTCACAGTCTGTTCCCTTAATCTGACTCCAATACCCGGCAGGGATTTCTGGTTGCCAAACCTTTGAGTTATTATTTAAGTGCACTGCTAGAGTGGACATACAGGGAGTATATCCTACTACTTCAGTGTATTTCTTTCTTTCTCTGCTGATACAGACTGTTCCAATTATTTGATTATCTAAAACCCACCCCTCAGGTCGTTTTAATGTTTTAGAAATTTGAGCGTGATTCCATTGTAGAAGTTGCTCTGGAGCTAGACTCTCACCTCTTCACAGCCATTTTTCGGCTGATTTAAGCCCTCCACAGATCCAACAATTGGATAATCCTAATTCTGTGGCAATTTCTTGCATTAGGTTTACAAAAAGATTCTTATTTGAGGGGGGTAAACCCCAATTGTTATACTGTTGTTCTAACTGGTCATATTGTTCACTTAATGTTTCTAATTTTTCTTGCTCTATTCTTCTTTTCTTTGCTTCTGACTTTTGTTTCTTTAATTCTTGAGCAATTTGTTTCATCTTAGTCTCTGGATCTACCCCTTTCTCATCTCTTGCAAAACAAAAAATTTTTTCATATCGTAAGCAAATTCGTTCATCATCATCATTAAGATAATTAGATATTATGCCTACCTCTTTAGTAGTAAATCTCAGGTTATACTTT
This sequence comes from Lycocorax pyrrhopterus obiensis, assembly GCA_014706295.1. Classification (NCBI taxonomy): domain Eukaryota; kingdom Metazoa; phylum Chordata; class Aves; order Passeriformes; family Paradisaeidae; genus Lycocorax; species Lycocorax pyrrhopterus. The sequence continues at coordinate 2,742,496 of JACSVZ010000030.1, read as the reverse complement.
GTATTTTCTCCCACCCAATATGTTTTCCCACCCGCAGTGCACAATTTTAATTGGCTGCGATCATAGCATATTTTACTGGCTTGAGAATGTGCCCAAAATATTGTTTCCATATTCTTCCCGATCCATGCGGAATGATAACATTTGTCACAGGTGGGTATCACAGGCTTAACCGCTCGTTTGTATAATGCATGAGTCATTACTTTTTTATGTTTTTTCATGGACTGCGTCTTTAACCTCTCATCTTTAGGAATCGCTTTCGGGTCATAGCAGATTATTTTCCTGCCTGATTGACACATTTTGTATTGAGTGTCATTATGTATGCAGTGTCCCTTTTCGTTGCCAATTTTGCAGTCATAGTGGGTCTTTATAGCCACCGGTTCTGTTAGGGTGGTCTCAAAGTACTGCTCAGGATTTTGGACTGGGCACGGCTTCCCAATATTGAAGTGATTCTCAGGGAGCAGACTGGCCGTTTTGTCCATTATTAGACTCAGGACCATCAGGATTCTCCACAGGCGTACTCCTCTGCCTCTGCCTGCGCCCACGGGGTTGCCACCCGTGGCGAGGGAGTCCATCTTCTCGGCAGCAGGAGTATTCTTCAGGAGAACTATAAATGGACCGAGCCGCCCACCTCCTCTTAAAAGAAGGGCCCCACCTTGATAATTTGACTGCCTCGGCACTACAAGGTACTTTGTTCGGCCGTCGGCACTCGATTGCTAGAGCTTGTGCCTTTGAGTCTAATTTACCTCTCACCCCCTTTTTGAACAAGTAATACCACTCTGGAGAGTCTAATTCTAATATGCCTGCATTAGTAGCGACTACTAAAGTATGGGAGGTTAAGGCATATTCCTCTTCCAAGCACCTTGTACAAAGTTCTCTTGGTCTGTATCCCCTCTTACAATGTGTAACCCAAATTTCTTGACAGTAATTACACTTAAAGTGAACAAATGGATAACACTCGCATCCTGGTACCGAACAACTTATCTCTTTCAGTCATTTAGCATGTCGGTGCAGTTTTATCTTCAAGCTTCCTGGAGGAGAAGTCACTTTCCATTCAGGTGATCCTTCCTGATGCTCAATCTTCTTAACTCAGAAGGTGTGCGTCCAACCTTTTTCAGCTGTCCATATTGCTGTGTCTGTGGTTAGAAGCACAAGGAAAGGACCTTCCCAGCGAGGTGTGAGAGAGATTTCTTTCCAGGTTTTAATCAATACCTTATCTCTTGGTTGTATCTTATGTATGGCGAGCCCCAAAGGTGTGCTTTGCGTTATTAGTCCCTTCTTCCTTAATTCTTGTAGGTTCTTATTTATTGTTATCAAATAGGGTTGAATTTGACTGTCATCTAGTTTTGGGTGTCCTACTGGCATCCCATGCTCATATGGCATCCCATAGAGCATTTCAAAGGGTGATAGCCCACTTTCAGAGTGAGGCATAGTTCTTATATTTAACAGGGCTAAAGGAAGGCACTTGACCCACGACATCTTAGTTTCCAACATCAATTTTGACAATTGGGCTTTTAACGTCTGGTTCATTCTTTCTACTCACCCTGAGCTCTGTGGATGCCACGGGGTATGATATTCCCAGCGGATTCCTAAAGCATCTGCTAATTGCTTAATAACTTTTGACGTAAAATGTGCCCCTTGAGCTGAATCTATATAGTCTATTATACTGTATTGAGGTATAATTTCTTCTAACAATATCTTTGACACTGTCTGGGCTGTAGCCCTGGTACTAGGGAAGGCTTCTACCCAATGTGTTAGTTGATCTACTATTACTAACAGGTATTCATACCTTCCTACTTTAGGTAGTTCTGTGAAATCTACTTGAACTTTTTCAAATGGACAATATGCTAAGGGACGACCTCCTAGTAGAGTTTGTCGTAGCTTAGTTCTGTTTATTTTCTGACATATCATGCACCGTTGTACTTCTTGTTTAGCTAACTCAAAAATTCCCTTACATCCAAAAAATTTCAAAAACTGCTCTGCGAGCGCCTGTGCTCCCCAGTGGGTCTGTTGATGAAGCCTCTTTAAAATCTTCCTTGTATAATCTTTGGACAATAATTCTCTTCCATCAGGTAATTTCCATTTACCTTCTTCCCACTTTCCTCCTATTTTTTCATATTCCTCAATTTCCTTTGAGGAGGGACATGAAGGGTATTCTTGGGTCTTATCCTTTCTAACTTCTGGAATATTTATTACCAATAATGCTGCTTTCTTAGCTTCTCTATCAGCTAAATTATTTCCCTGTGTTCGGAATTGCATCCCTACCTGGTGTCCTTTAACATGTACTACCGAAATCGCTTCTGGTTCTCTAATGGCCTCTAGGATTTGCTTTATTAGTTCTTCATGAACTAACCCTCATCCGCGAGTACTTATTAAACCTCTTTCTTCCCAAATTTTTCCAAAGGTGTGGACTACTCCAAAAGCATATTTGGAGTCAGTAAAAATTGTTCCTCTCTTTCCTTTTAGTCTTTTAAGTGTTTGTAAAACTGCATACAATTCACATGCTTGTGCTGACCAACTAGCACTTAGGGGTCCTGACTCTACTACTTCTCCTGACTTCCCATCTACTATTGCATACCCTGATTTTCTTTTCCCTTCTATAATCCTTGCTGATCCATCTACAAACCATTTTTCCCCGTCCTCTAATTCTTCCTCTTCTAAATCTTGTCTTATCTTTGTCTGCAATTCTACTATCTCTACACAGTTATGGTTATATTCTTGTAGGGCATCACCAAACAAGAATTGTGCTGGATTTTGAGCAGTAGTTGTCCGCAATTCTAAATCAGAAGAATGAATTAATATGGCCTCATACTTTAAGAGTCTAGCATCTGTGAGCCATTTGTCTGCTTTCTGTTGTAAGATGCTCCTTACATTGTGGGGGGTATATACTACCAATGGTGCTCCAAAGGTGACTTTCTTAGCCTCTTCTACTAGTAATGCCACTGCCACAATTGCTTGTAAGCAGGTGGGCCAGCCTCGGCTCACCGGATCTAGGAGTTTTGACACATACCCCACAGGCTTTTTGGCTCTGGCCCAATCCTGTGTTAATACTCCATGGGCTGTATGATTACGAACATCTACAAACAACTGAAATTGTCTCTTCACATCAGGAAGGCTCAACACTGGAGCAGCTATAAGCGTCTCCTTCAATTCTCTAAATCTTTCTTCGTCTTGCTCTGTCCATTTTATTTTCTCGGTAGTCAGTTTCTCATATAAAAATTTCACTTTCTCACTATATCCTTCAATCCACTGTCTACAATACCCTAAAAGTCCTAATAGTTGCCTGACTTCCTTTTTCGTCCGCGGAGGGGGTAATGCAATGATCCCAGCTACTCTTTCGGGGTCTAATTTCTTTTTTCCTTTTGTGATCCAGTGCCCTAAATATTTGACTTCTGGCTCTGTAAACTGTAACTTTGATCTTGATACTTTTAATCCTTTTTTTCCTAGGAAATTTAATAATGCTATGGTGCTTGCCCTTACATCTTCCTCTCTTGGACCAGCTATTAATAGGTCATCAACATACTGCAAAAGTTTAGTGCCTTCTGCTGGCACAAACTGACTTAATAACTGTTCGAGTGCTTGCCCGAACAGATGGGGAGCTTCTACAAACCCCTGTGGTAAAGATGTCCACCTAAGTTGTTGCTTCCTATTCGTTTCAGGGTCTTCCCACTGAAAGGCAAAATAGTCCCGGCTCTCTTCGGCCAATGGACAGGTCCAAAAGGCATCTTTCAAGTTAATTACGCTATACCAGGTGTCTTTAGGGGAAATTTGGTTTAAAAGGGTATATGGATTTGCTACTACAGGGAAACGTGCTCTTGTTCTCTCACTTATAGCTCTTAAATCTTGCACTAACCTAAAGCTTCCATCAGCTTTCCGTACAGCTAAGATAGGCGTGTTATGCCTTGACATGCACAGTTCCAAAGTTCCCCTTTCCACTAATCCGTCTATCATAGGTTTTAATCCCCTCCTTCCTTCCATGGAAATGGGATACTGTTTAATTCTAATTGGATCTTCTGGCCTCTCTATTTCAATGGAAATAGGCTCCATCTCTAACCTTCCAGCTTCTCCCTGGGTGTACCAGACTTTGGGAACAATCTTCTTCTCATCTTCTTCAGTTAATACATACAGGCTTACTACTAAATCTGGTCCTTGCACTACCAGATTTATTCCTAAAGCTACAATTAAATCCCTTCCTAATAGATTATAATCTGCTTCTTCAACTAATAACATGTTCCCTAAACAAATTTTTGTTTCTGACTCTATTTCTACATCTTTAATAACTGGGACTTTGAAGGGTTCTCCTTTAGCCCCGATTACCATCATTGTATCTTTGCTTTGTTTGCACCCTCTTGGCAGTCTTTGGACTGTGGAACGTTCGCCCCCTGAGTCAACTAGAAAGGATATTTCCTCCTTTTGGGGTCCTATTTTTAATTTTATCAAGGGCTCTTTAGATGTCCTGGACCCTAAAATAAAAAGCCCCTGACATCCCTAGTCTTCCTGAAAAATCTTCTCATCCTTTATTCTTTTTCTGCAGTCCCTTTTTAAATGCCCTTTCTTCTTGCAATAATAGCATTCAGGGGGTTCCCTCTGATCCTCAAGTGTCTTTCTTTGCGGGACCGATTGCCCTTTTTGGTTTCTATGGGTTTGTGCTGACCTCACAGGGCTTTGGGGACATTCCAGCTTCTGGGCTTCCCTAATGACTGCAACTAGAACTCTGGCTTTAGTCCTCTGCTTTTCTTCATCTCTCCTCACACACACTTTTTGAGCTTCTTTCAATAGTTCTTGTAACCCCTTCTCTTGCCAATTCTCTAACTTCTCTAGCTTTTTCCGTATATCTCCCCATGATTTTGCTACAAATTGAGTTTTTAATAATACCTCTCCTATTTGGGAATTGGGGTCTATTCCTGAATAAGTCTGCAGGCTCTTTCGTAATCTTTCTAACCATTCTGTGGATGGTTCATCCTTCCCCTGGCATTCTCCAAAAACTTTACTAATGTTTTGCCCTCTGGGGACAGCTTCCCGAATTCCTTGTATAATAATATTCCTTAAATCTATCATATTTCGTCGGCCCTCTTCTGTTTGAGCATCCCACCTGGGTGTTTGGTTTGGCCATTTCTGGTCCCCTGGTAAATCTTGAGGATTTCGGTGTTCCCACTCACGCATCCCAGCTTGTCTGATCATATCTCTCTCTTCGGTATTAAATAGGACTCTCAATATTGCCTGCATGTCGTCCCAGGTATATATACTAGGTCCCAGAAACTGGTCTAACCGGTCTGATACCCCCAGGGGATCTTCCATTAATTGACCCATCTCCTTTTTAAAGGCTCTGACATCTGCTGTATTAAGGGGCACGTTTACATATCCTATAATTCCTGGAACAGTGGGTATTTCTCTTAATGGAAGAAGATTGTGCCCTTTTTTCCCTTCCTCTTCATTTCCACTATCTCCACTATCATTTTTTTCTTTTATTTTACTTCGTGTTCTCCTCGCAGGGGGAGAATGCATAACCTCGGTGGAAGCTGCTGTTCCCGCAGCCCCCGCAGTCTGAGGTGGTGCCTGAGTCGGCAGCGCCTGTTCAAGAGGTGGCGGGGGCATCGGGAGTGCGGGTGGGGGTGCCTGTGCTTGTGGAGGCTCGGGCAGGGGCATCAGATATGGAGGCGGCAGGTTATCTAAGGGATCCCATGCCTCGCTTTTGGATCTGGTTACTTTCCTGGTTTTTACCGTAAATAACCCAGTTGCTGATCCCTCCCATATCTTTGCATATTCCTTCTCCTCTTGGTCTCGCGGGTTTTTGTTATTTACATAATTATTTAGGGCTCGACAGGTCTACTCCTCATAAGTTTCAAACATGGGCCAAATTAAGTGGCTCCTAATTTCCTTTCCCCCCCCAAATTTCCATGCAAAAATGAATCATTTTTTCTTTACATTTTCCTTTCGTTGAGGGGCACACTTCCCAGTATTCCAGCATTACTCCCAGCTGACTATCCCGGGGAATTTCTGGTAAATTATTCTCCTTTTCTCCTAAGGGTTTTTCCGGGGTTCCCCCCCGAGTTCTTTGTCCCATTTTATACGGTATTACGCTCTGACTCTCTAATCGCGTTTCTCCTTCCGGGACCCGGTCCCTCCGCGGGAGGCGGGGAATGCACTTATCTAAGGCGTCCCCTCCCCTCCCCTCCGTGTTTGTGCTGTGTTTCGCTCAGTAAAACCCCCTATCAACGGTGTTTTTACACACCGTGTTCGGTTGTTTTTTTTATTATTATTATTACCGTTCTAGGGTCCAGCGGAGGTCCGTCTCGCGTGGCCTGTCCCGGTAAAAAAGCTCCCTTTTTACTTCTCTCTACTCTCCCCTGGACCTTTCCTGTCCTAGGCAAAAGAGGGCTTACCAGTCTCTCAAATTCCTGAGGACGTACCCTTCCCTCTAGCCTTCTTGTGGCTGAAGTCCGAACTTTTCCCGAGTTTCGGATTTGACGTGTGTAATGAGTTTTCCCGTCACTTTTCGCTTCCCCCGTGACCGACCGTGTCCCTCGCGGGAGTACGGAACTGCGGTCTTTGAGGTCCGCTCTCGCTTCGTGATATTATCACGTCTCACACACACGCTCAGCCACCCTCATTCAACCCGCAGTACTTACGGACTCTTTTCCTGCGTGGATCTCCGTGCACGTAGAATTTTACGAATGAAAAGTGCGCCGCGGTTCCGGGGCCGTCCCCTCTTAGTGTCTTCGGGAGCTCCGAGCTCGTTTCTTTTGCTTTTTGCTTGTGGCTTTTATCTTAATTTGTTCAGAATCCAACTGGTTCCGTCGGCTCCTCTCTGCCGTCAGGCCGCTTAAATCAGCGGGGCGCCTCCTGGTCGGAGGGAGGATACCGCGGAACCGAGGTTTGGATCACGTCAGGTCACCAAATCTGTTATAAACGAGTCAATCAATATTATGATTAAAGAGAATTTATTAATAATCAAAGTATAAAATTCGGAAAGAGCCACGAAGCAGAAGCAACGCCGAGCCAGGCGATCGGCGCTGGGTGAACTGAGTTCCGACCTCTATTTTGTATCATATACTACAGACATGGACCACCAAATTCCAAGTTAAACACTTTCAGCTTTCTCTGTGCCCTGAGAACAGCTGGAATCTTTTCAGCAGTGTCTGATGTTTCATCCCTTGCTTAGGGCGAGGATGTCAGATCTTTCAGCAGGCTGTGCTCTCCTGAGGAGCTTCTCTTCACAGGCAGGCTCTAAAAGCAGAATAAAACAACAGCGTAAGGCACAGCACAAAGGAAGCACCGGGCTGATCATTTTAAAAACTGCCCTCACAGTGACATTTCCCGAGCGATCCTCAGCACCCCGGGCTGCAAACAAACCCCGCTCAGGCGAGCACAAGATCCGCACCCAGCGCTGAGCAACAGCTCGAGCCCAGCAGGGCCTTGGAGGAGGCGGGGGCGAGCCCCGGGCCGGGTTCCAAAGGGGCTTCGGGGCTGGGGGCGATGGCGCCCAGTGCCCTGCCCGTGTCCCCCTCGGCTCTGCGGCGCCACGGGGCCAGAGCCCGGGGCCGGGGCTCGGTCCCTGCTGCCACAAGGGCGCTGCCGAGGGCTCCCCGCCCGTCGGGGCCGGGCCCGGGGGCTGAGGGGCGGCCGCCGCCCGCTGCGGCGCCTTGTCCGGGCTGGAGAAGGGCTCGGGGCCGGGGCAGCGGCGGCGGCGGCGGCGGCGGGGGGGTCGCTCCTCCGGCCAGGGCGTTTGCGCTTCAGCCTCCGCAGCGCCGGCGGCTTCTCGGAGCCGGGCGAGTGCCCGGCCTCGGCGGGGGCGGCCATGGCCGAGCGGGGCCCGGAGGAGCCGCGGTCCCGTCTGGGCGCCAAAGGGCGCCCGCTCGGCCCCGGGGCGGCGCTGAGGGAGCGGCGCCGCCATTGCTGCCGCCCTCAGGGGCTCTGAGGGGAGCGCGGCTCCCGCCAGCCCCGCTCCGGCTGCACAGGGGAGAAAGAGAGAATAAAGACAGAGGGAATAAAGACAGACGTTGCTGCTAAAGAACGTCCGTGCAGTTCCAAATGCCTTCGCACACCGGCCCCAGTGTCCGTGCTCGGGGCTGTCAACATCGCCACACGGCTGCCCCAGGGCAAAAATCCCCTGTGGAGATACCGGGACCAGTTGTGTGAGATGGGACGCCAAACACACGGGGTTTAATCTCTTTGGGATAACGAAAGGAGGTTTTGTTAGTCTCTTTGGGATAGAAAACGACTTTTGATTGCATTAGTCTGTTGTACAGGGGGTTCAAAAGACATCATAAATACTAAGAACAAATAATGATAAATACCTGTGGTTCAAAAGGCATAAAGAAGTATGAAGGCATAAAGGAGCAACATATCTACTGACAAAAGATTTTATAAAGAAAACCTATACCATTAAAAAAAACACCCAACTTCTGCAGTTTTGTCAGAGGTTGTTCTTGTTTTTTTAAACTGTTAAATTTCTTGTTTCATCTTATCTGCCTTATTTTGCAAATATTGAAGCTAAAATGAGCAACATCAGGAAAAAATCAGGAGTTGGGTGCAAAGCTTCAGAATAAATGTGGAACTAACGGAGAATTCATGTGCTTTACATTCATGTTGTGAAAAACGAGTGGATGATAAATGTTGGCTTTTGTATATAATAGGATAACATTTACAAGTAATAATGTACTAGGTAGAAATAATGTTAAGGTAAAATATAGTAGAAACAAGGTTAGAGTGAATTGTAACTTCGAAATAGTTGTAATAAACTGAGAAACGTAGTAGTGAATACATAGTGATAAATGTCCTTTAAGTTGATAAACCACAGAGCCGGGGATCAAGACAGCTTAAAGAAACAAAGAAGATAAACTGCATACATCCCAGGAAGTCTGTTATCTCACTAAAAGCTCACACCTCCCAAAGAAACTGTCGACTAAACTGAGTTACAACTGAGGGAACATCAGAAGGGGATTCCTGCCTTCAATCCTTCAAGATCCAGAGGACCGGAGAGGCGTCTTGCTGGCGGGAGGGGTGGACAGAGGTCGGGAAGTAGAAGTTAAGTGAAGTGTAAATTATCTTCTAAGCTTAATGAATATGTAACAGTTTGAGAAGATACTTAAGCTTACAGAAAAGTGAATAGGATTTCGCCTCTGGCTGATTGCTAAGTGCCCAGCGCTGTATTTGCCTTTGTTCTACTAATAAATGTTCAATACTTTGTTGCTAAAATTTTTGCTTGTTAATTCATTTACTTCAATGTGTACACAGGTGCATAAAAGCACCGCTCGTTTTCGAGGCTGCATTACAGCACACAAATAGTAAAATCAGATTTACTCAAGATTTACTTGTTCCCAGGCATCATTTTTCAAGAACCCACTCCAAGTTCAGTGAGTGTGAAAAACAAGGTTCACTCTTGTCTTGGGGTGACTCTATCATGTGTATCCCCTATCATGCTCTATGCCCAAAAAGTAATTTTGTGCCTTTTCTGTGCCTTTAAACTGAGCTTGGAAAAAAAAAAACAAACGAACTTTTCAAAACAGTTTCTCAATGACACGGAGATACACTCCTCTGGGTTCTCTGGCTGCAGGAGCAGGAGGGAGCACCCTGCTTGCTTTTCTTCAGCCAGCGGTTTCGGTTTTTTTTTCCTTCTCTTCCCGGCGTGAGACAGAAAGCTGAATTTTGTTTCCTGGGACTTTGGTTTTTTCCCTTCTTCTCTTCTGGACTGTTCAACAACATCAGAACACATCGGGAGAATTTTCCCCCGAGGCCCGGGGGTGGGCCCTCGCCGACCCAGCTCCGAGGAGGAGAGAGACCACACCTGCAGAAGGACTCTGAAATCTTCCCAGGTTTCTCTCTATAGCGAGAGATTTCATTTCATTATTTAGCATTATTATCCTTTTCCTGTGTGTTTGTTAAATAAATAGTTTTTATCTCATTCACTTTCCTTCGAGGAAAATATTTTTTTTTTTTTTCCCCGAACCCTGTGTGGGGGAAGGGTGGTTGTAACCTAGTTTCCTCTCAGAGGATATATTGCTAGATTTTGGCCAAACTGTCACATCCTGTTAGGATTGAAAAGTTGAATAAAGGACAATAAGGGACAAAGATAATAAAGCAAAAAGTCACAGCGCTGGGTGCTTTGGCACTCCGCCAAGAGCACACCTGCTATCTTGGAGACACCCGTTACATACACTTGGAGTATTACATATTCATAAACAATTATACATATTCATAAACAATTATACATATTTAAAACTCTTTCTAGGAACAGTTCAAAATGGAATGCAGTTTTCTCGTTTGTCGGTAGTTCCCGGAATCAGCAGATCGCTGTGGGGATAAGCTTTCTGGCGTCGCATATTTAAACCCTTTTCAGGAACAGTTCAAAATGGAATGCAGTTTTCCTGTCTCGGCTCGCTCGACTTGGTTGTTCCCGGAATCAGCAGATGGCTTGGTTGTTCCCGGAATCAGCAGATCGCTGTGGGGATATCTTATCTGTTGCTGATAGTTGGTATGCCGGTAGCAGGAGCCCAAATAGTTTATAAGCATAGCTATTTCTAAGTTTTTGGTTGAATGAAAAAGTATTAAAAATCCACATCTTCACAACAAAACTACTTTATATAGCATCTGTTTTGTAATAAAGCTATTTTACATATAGCATCTATTTGTGACAAAACTACTGTTACAAAAGCTACTTTTAACATCACTTTGCAGAAAGCCGATATTATAGCATCTATTTATCACAATTCCCCCTCTTCTATTTTTACAAATCATTTGGCTTGAGCAATAATTCTTGTTTTCTGACTTTCATTATTTGCTCATTTTTTTCACAAATCAATCTTGCTTCTTTAAAGGGATCTCCCATATTATTTTGTTTCCTTAACACCATTATTTTTGTGCCGTTCCAGATGTAGCTAATTTGGGGTCCACAGGCATTGTGACTACTTGCATACCTTGGACTACGCTGGTGATTAGTCGAATAAAATAGGGGATCAAGCAAGGAAGAAATGTCAAACCAGCTGTAGTGCATAAAAGGAAGAATCCTAGCTTCTTCTACCATTCTATTCTCAATACATTATCCCACCAGCTAGCCTTTAACATTGATTTTCATTTTTGCACCGGTACATGGGCTATTTTTCTGATATCTTTGGCTATATCTAGGACGGCATCCCCGTTGTCATCTATTTTCAAACAACAATCTGATGTATTAAATTTTCCACAAACACCCCCTTCCTCAGCTAATAAATAGTCCAAAGCCAGCCTGTTTTGATACGCTGCAGCTTGGGTTTGGCTTTGTTGACTTGATATCAATTCTAGTGCTCGGGCAGTCTTGTTTGTTATTATCTCCACAACTGCTTGGAGTCTTATAATACAATTCAGCATATAAATCGGGGTTCGATATCCCCAACTCCCATCTTGTGCCCAGGTGGCTGGCCCATATGTTTCTAGTATGGGTTCAGGGGGCCATTCTTCTTCTCTCCACTTTTGATATCCCCCAATCGATTCCCTTTTATTCTTTTTTAAGTCCTCATGAACAGGTACTCCTAATTGATTTCCATCTGATCCCGGTAAAAGGAAAAATCCTGGCTGTATGATCCCCAGAGTACAACTCCCTTTCCATTGGGGGGAAGTTTTGGGTATGTTCTTTTCTCACATATCTAAAATAAGCCATCTGGTGCTTTCTAATAATCCTTTTTCTGTTCATTTATATTCTTTCAAAATTTTGATATTTCTGGGATCTCAAAATAAGGATTCTTGTCTGTGTTATTGCATTGAAAAAGTTTGGTTTCATTATTATACTTGCAATTTTTCCCTCCTGTTTTTCTCTGGGTCCAATACAGAGTTGGTTTTTCTGGGATCCACCATGTAGAAGTTCCATTACTAGCTTTATACCTTTTGCAGGGAGTATTTCTTACTTCACTAAGAAAATTCTTTCCAGTGCGCCAGAGACATTTTTTTCTTATTACTGCTGAACTTAGAATCCACCCTTCTGGTCGGCTTTCCCCTCTTATATTTGTTCGGTTCCATTTAAGGAGTTCAACTGGGCCTAAGCTACTGCCTTTCTGTGGCCATTCCTCTGACATTAAGGCCCCTCCACAGACTCAACAGCTGGTTACGTTTAGTTCTTTACTTATTCTTTCCCCCAATTCCACAAACAGATTTTTTCCAAATCTCGAGATATCGATTTCTCTTTCTAATTGCTGTTTAAGTTTTGTATATAAATCTTGGCGTGGGGTTAACACAGAATTAGATTGCTGTGTTACCTTAGCCTTTCCATTTACTACTTGTTTTTTTACCAAATCTTGGACCCTACCTTTAATGGAAAATGTGAAACAAACTCATCTTTCCCCTTTTGGACATTCATTTTTTCTTAAGTTTTCTGCAATCTAGTATTTTTTTCCCGTTCTGTGTACAGGTACCTAGTTTGGAAGGGTTTTAACAGTGACTGTTAACGTGGGTGTGTGTAATAAAAAAGGAACCTCGGTTTCTTTCCATGTAAAGTTTCTGGTAGCACTTGTGACATGATTTTGCTGGTATCCCGAAAGATGAGAAACAAAAAAAACAAAAAGGAGGAGCAATAGAGGTCTGGTATGGCTTATTACCCCCACCTCCCATGCCTATGGGGTTGCTACCCACAGCAGGTGTATATGATCTTTTTGGCGGCGAGTTATAATTGCCTATCCAGTCTTGCCCTCTATTTCCTCTTTACCTCCTTTTGCTTTTTTTCCAGGCAAATCAGTTGTTAATTTTCAGGTTCCTCAGGCACCTCCCACTCAACAGGCACTAGTAATTCTCATCTACAAGGCAAAGTTATAATCTCAGGGAATAAATTTGTTATTTAACACCCCATACAGAGGAGTGTTGTTTGTGTGAATTGCAGTACTAATTTTTACAATTTATGTATTCACATTTAACCCAGCCAGCATGATAGAGGTTGTGATATTTCGAGATTAGGATACAGTTTATTAAAACATGAAGACTTTTTTCGTTGGATTATTCAATACCACCCAGTCCTCGTTTAAGAGTGAATTTGATATCACTCGGCTTAGATGTTATAGTCCGTTCCTTCGGTTCTTCTACTGGTCCTTTTATTCTGCTGGCGTGGATCCACCCTCTTTCCCTGGTTCGGATCGCTGCCTCAGTCGTCAGTAGTACCTGAAAAGGACCTTCCCATTGTGGAGTTAAAGATTGCTCTTTCCATGTTTTTACTAGTACCCATTCCCCTGGATGGATATTATGGATTTTAAAGTCTAAAGGTGTGGTTTGAGGGATTATCTCTCTTAACCTCAAATTTTCTAGGGTTTTCGCAATTGTGGTGACATATTTTCTAACACTCATTTCCCCTACTTCATAAGTAGCATTTTTATGTTGGGTGGTCAGGAAGGGTAATCCAAACATCATCTCATAGGGTGACACTCCCAGGTCTGACCTGGGTTGTGTTCGGACTCTTAACAGGGCCAAAGGTAAACATTTGACCCATGACATTTGTGTTTTAATCATTAGTTTCGTTAAAGTCTTTTTTAAAGTCTGGTTCATCCTTTCTACCCGGCCCGAACTTTGTGGATGCCATGGGGTATGTAGTTCTCATTTTATTCTTAAGGCTTTAGTTACTTGATGTAAAACTTTTGATGTAAAATGTGTCCCTCTATCTGAATCTATTCTATTAACTATTCTATACCTGGGAATAATCTGTTCTAAAAGGGTTTTACACACTACATTAGCTGTAGCTCTGATAGTGGGAACAGCTTTTACTTAATGAGTTAAATGGTCTATTATTACTAATAAAAACTTCTACCTCTGTACTTGGGGAAGTTCAGTAAAGTCCACTTGAATACTCTGAAACGGTCGCAGAGCTAACTTGCGGCCTCCTAGTGTTGTCTTTCTCATTACCCTTTTATTTACCTTTTGGCAAGTTATACATTTATCAGTTACTTGCTTTGCCAATCTGAAGATCCCAATGCATTCATAATTCTTTAAAAAGTGATCGCATAGAGCTTGAGTACCCCAATGAGTTTTCTGATGTATGTTTTCTAGTATTTTTCTAGTAAGTGGTTTATTAAATAACTGCCTCCCATCAGGGAGTTTCCATTTTCTAGATTGATCTTGCTCTCCCCTATCTTGCTTAATTCTTTTTTTTCTTCTTCACTAAATTTTGGAATTTCTAATTCTTCCTTATTTGGGGTTAAAATTAACATAACTCTTTTGGCTCCATTTTTTGCTGCATCTTTAGCCTCTTGATCCGCCAAGTTATTCTCTCTTATTTCTGCGGTCATTCCCCTTTGGTGTCCTCTAACATGTACTACAGCTATCTCTTCAGATAATTTTAATGCCTCTAAAACCTCTAAGATGAGTTCCTCATGTACCAGTCTCTTTTCTTTTGAATTAAGTAACCCCCTTTTTTCTCAGATTTTTCTAAAGGTGTGTACTACCTTAAAGGCATACTTTGAATCAGTATATATAGTTCCTTCCTTGTGTGCTAAATATTCCAGTGCTCTTTTTAGAGCATATAATTCACAAGACTGGGCTGACTAATTTGATGGTAATTTCCCTTTTTCGATGGTCTGCATATTTTCCCCATCAATTAAAGCATATCCAGACATCCTTTTTCCTTGTAAGCATCTAGATGAACCATCAACATATATTTTTTCCCCTTCTGGGAGGGCCTGTTTTGCTAGGTCTTCTCGAATTTTAGTTTGGTATTGTATGATTTCTAAACAATTATGTGTTAAGTCACTCTCTGGTTCTCCATATAAAAATTGGGCTGGGTTCAAGCTTTTATTTACTTTCAGTGTCAAGTCATCACTATCTATCAGAATTGCTTCATATTTTAGCATCCTAGAATCTGTTAACCATTTTTCAGCTTTTTGATTTAGCACATTTCGGACTGCATGAGGTGTACACACAATTAGTTTACTGCCAAAAGTAAGTTTACGGCTTTCTTCTACTAGAATAGCCGTAGCTGCTATAGCTTGAATACATATTGGCCAGCCATGGCTCACTGGATCCAGCAATTTAGACAAATAAGCCACTGGCCTCTTTACTCTTGCCCATTCCTGGACCAAAACTCCATGAGCAATTCTATTTTCTACATTCACATACAGATGAAAGGGTTTTTCTAGTGAGGGTAAGCTTAAAGCTGGTACTGAGGCTAACTTTAACTTCAGTTCTTCAAATTTATTGTCATCCTCTCTGGTCCATTTTATGTTGTTCCCCTCTGTTAATTTTTCATATAGAAATTTTACTGTCTGTGAATACCCTTCGATCCATAGCCTGCAATATCCCAACAATCCAAGCAGTCTTCTAACTTCCTTCTTTGAAGAAGGAGGGGCAAGGGATAGAATCCCTGCAATCCTTTCAGGATTAAGTTTTCGGCTACCTTTACTTATTAAGTGACCAAGATACTTTACTTCTGATTCTGTAAACTGTAGTTTCCCTTTTGATACCCTTAATCCTTTTTCCCCAAGAAAATTCAAGTTTTATGGTAGCCTCCCTAACTTCAGCTTTTCTTGATAATAAAAGGTCATCCACATACTGGATAATTTGTATTCTAGGAGGAGTGGGGAAGGTCTGCAATATTCTTTCTAAAGCTTGCCCAAATAGATTTGGAGACTCAGTAAATCCCTGTGGCAATTTTGTCCACCTTAATTGCTGTTTTCTCCCAGTACTTGGATCCTCCCATTCAAAAGCAAAAATATTTCTACTATCTTCTGCCAACGGGCAAGCCCAAAAGGCATCTTTAAGATCCACAACACTAAACCACTGATGCTGAGGTGGGACTTTACTTAACAGGGTATAGGGGTTGGGTACCACCGGGGAACGGGTCCGTGTCCTCTTGTTAACTTCTTTTAAGTCTTGTACCAATCTATATGTCCCATCAGATTTTTTACGGGGAGGATAGGGGTGTTATGAGGAGACATGCAAGGTTCCAATGCTTTGTCTTTTATTAACTCTTCTATTACTGGCTTTAAGCCTTCCCTTCTTTCTAAAGATATAGGGTACTGACGCACACGTATGGGACATTCTTCTCTCTCAGTTGCAACCCTTATGGGGTCAATATTTAATCCTCCCCTATTTCCTTCCCCAGCCCAAACTTCTTTGTTAATTTTTTCTTCATCTTCTTGGCTAAGTTTTAACACTTTAGCTGTCATCTTCCCTTCTTCTGGTATGACCCCTATTCCTAATTGCACCTGCAAATCCCTCCCCAATAAGTTGCAACCTGCCTTAGGAACTAGTAAGACATCTCCCATCCCTATTCTGGTTTCCCCTTCAATCACCACATTTTTAATGACAGGAACTTGAAACCCTTCCCCTTTTGCTCCTGTCACCTTCACAGTGTCACTACTCAAATCACACCCTCTTGGAATATTTATTACACAAGTACTTTCTGCTCCTGTATCAACTATAAATTCAAATCCCTCCTCTTGGGGGCCTACTTTTAAAGTTATCAAAGGCTCTAGATGGTATTTATCCCCCAGAAAATAGAGCCCATGACCCCCCTATTCTTTTTCTGGGTGTATCTCTTGAAAAATTTTCAGGTTTCTTTTTAGATGACGGCATTCCCTCTTATAGTGCTCTCTTTTCCCACAATAAAAACAGGTATTTGCTACTTGTTCTTGGGATTTTAATGGTACCGAAATTCTATGTTTTCTCTTTTCTCTATCTCTGAACCCCGGATTTCTGGGTGTGGTATTTGGGGGCGTCTGGTTCTCCTGAGAGTTATTTTCTCGCATAGTAGCTACTATAATTTTTGTTTTTATCTTGGCTTTTTCCTCATCTCTTCGTACATAAACTTCTTGAGCTTCCCTTAGTAATTCATTTAATGACCGCTCGTGCCAATCATCTATCTTTTCCAGCTTTTTTCTAATATCTGGCCAGGCATGGGTGACAAAGTTAACTCTCAATAGAGCTTGCCCAGCTATGCTCTCAGGGTCAGTTCTGGAGTACTGTTTCATATTTTTCTGGAGTCTTTCTAACCAATCAGTTGGAGTCTCCTCTTTCCCTTGTCGCCCATCAAAAGCCTTGCTGACATTCTGCCCTCGGGGGGCTGCCTCTTTTATTCCTTTGATTATCAGTTTACGATAATCACTCATATGTGCCCGCCCTGCCGCTTCATTGTGGTTCCAGTTAGGAGGTGCTATTGGCATTTTCTGGTCCCCAGGTGGACCCTGTTGATTCTCTCTTTCCCAAATCTTCATTCCAGCAGCTCTAATCATCTGGCATTCTTCTGGGGAAAATATTATATTCATTATAGACTGCATTTCTTCCCAAGTAAAAATATTGGGACCCAAGAATTGGTTTAATTGTTCAGCTGTACCTATGGGATCTTCTAACAATCCTTTAATTTCCTTTTTAAAATTCCTGACTTCTGAAGAAGTCAAAGGAACATTCACAAACCCCGTCCCCCCTTGAACCCCTCCCATCGGCACTTCTCGTAATGGGAATAAATTGATCTCTTGATCCCAACCTTTCTGTTCCCCAACCATCATAACTTTAGAAGAGGCCCTTTTTGGAGTAGTGGCAGGAGAGGAACTGTCGAACTGTCCTTGGGTTTTAACCAAGTTTCTCCTAGTATTTTGGTATGGTGCCCCTTCGCTGAGAGGGGGACACATTGGAACCACTGAAGCCGGCAGTGAAGCCGGAGCCGCCAACGAGGGAAGGGCGGAAGTCGGCAGCGAGGCCGGAGCCGCCAGCGAAGGAGGTGCTGTTGGCGTGCTCAGAGCCAGGACGGAGGCGAAAGCACCTGAGTCCCTCAGGGCCGCGGCCGGTTTGGGCACAGCCAGCGCATGCAGGGCAAGGGCAGGGGCAGAGGCGGGGGCACCTGAGCTGGCCGGAGCCACGGTTTGTGTGGGCACAGCCGGCACAGGCGGGGCAGGGACAGGGGCACCCGAGCTGGCCGGAGCCACGGCCGGTGTGGGTACAGCCGGTGCATGCGAGGCAGGGGCGGGGACCACAGCCAGTGCGGCATTGTATGAAGGTGGCAATACTTCCAGGGGGTCCCAGCCCTTTTCTTTCTTTTCCTCTGCTCGCTCTGTCTCTGGGGTCTCTGATATCTTAAGAACTTTTAATCCTGGTAGTTCTATATCTCCTGTCCAACAAGAGGCATATTCCTTTTCTTCCAAATCGCACGGTTCCTTTGAATTCACAAATGCATTTAAAGCTTGACAAATCCAAGCTTCAGAAGACCCGTACCTAGGCCAGTAGACCTGATCGGGTCTTATTTCTTTTTTTGTCCATTCTATCATACAATACCGAATCATCTTTATTTTATCCTTTTCCTTTGTACAGGGATCCCTATCCCAGTTAGATAGCTTAACTCCCAGAGGACTTTCTTGGGGTATATCTGCTGGCACCTTTTTACTCCTTTTTCCCCCGGAACTCAGCTTACTGGTTCCTTGTCCCATTATTTACTAAGTATCTCAAACTGGTACCTGTTCCCCTGTTTTTGCTCTAACCTGCCCCTCTGGCAAACTGAAACACCCCCTCCCCTCACAGCACAGAAAACCTTTTTCCTTTTATCATATACTAATATAATGTAATCCACCTCCCTCCAGATATTAAAGTCAGATTTTAAACTAGCAATCTATATTACATATATTTCCATTCACTCTTACTCACTCACTTTTTATTTCTTTAATATGTCTCATTCATTCTCACTCACAACAAGAAAACGCAGTGATAAGGTATCTTGATTTTTAAAATCACTTGTTAGTATTCACCCACGGGGTATTATTTTCAAATAAAATTGGTAAAATTCCAAATGTTGTTGGCCAACCCCGGATTCTCTTGGGTATAGTATCCCACACTTCCTGCCTAGAGTAATTTTTCTAGCCTCTGTGTGTTCCCACCCTCAATCCGGCAATTTTTTTGGGATCGGGGATCCTCCACTTTCGTCCCCCGTTTCCTAGTGGATTGTGCCAGGAAACCCCTTCGCCCCCTTTTTCCTGGGGGTCCCACCCCTTCCTTGGGACCCAGTCCCAGTTCCCCCGGGGAATCTTTCACTCCTTTTATCTTTCGCTTCGTCTCCTCGCTGGCCGCCTTTCCGCGAAAAAGTCGGAACCACAGCTCTCAGAGACTCCGCACTCACTTCGCAGGTCTGGGGTAACCAGCCGCGTCTCATTCACACACCAGTCACCCCCGTATCCGCCCCCGGAAATACTTACAATCCCTTTTCTTGTCCGGGTCTTCGTGCACGAGAATTGTGGGGCTACTTGCCGCGGTTTCTTAGGGAGCCTCTTTTTCCCCTTTTTTTTTTTTTGCTTTATTTGTCCCCTTTCTTGTCCACGGGCTGTCAACCTGCAACCGCCGATTCACACCAGAAGAAACGGAGCGGGCCGCCGAACTCGGCGGGGCGCGCCTCCCCCGCTCGGATCTCCCAGGGTCTCGGAGGCGAGGTGTTTACTCCCGGACGAAGCGCCCAATTGTGAAAAACGAGGTTCACTCTCCTGTTAGGATTGAAAAGTTTAATAAAGGACAATAAGGGACAAAGATAATAAAGCAAAAAAGTCACAGCGCTGGGTGCTTTGGCACTCTGCCAAGAGCACACCTGGTATCTTGGAGACACCCTTTACATACACCTGGAGTATTCCATATTCATAAACAATTATACCATATTCATAAACAATTATACATATTTAAAACCCTTTCCAGGAACAGTTCAAAATGGAATGCAGTTTTTCCCGTTTTTGTCGGTAGTTCCCGGAATCAGCAGATCGCTGTGGGGATAAGCCTTCTGGCGTCGCATATTCAAACCTTTTTCAGGAAAAGTTCAAAATGGAATGCAGTTCTCCCAGCTCGGTTCGCCCGGCTTGGTAGTTCCCGGAATGAGGCAGATCGCTGTGGGATATCTTATCTGTTGCTGATAGTTGGTAGCAGGAGCCCGAATAGTTCATAAGCATAGCTATTTCTAAGTTTTTGGTTGAATGAAAAAGTATTAAAAAAGCACATCTTCACAACAACTACCTTATATAGCATCTGTTTTGTAATAAGCTATTTTACATATAGCATCTACTTGTGACAAAACTACTGTTTAAAAGGCTACTTTTAACATCACTTATTTTAACATTTGCAGAAAGCCAATATTATAGCATCTATTTATCACACTGGGGACTTTGAACTGCCGCGAAAAGTACAAAACACCCTGTAGAAGCAGCGAACGTTTTAAAACCCCGCTACCAGCCTCCCCAACCCCAGGGATGTGGGCAAAACTCTATACTCCTGTAGAAATTCCTGAAAATCCTGCCAAAGACGATTATTCATCCCTGCAGGCATGGCAGGCACCGGGGGAGGGGGCGCGACCTTTACGGAAACGGCAGAGAGTGTTTTACGGGACCCAAAGTTAAAGCTTTTGATTGGTCAACAGACGAAGATGATACAGCGGTTTTAGACATTTTTTCACTTGCGTGTCCGGGGGGGAAGGGGGGCCCCGCCGCCTCCCGAAAAGTGGTGTTTGCCCCGGAGGGCGTGATTTCGATCGCGCCCGAACCACCCGTTACAATTCAAGCCGAGGGCGTTCGTATTTCCCGAATCCGGGGTCCTGCCATCAGATGAGCCGTGCACGCGGCCAGGGCGATCCCGGAGCTGGTGTCCATCTCTCCTGTAGCCCGCACGCATCCCAGGTTCACGATCACGTCCGCTTTCGGTCACGTACGCGGATCGGCAGCGGCAGCGGCGGCACTGCTTCTGATGTCATCACCCCCGCCGCTGCCGATCTCGCTCCACTTCCGCATTTGGAACACCTTGTTTCTACGTGCGCCACCAGCCATGC
>JACSVZ010000030.1:2581919-2716771 GCA_014706295.1 Lycocorax pyrrhopterus obiensis | reverse complement strand
CGTGGGAACCGGAAGTTAAAGCCGGAGGAGGGGAGCTAGGACCGGATAGGAAGGGATTGAGGGCAGAGCTGAAGGAGGCGGGGTTAGGAGTGGAAGAGAGAAAGGGATTCTGGGATGAAGAACCTGGGGTGGACGCCCGTGTGGTGGCATCCATTTTGGAATGAAGGACAGGAACAAAGACAATGGCCATTTTGGGACACAACTCGGGGGTTCAGAACTGGGGAAGAAGGGTCGGAAAGAGGGTTTGGGGAAAGGTCCGAGACGGGTTCGCGACGCCCACCCCGGCGAGGGGATTGAGGAGACCGAGGAGGGTCAGGAGGACGGTGGCTCTCCTGCGCTTTAGAGCGGGTTACACCTCCCGATCTCTCCAATTTAGGGGACATGGGATTAGGAGCAGGGGTTTGGGAAGGAGGGTTAGGGTTACAAACTCGGGGAGAACTTGGTCTCTTTGTGTCTTTCCCTCTCGGGCAGAGCGCTTCACAGATCATAATCAAAAGCAGAAAAAATTTCACCACTGCCTTGTCCCCTGAGGCTTGAAGGGAGGTCATTTGAGCCCCCATCTCATTCCAGAATTTAATATCTCTTGCTCTCTCAGGGGACGCTTGAGGGAAGGTCACAAAGAGCCATCGAATAAAACGTTTTAAAAATCCCTTCGAAAACTGTTTTTTCCCTCCCACTAGGGCACCCACAACTTGGTAATATACTTCCCTCTGGGGTGCGGACAAGCGGGACCCCATTTTAGAAAGAAAGAAAAGTCCGCACACCCAAAACTCCACCCGACCCTGAGGCAAAAGGAGAAACAAAGCAAAAACGATCCCAGGACCAGAGAGTACTCCCTTGAAAAGAAAATTGGGGGAATACTGACCGAATAAAACTGGTCTGGGAAACTGAAATCCTCAGGGAAGGTCCTCCGTCTCGAGCCGATCCTCGCTGGGGTCTGGAGGGTTGCCGGCTCAGCCCCAGGAGCACCACCGTGCAAAAAACGGTGTGCTGCACTCGGGGGGATGGTAATCCCAACAAGGTTAAAGTCCAAAGTCCTGCCGAAGCACGGCTGGCTGGAACACCTTCTTAGGACCCTCTGGTCAGTTGTCCAGTTGTCCACGTTGGGCGCCACCCTGTCGCGTTGACCGCTGGCCTCCCGGAGGCCTGTCAGGCGACTTGCTGTGGTGTCCCAGGCAGGGGAAACCACTCAGTGCAAGACTGATTGGAATCCGCTCTCTAGGGAGCCTTCTGCCCTCAGCTCTCGAGGGAGCGGGCTGCAGTCTAGGTGTTACCTAGCAACCGACGGAGGCAAAGGAGGAGAGAAGGGCTCTTCGTTGCAACAGTGTCCGCTTTATTCCCGCAGGGGAAGAAGCAACAAGACGAGCCCCGAGAAAGGCTGGGGGGCAGTTTTCAAACTGGGGAGACTCAGGGGTGGATCCAAGGGAAGAACCAATAGGGAAATGATGGGGAATGACAGAGAACCAATGGGGAATAACAAGGGGAGGAACTTACATAGGCAAGCCAATGGGGTTTACAACAGAGATGAACTTTCTAGAACATAATTAACTAAGCAATGAGATACATAAATATGCAAAAGGAACTTAACCAATTGAGAACTGAGGAACAAAGAACTAGCTAGAACAGTGGGAGGAGATGCCTCTAAGGGTGACACCCAGGGGGAGGAACCCTCAGGCCTCGGTGCCGCACTCAGAACCACTGTCATGAGTGGGGAAGTCAATCCACTGAATGCCTTTAGACCTGTCCAGGGGCTGAGTCACCGCAACACAGCTCTAATTCTAGACAAGCTGCAGACCGTATAGAGGAAGCCTACAAGATAAAACACCAGGAAGGTGGTCTCTTTAACATTCAGCGGAAACTGAACATTCTCAAAAGGTGACGTACCAGATTTGAAGGAGATGAAAGGCTGGGAAACCTCATCCCCTCCTCCTCCTCCTCTAACAAACTGGGTGCAATTACTAATAAACCCCCAAAACAGGCTACTGAAAATAGGACGGAGACTAGGATGCATAAACAACAGACCATACACATTTTCAACAAGTCCCAGCTCCTCTTTTAACTTCCTATAAATCATTATCACCAAGCACAGCAAAATAGAAATCCGGATTCGTGCCCCTGCCCAGTAAAAGTTACGTACCAGGGACAAAATTGGAGCTATCTGTGGATAGGCAAACAGGCCTAGGGACCAGAAAGACATTAGTACCTCAAACCAGAGAGACATTATGAACTCAACCAACATGGTGACTACTGACTGTTTTACCCCAATACAAAGTAATTAAAACCAAAATGTAATTATCACAGTTTTTTCACTTTCCTCTGGGCCCCATGTTGGGCACCAATATATTTGTCTTGGTTTGAGACAAATTTGGAGGGAAAACGTCCAAAATGAAGGTCTCTCTGTTAGAAGGCAGATTTCAGCTGCCCCTCCCCCACCAGGTTGGGAAAGAAATTCCTCAGAGGAAAGTGAAAAAAACCTATTTATTTAACAAGCAAAATGCACACAGGCATGGAAAAAAAATAATGTTAAATAATAAAACCTCTCGCTGTAGAGAAGACCTGAGAAGATTCAAAGTCTTTTCTGTGGGTCTCTGTCTCTCAGGAGCTGGGGTTCGGCGTGGGCCCCTCTGGGCCGTGGTGTGGGGCCTCCCAGTGATGTTCTCGTGTTGCTGAACAGTCCAGAATAGAAGAAGAAGAAGCCAAAGTCCCAGGGAAAAAAACGTTCTTGCTTCAGCTCGCAGACTAGCTAAAAAAGCAAAGAAGTTTAACTCTCCATTTCTGTCCTGAGAAACAGAGACGAAAGCTGGCTAAAAGCAGGAAGGTGCTTTTCCTTGGGTCTGTAGCAGCAGGAACGCAGGGGGGTGTATGTGTCCTTGAACACAAAACCGCTCAGCTTTTTTTTCCCCCCTTTCTCTTGGACCCAGCTTAAAGACAGAAAGGCACAGGATTCATGTCTGGCATAGAGCAGGCGATAGGGGATACAGCATCATAAAGTCACGCCAAGACATCTGGTAACGGTGTAATCTGGTAATCTGTAGTGTGGGGACTGTGGATGCTGAAGGCTTGGTCGCTGAGAGATTTTCCAGCTTTCCGCCAGCGTCCGTGTGAAAGCAAGGACTTTCTCACGGATGCTGGCTGAAAAACAGTTAGAGGTTTTTGTAAACTAATCCCTTATCTTGCAGGTGCAAGATTGTTGTGCAGCATTGTTATTGAAATGGGTGTTGTAGGGTTTAGCCAATCACTCTAAAGAGGTGGGTGGTCAAAGACCAATAACCTTATGCCATTCAAGCAAACTAAGATATATAAACGAGTCTATAAATTAATAAATAATTCAATTTCTTCCTGGATCGAATCTCTGTCGTTTTCTCACTGTCCCCGGTACAACAGCGACATGGGGACCAAATGTAACAGATTGTAAACCAGTTTAATCTCCTATTTTAATTAAATCTAATGCTGTCATCTTATGCTACCATTGCAATTTTTTTCAATATATATGTATAAGCAGGCAGTTTCTTTATCATATTTAAAACTGCCCTGTAGTGGTTTCAGCTTGAAATATGGATTTTTTTTGTGTGAGGGAAAAATTAGGAGAAAACAAAGCAGGCACAAAACTTACAGACTATAAGAAGTTTGCTAACAGACTTAAGAAGAGAAACAAGGACAAAAAAACTGCTGTGGTGTGACACATCTCTTCTATGAAAACTCACAGCTTTGTTACACTGCAAGACATGGACCATTACATGGGGTTATTAATTTTTTTAAGGATGAGTTATTTTGGCTTGAACGCAAAAGTTTTTTTTGCCTTCAGTTTTTTAAAAAACCTTTCTTTCTCTCGGCTTTTAAAGAAACTAGCATAGGCACTTTTTTAACTTTCGCAAGCCACATGTGAACTGTCCATCCCCCTATGTACTTTAAATGGATTAAAGAGACAGTTATGATATTACAGTCTTTACTATGGCATTGCAAAAAGTATTTTAAGCTGCGCGCGGGAAGCACGGCACCGCCCTCTGCTTTCTTCCGAAGCCATCTTTAGAGGCTCTGGAGCGTCGTCTCAGGTAATGAGCTTTTTACTTCTCTTTCTGCCTCTGAAGTTGCTGTTACCGTTCAGAGTCAACAGTGGAGAGAGCCCCCTGCTCTCCCTGCGCCGCTAACTGCACGGTATTTTTTCAGTTCGGCGTGAAGTACGCTGGCTGTAGGCTGAAAGCTCCCGCCAGCTTCTTAAGAAAACTGCGTCGGACGGCTTCATAGTTCCCCCTCCCAGCGACCCAGGGTCCGTGCTGCGGCGTTGGGAGTGGGGGGGGCAGGAGGGGGCAAGGGCGCCCAGCCTGGCCCAGCCCGGCCCAGCGGGGCCCTGGGCTCTGAGGGCCTCCCTCCATCCCGTCCCAGCACCGAGCTGAAACGGAAAAACCTCCCAAAAATCCCGGCTGTCCACACGGTTTAAATATGTGAAATTGAGAGAAGCGTAATTAGTTTAACAGGCTGTCTGTCAATTCAGATCAACCCACCACATGCCCATATAAGGGTTTTTGAGGGGATCAGAATGTATCTGCTTCCTGGGTAATTTATTTTCTCTTGTATTTGAGACAAAAGGAATGAAAAATGTTGCATATATTCAGAGGATAAACAGGACATAAATCCAAGTATTGCAGTTGGTGGGGGGAAAGTTTAGGAAGCTTGAATCTTGTCGCAGTTGAGACGGACGCGACACTCATGAATCACGCAGACCAACTCCGTTCAGAAGGCAAAAGGACATTTTATTCTACAAAGTCTCCATTTATATAGTCTCTTGGCACTCGTGCTGTGTCCTCATAGGCTTCTACATTAACACCTCTTAAAACTTATTGGTAGTTTGCAACCACCACCCATTAGAAAACAAATCTAAGCTAAAAACAACATCCCTCGAACAGCTGCATGTTTTCTTCTCCTTGTTTTGGTTCCTTGCTTCTGTTGATGCTAAAGTTCTCATGGGTACAAGCCGAATTCTCAAGGGTACAGAGTAATTGTGCTCAAATCAATGTCTGTGAAACTTTCTAACCAGCTGTCAGTTTCCACAGAATCTTAGTTTTTGGCTGTATGTTTATGAGAATTATATGTTTGAGAGTTTGAAGTTTCTTAGTTTCCTAGCACAGTTTGAAGTGACTTTTAAAATTTTTGTTACTCTTCTTTTTGAGATTCCATAGGCAAAAAGATAATATACATTTAAAAAGTGGCAGAATATTCATTATTTAAAGCAGCTATTTATTTTTAAATTCTGAATGCCTTTTAATGGTGGATGTAGCATCCTTTAATTTGGGAAGGGGGGAAAGCTCTGTATTTCACATTTCTTAGTACAACAGGATGTAGCTCTACTGATGGTAATGAAAATGAGAGGGAGAGAGGACCAAAACCCAAGAGAAACAAGTGGTGCACAATATTATTGCTCACCACCTGCTGACCGATGTCCAGCCCGTCCCTGAGCAGTGATCAACGACTCCTGGCCAACTCGCCCCAGTTACTATACTGAGCATGATGTTCTATGGTATGGAATATCCCTTTGGCTAGTTCGGATCAGCTGTCCTGGCAATGCTCCCTCCCAGCTTTTTGTATACTTGCTTGCTGATGGAGCATGAGAAACTGAAAAGTCCTTGACTTAGGGTAAGCACTACTTAGCAACAAACAAAGCATAAATGTGTTATCAACATTATTCTCATACTGAATCCAAAGCACAGCACCATACCAGCTACTAAAGAGAAAATAAACTCTATCCCAGCTGAAACCTGGACAATGTTTTCTTTATTTAATTTGATTTTTAATGTTTAAGAAACATCAAGAAACCCAGTTTATTTAACTTTTCATCTCCCTTTTTCAGATATAGATTCAACATCATGCCCTAAACATAAGGAGATGTGAAGCTGACAGTAGGGTTAAATTTGTCAAATTAGACCTATTCCTTTTGATTTTGTACTTTGCTAATTACAGGAGGATCATCTATGTTCCTTTTCAGATGTCTTAATTAATAGCTTGACTGAAAATGCTTAAATGACTAAAATCTTATTTGGTCTTAAATCTGCATCCCTTGATGTATTGGATGTAAATGGCAAGGGGGACAGACTATAGGGATATGGCCTCTATGGGAAGAAATCAGAGACTGCCCTGTGCTGGACATAGCTGGCTTGGCAATGGACCCAATACAGGCCAAACCTGAGCCCATCAACAAATTTGTGGCACCTCTATGAAAACATATTGAAGAAAGGGCCGAAAACACTGGACAGAGAGAGGAGGAAGTAACAAAAGGAGTGAGAAAAAACAGAGGCAACATCAAGATCGGAGAAAGGAGGAGAAGGAGGAGGTGCTTCATGGTACTGGAATAGATATTTCCTGCAGCCTGTGGAGGATCCATGCCAGAGTAGATGGATATTCTTAAAGAAACTGCTGTCTGTGAAGAACTCACAACAGAGCAAAGTGTGAGAAGAAAGTAGTAGTAGAGAGAAACCATTATCATAGAATCATAGAATTGTTAAGGTTGGAAAAGACCTCCAAGATCAAGTCCAACTGTCACCCTAGCACCACCAGTTCACCATTAAACTATGTCCTCAAGTGCTATATCCACATGTTTTTTGAATACTTTCAGGGATGGTGATGCAATCACTTCACTGGGCAGCATGTTCCAATGCTTGACAACCCTTTCTGTGAATAAATTTTTCCTAATATCCAATCTAAACCTCCCTTGGTGCAACTTGAGGACATCTCCTCTCCTCCTGTCACTTGTTACCTGGGAGAAGACACTGACACCCACTTCACTGCAACCTCCTTTCAGGTGGAGAGCAATACGGTCTCCCCTGAGCCTCCCTTTCTCCAGGCTAAACAACC
Source organism: Lycocorax pyrrhopterus obiensis (assembly GCA_014706295.1). Taxonomy (NCBI): domain Eukaryota; kingdom Metazoa; phylum Chordata; class Aves; order Passeriformes; family Paradisaeidae; genus Lycocorax; species Lycocorax pyrrhopterus. The sequence continues at coordinate 2,709,925 of JACSVZ010000030.1, read as the reverse complement.
CCAGTTCCCTCAGCTGCTCCTCACAAGTCTTGTGTTCCAGGTCCTTCTCCAGCTTCATTGCTTTTCTTTGGACATGCTCCAGCACCTCAATGTCTTTCTTGTAGTGAGGGGCCCAAAACTGAACACAGGATTCGAGGTGTGGCCTCACCAGTGCCCAGTACAGGGGGACAATCACTTCCCTGGTCCTGCTGGCCACACTATTTCTGATACAGGCCAGGATGCCATTGGCCTTCTTGGCCACTTGGGCACACACTGGCTCATGTTCAGACAGCTGTCAACCAGCACCCCCAAGTCTTTTTCTGGTGGGCAGCTTTCCAGCCACTCTTCCCCCAGCCTGTAGTGCTGCATAGGGTTGTTAGTAAAGGCTAATCCACCACACTTGGTCAGTGTTAATGATGTACTAGGACTTTTCCACTCTGTATCCTTAACATGTAAAATAGTGTAGATTTCAGTTATTTCACCATATATTTTTATAATATTTTAAAATTTTAGTGCTCACACAAAATATGTGCAGAAGTATAAACGAGCTTCAAGCTATCTACATAAGCATGTCTTTAAGGTGAATTATAGTTATCACTTATTTCAAAACTACTTTTACCTTGTCAGTACATCTGAGTTGCTATGTAATGTGTGGGTGACTTTTTTTTTTTTTTTTACAGATACCAAAGATGATGACTAGAAAGATTAAGCTTTGGGACATTAATGCCCATATAACCTGTCATTTATGCAATGGATACCTGATTGATGCTACCACTGTAACAGAATGCTTACATACTTGTAAGTAGGAATATAATGCTGTGATTAAGCTAGAATTGTTGTTTTACTTGATGTGCTAGATGTTTTAAGTTTTAGTTGAAGTTTAAAGTTTTACTGTGTATCAGCCAGAATAAAGCAAACTTTGCTATGCATTTACAATTTTTCAAGAAAAATATATTGTTTTGTGAGAAAAATAAGAACAAACTTGAAACCATATATAGTAAATGGTAATGTATATGTTTAAGAATGTAGCTTTTCTGCTGAATATTAGAAGAAATGTGGCATGCGTTACAGAGATGATATGATGTTTCAAATTTGCCAGAGATGTTTTTTTTCACTACATCTAATTTCTAGATGCTGTTCATCAGCTTTAATGTATTTGCTTTTTTTGTTTTTCTTCTCATTCCTTTTTTAGTTCATTCCTGTGTCCCTTCTCCATGTGCTCCAAATCTGAAGTTCCTTGGTGTTCTGTTTGGAGTAAAGCATTCAGAACCCTAATCTAACCTTTTACTTTGCTTTGTACCAAATTCTGTAATGCTGCCATTAACTATTAAAATTAGTCTTGCTGGAGGGTCACTTTTTTGTTTTTCTAAAATGCATTTATTTATGTATTTGCAACCCTGAAACATGCACTGCAAGCAGGTTTTCCCAGTTCACAAAGGCCATGCCATTTCTCAGGAATGCATTTTTAGAGCAAACCTATGGGGTGTCTTGTGGAATGTTCCTTATTAGAAATTTATGTTTTCAGAAAGTTTTCTTGCCTTTAGTTTCATCCTTAGACTTATGGTATTAATTCTGAGGGGAGACATAGCGTCATATTATGGATGGAAGGGTGGGTAGCAGCTTTTTAAAGAACAGCTGTAGAATTTTTTCATTTGTACCTTTTTAGCTTGTCTGTGACAAACAGCTGACCTGTGCTGAGTTTAGTTTAGGAGAGGCTGGTATCTCCGTATTCAAAACTGGAGGATCTAATGATGACAAGTGAGAAGTCAGTGATTTTAAAAGATCAGTTTGGTTCTTCTGTTTACTTGTTTCAAACAGGTTACGGCCTCACCCTTGCAACCGGATCTGCTAGCATATACTACTGGAGCAGACTAATGCAAGATCTGGGCTTAGGGGGCAAAATTAGTAGGATAGGTCCAATAATAATCTCTACCAGCAACAGTAATTTCATCTTAAATATGTAAATATAATATATAAGCAAAGAAAGCATAATTACTTTTTTGGCTTTAACTGGTGTTTATTCAAACATACCATCATGTCTGAGAGACAGATGGCACTACAGCTATAGTTCTCTCATACCGTAAGGACTGTTGTAAGACTACCTAAGATTAAAGGAATTACTGTTGAGGGAAAAGATGTTTAACCTTTTTTAATAATAAAAAGAATATATATAATTTTGGTAGCTTGAGCTTTTTTAATTTCTGAAATTTGAGGTGGAATTCATTTAGAACTTCGGGTCAGGAAAACAATACCGCAATGTAGTGAAAAAACTAGTATGGATTGAAATGAGAGAATTGTTTTTATTTGAATCAAATATTGTGAGGTTGTATATAGACTTAGAAACAGCTCCAAAAGCATGTGCTATGTAGTATTCATTTTAATGGGATTTATCTGTATACTAAAAACCTTTACTCATTTTATTTTCTGATTGACGTCTATTTGTAGTGTATTTTGTGAAAGTGAAAAGTTTAATTGCATTTGAATAATATGATTCAAAGCATTGGACTTGAGGAAAAAGAAATTATTCTTTTGCCAAATGCTTATTATCATAACACATTTTTCTTCTATGTGCATCCATGATAAAAATCATGTATTTTAATGGCATGCAGAGTCTGTAACATCCTTTGTGAAAGCTGAAAAGAACAAGTAAATATGCTACTGACCTATTTGAAATACTGTTCTAGTAACTTTGGGAACGAGACTGTTCCAAATTTAAGCATGATTTGTTAGGAAGACTCTAACTAGATATAATTTTCTTAACATAGCTACAATGCATCACTTTTCAGAACTGAGAACAGAAATGAAAAAAGTTCATTAAAAATGTTCTCTTCTCCAGGCTGAACAACCCCAACTCTCTCAGACTTCCTTTATAGGAGAGGTGTTCCAGCCCTCTGACCATTTTCATGGCCTTCCTTTGGACCTGCACTAATAGTTCTATGTCTTTCTTGTGTTGGAGACCCCAGAGCTGGACACAGTATTCCAGGTGGGGTCTCTCAAGAGTGGAGTAGAGGAGGAGAATGACTTCCTTTGATCTGCTGGCCACACTTCTTTTCATGCAGCCCAGGATATGATTGGCTTTCTGAGCTGCAAGTGCACATTGCTCTTGTCCAATTTTTCATCCACCAGTATCCCCAAGTCCTTCTCAGCAGGGCTGCTCTCAGTCCATCCATCCTCCAGTCTGTACTGGTGTTGGGGGTTGCCACGCCCCAGATGTGGGACCCTGCACTTGGCCTTGTTGAACTTCATGAGGGTCACATGGGCCCACTCCTCAAGCCTTTCACGATCCCTTTGGATGGCATCCCTTCCCTCTAGTGAATCAACTGTATCATTCAGCTTGGTGTCATCTGCAAACTTGCTGAGGGTGCACTCCGTCCCACTGGGTCCTGACTCTACTCATCACCTGGCCCTTATCCCTGAAGATTGTGAATCACTCCTGGGCATGATCACTGCATCTCTGTGCAGTCAGTCCATTTTTTGTACATAGAGGGCATCCTCCCTACCCCTTCTTCCTTGCCTGTCCCTTCTGAACAGTTTATAGCCATCAATTGCAGTGCTCTGCTCATGCAATTCATCAAATTTCTGTGATAGTGATTTGATCATAGCTTTCTAGCTGCACAGTGACTTCCAGCTCCTTCACTTTGTTGCCCATGCTCCGTGCAGTGGTATAGAGGCACTTCAGCTAAGCTACCTACCTTGTCACCTTTTTAGAGGAACATGCCCTAATCCTTTCAGGCTTTTAATAGGTTTTTCTCTGTTGGTTCCTAATACATCATAAGCTCCTGAGTCTTGTCTGGTGCTCAGAACTCCATCCCTTTCCCCTGCTAAATCTAGTTTAAAGCCCTCTTTATAAGTCTGGCCAGCTTGTTGGCAAAGACCCTCTTGCCCTGCTTGGTCAGGTGAATCCCATTAGCTCCCAACAGACCCGGCTTCTCAAAGGCAGATCCATATTCATAGAAGCCAAAACCTTGAGTATGGTACTAGCCACACAGCCAGGCATTCACCTGTTCATTTTGGCTCCTCCTTCCTGAACCCCTTATTCTGAGAGAATAGAGACCACCACCTGTGCTCCATATCCTTTTAACATTGCTCCAAGTTACATATAGTCTCTTTTCATGGTTCTAAATGGCCTCGTTGCAGTATCATTGGAGCCTACATGGAATAATAGGAGCACAGTACCATGTATTGATGTCCCACTCACGTTCCTGAATACTATGCTGTCTGTTGAGCTCCTCTTGTAACATAGCTTGAGGAGTTGTTCTAGCTGGGTATGCTTGCAGCTATGACATCCACTGCTGCCTTCAGGTGCCGCAGGAACTTCCAAGTGCTGCAGCTCCATGCAACCTCAGCTCTGCACATCTATTTCAGTCCTTGGGAGGTCTGTTTGTGTTTCAGCCTCAGCTTTGCAGTTGTGGCAGGTGGGGATCATTTTCTTTCTGCAGGCTACTGTCTCCTTGTAGTTCTCAGAAAAAAAATGTCCCCACCAATGCAACACTCTTGGTTGGCTGTGCCCCCTAGGGCCCAGTTATATGTGGCTTCCTGGGGTTTGAACTGGCCATGGAGACCATCAGCACCATCCAGCCCTTACTCGCCCCTCTTGCAAGACCTGTCACCTGCCAGCCAGTCTCTCTGCAGATACAGTGAAAGGGATTCAGAAACCCACAGATACTGCCAGCAACCTCACAGGTTTCTTCAAACTCTGTCTTGGTTTATTTCTTTTTAATTATTAATGTTCTTGTTATTAGTCTGTAGAAGCTGCTTGGTGAAGTATTTGGAGGAAAACAACACCTGTCCAACATGTCGGATTGTTATACACCAGAGCCATCCATTACAGTATATCGGGTAAGTGTGGAGTAGGAAAGGAAAAGCACAACTAGTTACTCTCTGGGCTGTACAAACTTCTCAAATTCAGCACAGTTTCTCTCTACATTTTTTTATTTGCTTATCAATATTTTAAATATATATAAAGAAGTTTGATTAGAAGACAGAAGATTTATATAAAAGAGGTAAGGTATTGAATTCTGCTGTGAATTTGCAATTCTTTTGAAACTAATCCTTTTCTCTTGAATCAGAGAAACACTATAGACTTTATTGTTTGATTCCTGAGTGAAGTACAATGGGATTTAGTCTCTTCCTGTTTTGCATACCTGGATCATAGAAGTTGCATATATGGAACATCAATATGAATTACACTTGTAGCAAATCTTCCAAACAATGACTGTCAGTTTGACAGTGGTTTTCAGTGACTGAGGGGGTGTGTTCAAAGATGTTGCAAATATACAGCATTATTGTTGATTTAGTCTTTCAAAGAACTGTTTAGTTCATAGATGCAGATGAGGACTGAGGACGAGGACTGAGGACTGAGGGCTGAGCAGGTGGGTTCCTCATTCTCGTTAGCCACGCAGGCGCAGGGCGGGGTTTCTTCTCCGGGCAGCGGCGGGGTGATTAAAAAGGGTTCTAGGGAGCGTGGTGACCCAGAGCGCGGTGAACAGGAGTGGGCAAACAGGGGTGTGGCACATCTCTAAGTGCGCGGCACGGCAGTTTGCGGGCCAGTTCACGCAGGCAGGGCAAGCAGGCAGCGTTACAGGTTTCCTCCTGCTAGTGGGGTTTTTAGTTGTTTGTGGTGATTTTGTTGGTTGGTTGGTTTTGGGTTATTTTGTTAGTGATGGTTTTTACACGATCAAGGGCTGCAGTTAGTAAAAGTGTATGTACCCAAACAGAACCCTCCAAGAAGGATGCATCTGTCCAGACTCCTTCCTGTGAGGAGTGTTTGAGCTTGTCGGTGGTACCAGGGGGAGATGCAAAAGAAGCCTGCCTGCGGTGTGAACAGGTGAATGATCTCCTTTCTCTGGTGGCTGAGCTTAAGGAGGAAGTAGGAAGACTAAGGAGTATTAGGGAAAGTGAGAGGGAAATAGACTGGTGGAGTTCTGCCCTTCCATCCTTCAGGGAAGCCTGCCAGGAGTCTGAGAACTCCTATGCCTCCCACAGTCAGGTAATAGGAGGACACCTGGTGGATGAAGGGGAGTGGAAATGGGTTCCTACTCGGGGAGGTAATAAAAATTCCTCCTGACCCCCATCACCTATCCAGGTGCCACATCAGAATAAGGATGAGGCCCTGGATGAGGGCCTTCCTAAAAATCTCTTTCATAACTCTAAACATGGTGTGGACCGCACTGAGGAGGCCTGGAAGACTAAGCAACAAGAACATGCTTTCCTTAACATCCAAAGGGATTTTGAAATTCTCAAAAGCTGCTGTAACAGGCCTAAAGGAGGAAAAGGGAGTGAAAAGCTGGGGAAGATCATCCTCCCCTGTTCCCCCCACAGGCTGGATATGATCATTAATGAATTCCCAGAGGTAGTGCCTGAGGTAAGAGCAGGAGAGCAACACTGAATACACATCCGAAATGACCCTCATTGCCTTTGATGTTATCATATCATAAACTGATATCCCACAGTACAGCAACAAAACAATCCTGATCCCTTCTCCCTGCTCTGAAAAAGAGCACTGTGATGGGCACATACTGCATATACAGGAACATATACAGAGTTAAGTACCACACCCACATGAACAGACCAAGCAACATTGTGACCAGTGGCTCTGTATCTAATACAACAAATGCTTAGATCAAAATTGTTTCAAACATACTCTGTGCAGATCTGTTTTTATCTCAACCCTTCATGTCTCACAATGGGCGATAAATAGGGTTGTCATGGTTTAGGAATGCTATTTCCCAATTTAGTGTTCCTACTAAAACAACCCAGACCATGCGCTGCTTGCTCACTCCCTCCTCCCCCTGCAGCAGGCTGGAGAGGAGAAATGGAGGCACGAAAAGGTAAAGATCGCAGGTTGAAATAAGAAAAATTTACCGGAACAGCAATGAAATAAGAAAAATGAACATTAACAACAATACTAATATGGATGCTGAAAAAGCTTCAGCAGAGAATTTGTTCAGCTCTCTGCAGCATTTTGTGAGAGCTCTGTCTTTCCCATGCAAGTAACTCAAAACAATGTTACAGTTTTGTAAACTTCTTGCACCTGCAGGTTGTTTTGCAGAATTGTTATGGTTCTAACTAGAAAAACATTCAGAGATGGGTGTCTTAGAACTTGACCAATCCCCTCAAGGGGTGGATGGCCAAAAAACCAATTACCTTACGCCATTTCACACACTTTTGTGAACTAACATATAAAAGCCTTCGGAAAGATTATTAAATCGCTTCCATTTATCCCTGAGCCTGGACTCTTGTGTCGTTTCTCTACTCGTCCGCCGTGAGAACAGCGACATACTAATAGCAGAGTGTACAATATAGGCAAAAAATTCACAGGAGATTGCTCATCACATGCAACCCAGTGCTACCCGACTGCATACTCCAGCAAACAGGAAAGACGCTACCCCCCGTCTATGGCATGAAGTTCCTCCTGACCCCCATCACCTATCCAGGTGCCACATCAGAATAGGTATGAGGCCCTGGATGAGGAGGGTCAGCCAGATGACGCAGAAGAAAATGACCTGCCCAGTGGGCCTCCCAATTATGCTTCATCTGTCAGATGGATCACCACCTCTAACATTAAAAAGAAAAGAAGGGTAGTCGTATTAGGTGACTCCCTTCTGAGGGGAACAGAGGGCCCCATATGTCGACCAGACCCATCCCACAGGGAGGTCTGCTGCCTCCCTGGGGCTCAGGTATGGGATATTACTGAGAGACTCCCTGGGCTGATTCAGCCCACTGATTATTACCCACTGCTGGTACTCCAGGTTGGCAGTGATGAGACTGAAAAGAGAAGCGTTAGGGCAATTAAAAGGGACTTTAGGGCTCTGGGTCAAGTGGTTGATAGGGCAGGAGCACAGTGTTCTGCTCAGTCCCTTTGGTGGCAGGGACAAACGACAAAAGGAATAGGGGAGCCCACGTTATCAACAAGTAGTTCCAGGGTTGGTGTCATCAGCAGAATTTTGGGTTCTTTGATCACAGGGCAACTTTTACAGCACCTGGCCTGCTGGAACCAGATGGGCTCCATCTCTCTGTTAAAGGCAAAAGGTTTTTAGCCCATGAAATGGCAGAACTCATTGGGAGGGCTTTAAACTAGGTTTGAAGGGGGAAGGGGATGCAGCTGGGCTCTCCAGAAGCAGGCCCAAGGGTGGTAAGCCAGAGTTAGGGGTGAAATCAGTAGCCCAGCTGAAGTGCATGTATACTAATGCACGCAGCATGAGTAACAAGCAAGAAGAGCTGGAAGCCATGGTACAACAGCAAAGCTATGATGTAGTCTCCATCACGGAAACGTAGTGGGACGACTCACATAGCTGGAGCACTGTTGTATAATGTATTTAAACCCTGTTGGTATGCACTAGCCAAACTCTCACTCAAGACCAGGATCCACACACCAGGATCCAGTTAGACCAGGATCCACACATCAGGATCCAATTATTGGCTCATTAACCTCCCACAAACAGCTGTGGCTGCAGGGCGGGCATTAGCCCTATAAATCAAGCTCTGGGAGGAGCCAAAGGTCAAGAGCTGCTGAGCTGCTTGTTCCTGGTTGCTGTGCACTGCGTGTTGCTGGAGCTCTGCGCTGAGAAATTATAATCCACGGATCAGAAGACTGCGAGCTCCGGCACAGAGCACTGCACTGGATGGCTATAAGCTCTTCAGAAGAGACAGGAAAGGGAGAAGAGGTGGAGGGGTGGCCCTTTATATTAGGGAGGCTTTTGATGCCATGGGTATTGAAACCAATGATGATGAAGTCGAATGCCTATGGGTAAGGATTAAGGGGAAGGCCAACAAGGCTGACATCCTGGGGGGAGCCTGTTATCGACCACCTAACCAGGAAGAAGAGGTGGACAACTTATTCTACAAGCAGCTGGAGAATGTTTCAGGATCACCAGCCCTTGTTCTTGTAGGTGACTTTAGCCTACCAGACATCTGCTGGGAACTTAATACAGCAGAAAGGAGGCAGTCCAGGAAGTTCTTAGAGTGTGTGGAGGACAACTTTTTGTCACAGCTGGTGAGTGAGCCCACCAGGGGAGGGACTACGCTGGACCTGCTGTTTGCAAAGAGAGATGGGCTGGTGGGAGATGTGGTGATTGGAGGCTGCTTGGGGCATAGTGATCATGAAATTATAGAGTTCTCGATATTTGGTGAAATGAGGAGGAACATCAATAAAACTTTTACATTGGACTTCCGGAGCGCAGACTTTGGCCTATTTAGGAGACTTATTCGGAGAGTTCCTTGGGAAGCAGCCATTAAAAACGAGGGAGTCCAGGAAAGGTGGGCTCGCTTCAAAACAGAGATCTTGAGGGCACAGGAACGGACTGTCTCTGTGTGCCGAAAGATGAGTCGACGAGGCAAGCGTCCAGCCTGGATGGGCAAGGAGCTTTTGAAGGAACTTAGGAATAAAAAGAGGATGTATCATCTTTGGAGGGAGGGTCAGGTCTCTCAGGCAGCATTTAAGGGGGTTGCTAGGGCATGTAGGAAAAAAATTAGAGAGGCCAAAGCTCAGCTAGAACTTAACTTGGCAACTCTTGTGAAGGATAATAAAAAACGTTTTTACAAATATATTAACGGCAAAAGGAAGGGTAAAACCAACCTCTGTTCTCTACTGGATGTGGGAGGGAACTTAGTAACTACAGATGGGGAGAAGGCGGAAGTGTTTAACGCCTTCTTTGCCTCAGTCTTTAGTGGGAAGACGGCTTGTCCTCAGGACAACTGTCCTCCTGGGTTGGCAGATGGTGTTAGGGAGCAGGATGGTCCCCCTGTTATCCAGGAGGAGGCAGTCAGAGAACTGCTGAGCTGCTTGGATGTTCATAAATCTATGGGACCAGATGGGATCCATCCCAGGGTGATGAGGGAGCTGGCAGATGAGCTTGCGAAGCCTCTCTCCATCATTTACCAACGGTCTTGGCTCACTGTTGAGGTTCCAAATGACTGGAAGCTGGCCAATGTGACGCCCATTCACAAGAAAGGTAGGAAGGAGGATCCTGGTAATTATAGGCCAGTTAGTTTGATCTCGGTACCCGGCAAGGTAATGGAGCAGTCTATATTGAGTGCCATCACGCAGCACCTACAGGATGGCCGGGGCATCAGACCCAGCCAGCATGGGTTTAGGAGGGGTAGGTCATGTTTGACCAATCTGATCTTCTTCTATGACCAGGTGACCCGCCTGGTGGATGCAGGAAAGGCTGTGGATGTTGTCTATTTGGACTTCAGCACGGCCTTTGACACTGTCTCCCACAGTAAACTCCTGGAAAAGCTGGAAGCCCATGGTTTGGACAGGAGCACTCTTTGCTGGGTTAAGAACTGGCTGGATGGCCGGGCCCAGAGAGTGGTGGTGAACAGTGCTGCATCCAGTTGGTGGCCAGTCACTAGTGGTGTCCCTCAGGGGTCTGTGCTGGGGCCAGTTCTGTTCAATATTTTTATTGACAACATGGATGAGGGTATTGAGTCTGCTATTAGTAAATTTGCGGACGACACTAAGCTGGGAGCGTGTGTCGATCTGTTGGAAGGTAGGAGAGCTCTGCAGAGAGACCTGGAATGGTTGGATGGATGGGCAGAGTCCAGTAGGGTGAAGTTTAATAAGTCCGTGTGCCGAGTCCTGCATTTTGGCCACAATAACCCCCTGCAAGTTATAGGCTGGGGACAGTGTGGCTGGACAGTGACCAAGTGGAAAGGGCCCTGGGGGTACTGGTTGACAGCCGATTGAACACGAGCCAGCAGTGTGCCCTGGCCAACGGCATCCTGGCCTGTATCAAAAACAGTGTGGCCAACAGGACCAGGGAAGTCATTCTTCCCTTGTACTCGGCACTGGTGAGGCCGCACCTTGAGTGCTGTGTCCAGTTCTGGGCCCCTCTGCTCAGGCAGGACGTTGAGACACTTGAACGTGTCCAAAGGAGGGCGACAAGGCTGGTGAAGGGCTTGGAACACAAGTCCTATGAGGAACGACTGAGGGAGCTGGGGTTGTTTAGCCTGGAGAAAAGGAGACTCAGAGGTGACCTTATCACTCTCTACAACTTCCTGACACGTGGTTGTAGTTAGGTGGTGGTTGGTCTCTTTCTCCAGGCAGCAACTGACAGAACGAGAGGACACAGTCTTAAGCTGTGCCAAGGGAAATAGAGGTTAGATATTAGGGAAAAGTTTTTCACAGAAAGAGTGGTGAAGTACTGGAATTGTCTGCCCGGGGAGGTGGTGGAATCCCCATCCCTGGATGTGTTTAAAAAAAGATTGGATGTGGCACTCGGTGCCATGGTTTAGTTGAGGTGTTAGGGCATTGGTTGGACTCGATGATCTTAGAGGTCTCTTCCAACCTGGTGATTCTATGATTCTGTGAGGAAGTTGGTAGCAGGAAAGTTAGAGTAGTAGTTTCAACATCTTGACAGGAAGACTCTCTGAAAGATTTGTACCTACTTCTTCCTATTCCCATACAGGGCTCCCTTACTCTGTGACCTATAATTAATGGGGTATTAAATCATAAATTTCCTCTTTTTTAGTGTATTTTCTGTTTATTTGTACATTACCTTTCTTTTTCTTCAGTAGTTTCCTCTCATTTTAAACATTTCAAATGTATCAGTCAAATATTTATACCACCTGACTTGGCTGCATCTGCATAACAGGTTTGTACCATAGCAACTTTCACTGATAGAAATGTATTGAGACAGTGTGGTCACAATAGCTGCTGTATGTTGTGTAGACTCTTGTCTACCTCTGTGCAAAGTTTCTTTTCATTTGTGGCACTGCTTCAAATGTGTATGTCTCAGTTCTAGTTCAACTTTTGAAGAAGTGGCTATAGAAAATGAATTTGATTCCTTCTCCACTTTCACTGAGAATTGTGCATGTCCTATAAAATCTTTCTGAATTGCTCAAAACTGAGTCCCCTTCAGGAGTCAGAAATAAGATAGGTTTTTCTTATACTTTCTGAGAATGTTGTAGAAATTGTACTAGAGTGTATTTTGAAAGATGACAAAACAGTAATGACAAATCCATGCCAGTTGACAAGAAGAAACAAATGGCACTTAAAACAACATGGTTGTCCTCTGTAAAGTTACAGGAATACATCCATGTATTGGTTCAGAAGCCTGTTTTCAATGCAAAGAGAGGCCTGGAAGCATATCCTCAAATTGAGTAGTTTGAAATGGATGACAGTTGTTTGTGAATATGGAATGCACAATACTATGTCTTTTTAAAACTTGATCCCTTTCTTCAGTGTAAGTTCTTTGCTTTACTGCTTTGAAAAATGAAGATGCACTCCTAGAGAAGTATTTTCTTGAGCTAGTTGCAAAATACTGCCCCTTAAAGATCAAAACAGATAGCCTTTGTCCAACCTGATTTTGGAAGCCTGTGGTTTCTTCTGATGCCATGATGATTTTTTTGCCTTTTCTTTTATACCCTTGTTATACCTTTTTACAGCTTCTGTATTCTTAGTGCTTTAGTCTACATTCTTGGACTTCTTTGTTAAGCTAGGAAACTAAACATTTTAGAAGCTTCGTAGTTAGCGATCAGTGTGCCCCAAACCCCAAGGTCCTCTCCAGAACACATTTTGTAAACTAAGATAGAACCATCCAGGGGAAAGTTCCTTGGGGAGGGGGCTCATTCGAGCCTCTCATTAGAGATTTTTTTATAGATATGCTAATTAGTAAGACCTATAATGTTATACCAGATCTTTTGGGGTGGGCATTGCGGTGTGCATTAAGGTGCATTCAACCTGGATGTAGTGCACCTAAAGATCCTTAAAATAAATACCAAGGTAAAATCCCTTTTTCCCTTCTAACTGTTTGACTCTTGATTTTAAGACCAGAAAAAGGCATCACTTCAATAGAGAATTAATAGGGAAGAACTTTGCATTATACCTTAGATAAAAGAATCTGGGATCTAATTCATCCCCACCCCTCTGAGGAATAGGTAAAACAAGCACATCTCATGTTTTATCATTAAGAATGCTGTTAAATTCTCACCTCTGCTCTCATGCTGATGACTAAAATCATTCATTTAGATTTAAATGTTTTGGAGATGTTCCTGCAATCTGTAAATGACCTTTAAAAATCCTAACCTGAGAGTCCAAGCTGGATTTTGGTATTATAAACTCTTCTGGGGTTAATGTCCTTGTAGCAGCTGAGGCTGACATTTTAGTCTGTATTGGATTTTATTTATAGTTTGGAAGTCAAGGTAATGTTCTGGTCCTTTCAGGCAATGACTTATTTTAGAGTAATACAGGAAATGGCAACTTAAACTTTGGTTGAAAACATGAGTGTTTAGAGTCTTAACCAGTCCTGCTTCCCCATCATTTCTTTCCTTATGTGCTGGATCAATCTTTTTTGTTCTGGTGGTGGTTTGATCCTGGCTGGATGCCAGGTACCCACCAAAGCTGCTCTATCATTCGCTTCCTCTACTAGACAGGGGAGAGAAAATATAACAAAAGGCTCATGAGCTAAGGGCAGGGAGATCACTCACTGATTACTGGGGCAAAACAGACTTGACTTAGGGAAATTAGTTTAATTTATTACTAATCAAAATCAGAGTGAAAAGTAAAACAAATCTTAAAAACACCTTCCCCCCACTCCTCCCTCCTTCCTGTGTTCAACTTTATTGCTGATTCTCCACCTCATCCCCCTCAGCAGCACAGGAAAGCAGGAAATGGGGGTTATGATCAGTTCATCATAGATTGTTTCTGTTGCTCCTCAGGAAGAGGAGTCCTTCCCCTGTTCCAGCATGGGGGTCCCTCCCATGGGAGACAGTCCTCCAAGAACTTCTCTGACATAACTCCTTCCCACGGGCTACAGATCTTCACAAACTGCTCCAGTGTGGATCCCTTTCCATGGGGTACAGTCCTTCAGGCACAGCCTGCTCCAGTGTGGGTCCCCCACAGGGTCACAAGTCCTACAAGGAAATCTTCTCTAGTGTGGGCTCCTCTCGACCAGTCCACAGGTCCCTGCCAGGAGTCTGCTCCAGCACAGGCTTCCAATGGGGTCACAGCCTTCTTTTGGGCATCCACCTACCTGCTATGGCATGAGTCTCCTCCATGGGCTGCAGGTGGAGCTCTGCTCCCTCGTGGACCTCCGTAGGCCATAGCGGGACAGCATGCTTCACCATGGGCTTTACCACGGGCTGCAGGGGAATCTCAGCTCCGGTGCCTGGAGCACCTCCTGCCCCTCCTTCTTCACTGACTTTGGTGTCTGCATAGTTGTTCCTCTCACATATTCTCACTCCTCTCTGGCCGCAATCTTCTGTGCAATAACTTTTTATCCTTCTTAAAAATGTTATCACAGAGGCATTACTACCATCTCTGATTGGCTCAGCCTTGGCCAGCGGCATGTCTGCCCTGGAGATGGCTGACATTAGCTCTGCTGGACATGGGGGAAGCTTACAGCAGCTTCTTAGTGAAGCCACTCCTGTAGCCCCCCTGCTACTAGAACCTTGCCAGGCAAACCAAATACATTCCACCCCTTGCCTCTGTGAATCACATATTTAAGAACTATCATTAAGATCTACATTCATAAACACAATCCTCACTCACGTCAGCAAAACAACAACAAAATTACCCACACAAAAACCAAAATAACATCATCACAGCACTGAATGAGAGTGGGCAATTTACACACAATCCACCTCTTTTCCCTTCACCACAATTACAACAACAGAAAATACCCACAATCATTCCACTCTCCAGCATTGTTTACTCCATGTTTTGCCCGTTGCCCCTAATTACTATCCTTATCTCAAATTCCTCATGATCCTGGGTTTTGGCACCAGGGTTCCACCTTTTATAGCTAGATGAGATTCTGAGCTATATGATGTTGCTCTTGGGTAAAATACTGGATTATAAGAGCTGTCTTGGTTTAAGATGATTTAAGGAGGCGGACACTTCAAAATGGGTTACCTCCCATTTTAGTTTTAACCACTCCCTTTTCACCAATAAGGAGAGATGAATGCGAGTAGATATAAGTGAAAAAATAATAGTTTACTAAAACATGAAACAGCAACAGGCAAAAAATAACAGTGATAATCAGTAGTTAAAAAGTTGCTGAATCTCACGGACTCCTTGGGAACAAAGAGAAACAAAAATGGCAGACAAACCCTCCCCCCAAGATGGCGCCCTCTGCAGACAACCTCATGTGGAGAGACGAAGGGAAAATGGCAGACAAACCCTCTTCCACCAATAAGGAGAAATAAAATACAAGTAGATATAAGTGAAAAAATAGCAGTTTACTAACAAGCAAAACTGTAACAGGCAAATAATAACAGTAAATAATTACTAGAGATAAAATTGCTGAATCTCATGAACTCCCCAAGAACAAAGAGACACCCAGAATGGTGTAAATACCCTTTCCAAGATGGCGCCCACCAAGGGTGACTGCGTGTAGGGAGACAAAGGGAAAATGGCATCTGACCCTTCCCCCAAGATGGCAGCCTTTGCAGGTGACTGCGCAGTCTGGGAGACAAGAGGATGACGGCAAAGCCTCTGGAGAAGGTAGGAGCTTACAAAGCAGTTGAAGTGGCAGATGAGAATTACCGGCTCGTGTGGGGTCAGTGCTGCCACCCACTGCTTCCTCCTGCCACCTGCTGGACTTCGCCAGTGTTGGTGCTGCTGTCCTCTGTGCTGCGCATGTTGGGGGGGAAAACTGGTCTGTTGGCACCAACACAGGGTGACCCAGCCCCAGGGACCATCTCACTTTGCAAAGTTCACTCCGAAACAGTTTTTGATTGTGAAATTCATTTTTTCCAAGTGGCTACCATTGCAAGCCTAGAAAAAAAACAACTGCCCAAAGCAACACATTCCAAAGTGGAGCCTCCACCTTCATCAAATGCTGCCAGGAGAGAGAGAGAGCTCCCTGTTTCAAGGCTCCGACATAAAAAGGGACTGCGGCAATGCCCCCCCCCTTGCTCCCCAGTTCCATTTTCTGGCTGCAGGGTCTTAAAGAGACAGTAACAAATTTTGGGCACAGATAGCTATGGAATACAATAACATTTTGGGTTATCCACAGCAATCCATCAGTGAAGAGTGTATCACCTCTCACTTTCTAGTAGCTGGTTATATGGTGGTGCCTCCTCAGCATGTGTCACCTGCTCCTCTCCCTCTTCTGACGATAGTCCAAAATTCTCACCTTCAGGATGGTTTGTGATGATTTCCAAGATCGCAGGGTGATTTGGATTTCCTATTTGAGATCACTGTGCGATGAGAGCAATCCACTTGCTCCACATTGCATCAGTGGCATGATGTGTTGTAAGGACTTTCCCTTTGACCATCCAGCCCAGCATTGGTAGTCGGGGTGCTAGAAGGAGCTGTGCTTCAGTGCCAATCACTTCTGAGGTAACTCGAACACCTTCATAAGCTGCTACAATCTCTTTTTCAGTTGGGGTGTAACAGGCCTTGGATCCTCTGTATCCCTGACTCCAGAACCCCAGAGGTCACCCTCAAGTCTCCCCAGGTACCTTTTGCCAGAGGCTCCAGAAAGGACCATTCTCCCTGGCTGCAGTGTAGGGCACGTTCTTTACATCCTGTTCTTACTGGCCCGATGGCTACTGCATGAGCAATCTCTTGTTTGATCTGTTTGTAAGCTTGTTGTTTTTCAGGACCCCACCTGAAATTGTTTTTCTTCCATGTCACAAGATAGAGAGGGCTTACAATATGGCTGTACTTCAGGATGTACATCCTTCCAAAACCCAGGGCACCTAGAAAAAGCCTGTGTTTCTTGCTGGTCGGTGGGAACGTAGCAGCTATCTTATTGATCACAATCTGTCGGCATCTGTCTTGCCATTTCACTCCTAGGAACTGAATTTCCTAGGCAGGTCCCTTTGATGCCTTAGGACTTTGATGACAAAACCAGCTTTCAGGAGAATCTGGATTATTTTCTCCCCTTTCTCAAAAACCTCTTCTGCCGTGTTCCCCCATACAATGATGTCATTGATGTATTGCAGATGTTCTAGAGCCTCACCCTTTTCCAGTGCAGCCTGGATCAGTCCATGGCAAATGGTGGAATTGTGCTTCCACCCCTGGGGCAGTCGGTTACAGGTGTACTGGACAACCCTCCACGTAAAAGCAAACTGTGGCCTGCACTCTGCTGCTAAAGGAATGGAGAAAAACACATTGGCAATGTTGATGGTGGCACCACTTTGCTGCCTTGGACTCCAGCTCATACTGAAGTTCCAGCATATCCGGCACAGCAACACTCAGTGGTGGTATGACTTCATTCAGGCCACGATAGTCCTCTGTCAGACTCCATTCTCCATTAGACTTATGCACAGACCATATGGGGCTATTGAAGGGTGAGTGAATCTCTCTGACCACTTCCTGGCTCTCCAGTTCATGAATCATCTTATGGATGTGGATCATGGAGTCTCAGTTCATGCAGTATTGCTGACAATGCCCTGTTGTGGTGGCGATCAGTTCCTGTTGTTCTTCAACCCTCAGGAGTCCTACGGCAGAAGGGTCCTCTGAAAGACCAGGCAAGGTGTTAAACTGTTTAATGTCTTCTGTCCCCACAGCAGCTATCCCAAAAGCCCACTGATGTCCCTTTGGGTCTTCGAAATACTCATTCCTGAGGTAATCTATGCCAAGAATACACAGGGCCTCTGGACCAGTCACAATAGGTTGTTTCTTCCACTCCTTCCCAGTCAAGCTCACCTCAACTTCAAATAGAGTCAACTGCTGAGATCCCCCTGTCACCCCAGCAATAGAAACAAGTTCTGCCCCCATGTACTGAGGGGCAGTGTGTGGCAGTGTCAACCAAAGCCTTGTATTTTTGTGGTTCTGATGTGCCGGGCCATCCAATCCATACAATCCAACAGACCAAAATTTCCCTGGCCTCTACCTGGCTAGAGGCAGGGCCCCTCTGTTTCTGGCCACTGTTCCCTCCCTGGGCATACATTCTGAAGGTCCCTTCAAGGGGATCAGACATATCATCCTCCATTCTGTTATGCCTAGCAGCTCAGTCACTGGAAACTGGACTATATTCATTCTTGTAGAACTCCCTCTGTTAGTAGTTTCCTCTTTAAGCTTACACACCTATACTGCTAGGACAGAATTAGGTTTTCCATCCCATCTTCTCATGTCTTCCTGTCGTGGGTTGACACTGGCCAGATGCCAGGCACCCACGAAAGCTGCTCACTCACTCCCCTCTGCAGCTGGACAGAGGAGAGAAAATATAATGAAGGGTTCATAGGTTGAGATAAGGACCAGGAGAGATCGCTCATCAAATACCATCACAGGCAAAATAGGCTCAACTTAAGGATATAAAGTGAATTTATTACTAACAAAATCAGAGCAGGATAATGAGAAGTAAAATAGGCCCTTAAAAACACCTTCCCCCCACCCCTCTCTCCTTCCCAGCTCTACCTCCTACGCCAGGGGCACAAGGAGACAGGGAATGGGGGTTATGGTCAGTTCATCACCTGTGGTTTCACCTGCTGCTCAGGGAGAGGAGTCGTTCTCCTGCTGCACTGTGGGGTCCTCCCATGGGAGATAGATCTCTGTGAACTTCTGCAACGTGAGTTCATCTCACGAGCAACAGCTCCCTGTGAACTTCTGCAACATGAGTCCATCCCACAGGCAACAGTACCCCTCAAACTGCTGCAGCGTGGGTCACTCTTTCCACACGGTGCAGTCCTTCAAGGACAGGCTGCTCCAGCATGGGAGCAGAGCCCCTCTCTCCACGGGTCTCGCACAGGATCACAGCCTCCTCCCAGGCATCCATCCGCTCTGGCATGGGGCTCCTCCAAGGGCTGCAGGTGGATCTCTGCTTTCCCGTGGACCTCCATGGGCTGCAGGGGGACGGCCTGCTTCACCATGGTCTGCACCACAGCCTGCAGAGGAATCTCGGCTCTGGTGCCTGGAGCACCTCCTCCCCCTCCTTCTTCACTGACCTGGTTGTCTGCATAGTTGTTCGTCTCACATGTTCTCACCCTTCTCTTCTCTGGCTGGAATTAAAACTGTGCCCCAATCTTTGTTTTGATTTCTTCTTAAATATGTAATCACAGAGGCGTTACTGCCATTCCTAATTGGCCCAGCCTTGGCCAGTGGCACATCCATCTTTGGAGCCATCAGGGATTGGCTCTGCTGGACATGGTGGAAGCTTCTAGCAGCTTCTCACAAAAGTCACCTCTGTGGCCCCCTCGCTACCAAAAACCAGGCCATGCAAAACCAATATATTTCCCCATGCTCACACAGGAAGAACCACAGGTTGCCTCATGGGGTGTACCCCCTCTCCCTAGCAAGGGGATGCCTGCTTCTGATAGCAGGGGCTCTGGTCTGTACTGATAAAACTTGGGAAAGGCCCTCTTTAAGCTCTTTGCTGCATTTCTGATGTCTCTTTAATTCTCTCTTCCAATTTCTGCATACACTTGGTCAAGTCTGTTTCCACTGCTGAGACTTGGGCTCATGTCAGGGTGTGGACAGTGTCTTTATATGTCTGGAGCCTTCTTGTCATAGCACCCATTGTCTCCCTCATTCCATTGCAGCATCGCTAGGAATTGGGAGTATGCCTGTGTCCCAAGTCATGCAAGTTTAAGCCACATCAGTATTGTACATTTTACCAGGTCTGGACTCTTAGTGGGTTGATCGTCATCTGAGAAAAGGATCTCTAGCACAGCCAGTTCCCACAAGCATTGGATTCCTTGCTCCATGGTTTTCCAAGGGCCTTGCTGCAGCTGGAGATCTTCTGGGCAAAGGTATCTCTCCTTCACACTTGCTAAGAGTCGCGTCCAGAGGCTGAGACGTTCTGGCCTCCTCGTGATTCCCTGGTCAATACCTACATCATGCAACAAAGATCCCAAGTGCCTTGCTTCAGTATCATCCAAAATTGTGCCATCACCAGCAGTGTCCCAGACTCAGATCAACCAGCTCAATATAGACATGTCGATTCATCGTGTGAGGTCTTTCCCCTCAGATTGCGGATATTTTCTAAAGATAAAAATTCAGTGATTATTTCTGGTTCTGATTCCTCTGCTGGCTGTTGGGGTGCTGCCTCCCCATCATCATCCACCGGGCGAACGGATATGGTCTTGTATTTTCTCCTCTGGATGGGGGCAACTGCTATTGGCTTAGGCTGCCTTTCTGGTTTAACTGCAGCCTGAGTGACCATGGTGTCTGCTGATTTGTTCTCCTTCCCCTCTGGCTGTAGCTGCTGCTGTACAGTACCGAACAGCGTGCAATAAGCATTAGCCAGGGCCCAGCACAGTGCAATGAGCTGCCACTGCAATTTTCTTTCATATATTCTGTTACCTTAGCTGGGTTCTGTATTTGTTCAGAGGGGAACTTCCAAACTACTGGGGCAGAGAATTTCTTCAGAATCTGGCCTATATCCTCCCACATTCCATGCCACTCAGGATTTTCCACCACTGGGGCAGATCTCTGGGAAACCTCCCTGGAAATCTGAGTCTGATTCTAAATGTGTTGTAGGTCATATGGAAGAGACATAGCAGAATTAGCAACAAAAATATGGTGTCTTTAACATCAAGAGGAAATTCAACATTCTCAAAAAGTGATGTGTCAGACCTGAAGGGGGAGAAGGAGGTGAAAGGCTGGGAAAAATCATTCCCTCCTGTTCTCCCAAGATGCTAGGTGTGATTATTAATAGACCCCCAGAAGTAGCAGCCAAGATTAGGACAGGCAAACAGAACACATCCCAAATGATCCTCATTGCCTCTGATGTTATCTTTATATAAGCTGATATCACAGAGTATATCAACAAAGCAATCTTGGTTTGTGTCCCTGGTCCAAAAAAGATCCGTATCTCAGGCAAATTGTACCATATTGTACTGGTTTGAAAAACACACCAGTGGGAGGCACCAAGTCAGAATAACAATTTATTAGGGAAATTAAAAATAAAGGCAAGAAAAACCCCAGTGGGCTAAACTAACAGAGTCAGAATACAACCTGGCACCCTGTTAATCAGGGTGGCGTGAGCAGTCCGATGAGATGGTGGCTGTAGTCCTCCTGAAGTGATGGATGTGGTTCTGTCGAAGCAGTGGTCCAGTAGAAAGGTCTGCTCCTCCTCAGAAAGTCCAGTGGTGACTATGCAGCTCCTGTCCTCTGGGAATCCAGTGGGAAGGATGCCCGTGGTGTTCAGAGTCCCAGATTATATCCAAGATGGAACGCTTGGTTCCTCCCTCTGGGTGGAGCATCTCACAATGGAATGATGAGTCATGAGGCCAGGTGTTGATGGGCTCATTAACAGAAGATAGTCCGGAGGGAGTTATCTCTGAGTCATGCGGCAGGGCATTGATGGGCCATTAGCAGAAAGATAGTCCGGAGGGAGGAGGCCAGGAAACACTGCCCCAGCTGGTTTCAACAGCTCATGAGGATGGTAATAGAATACACTGCAACCCAGGACATTATCCACCCCTTATTCTATTACCACCTTCATTATCCCAAATCAACTTAAACTCTACACACACACACATATATATATATATACAGTGAAGCCCTACATACCATTCTCACTTAAGATTAGGTCTCCTTGTGGTACACAACGGGTTTCCCCATCTTTCTGCATTACCCACCAGGTGTAACCAGGTCCTTGAGCAAAGACAATCCCACGGATGAGTTTGCCTTTGCCTGAGGTGGGATTAATCCAAACAGTCTTCCCTAAAATACCTCTCATGTGTACCACAGGGACTCCATCTCCATCCACCGTGTGCAGGGGTTCAGACTGGGCAGGACCAGCTCGATTGATGGACCCTCGGGTATTGACTATCCAGGTGGCCTTTGCTAAGTTCACTTCCCAATTTTTGAAGGTCCCCCCACCAAGAGCCTTCAGGGTGGTTTTAAGTAGTCCATTGCAGCGTTCAACTTTTCCGGCAGCTGGTGCATGATAAGGGATATGATATATCCATTCAATACCGTGTTCTCTGGCCCAGGTGTTTATGAGGCTGTTCTTAAAATGAGTCCCGTTGTCTGACTCGATCCTCTCAGGGGTGCCGTGTCTCCACAGGACTTGCTTTTCGAGGCCCAGGATGGTATTCCGGGCAGTAGCATGAGGCACGGGGTAGGTCTCCATCCATCCAGTTGTTGCTTCCACCATGGTCAACACGTAGTGCTTGCCTTGGCGGGTTTGGGGAAGGGTGATGTAGTCAACTTGCCAGGCTTCCCCATACCTATACTTTGACCATCGTCCACCATACCATAAAGGCTTCACTCGCTTGGCCTGTTTGATTGCAGCACAGGTCTCACAACTGTGGATGACCTGTGAGATGCTGTCCATAGTAAGGTCCACCCCTCGGTCACGGGCCCATCGGTATGTTGCATCTCTCCCCTGATGGCCAGAGGCATCATGGGCCCAACGAGCTAGGAATAATTCTCCCTTGTGCTGCCAGTCTAGATCCACCTGAGATACTTTCACCTTGGCAGCTCGGTCCACCTGCTCATTGTTGTGATGCTCTTCATTAGCCTGACTCTTGGGTACATGTGCATCCACGTGTTGAACCTTTACGGTTAGCCTCTCTACTCGAGCAGCGATGTCCTGCCAAATCTCAGCGGCCCAGATGGGTTTCCCTCTGCACTGCCAGTTGGCCTTTCTCCAGCGATCCAGCCATCCCCACAGAGCATTAGCTACCATCCACGAGTCAGTATAGAGATAGAGCTTCGGCCACTTCTCTTGTTCATCAATATCCAAAGCCAGCTGGACAGCTTTAAGCTCTGCAACCTGACTCGATCCTCCTTGTCCCTCGGTAGCTTGTGCAACTTGTCGTGTGGGGCTCCATACTGCAGCTTTCCATTTCCGGCTAGCGCCTACAATTCGGCAGGAACCATCAGTGAAGAGGGCATATCGTCTCTCAGTCTCCGGCAGCTCGTTATATGGTGGGGCTTCCTCGGCACGGGTCACTTGCTCTTCCTCTTCTTCCGAAGATAATCCAAAGGTCTCACCTTCAGGCCAGTTTGTTATGATTTCCAAGATCCCAGGGCGATTTGGGTTTCCAATACGGGCGCGCTGCGTGATGAGGGCGATCCATTTGCTCCATGTGGTGTCAGTGGCATGATGCGTGGAAGGAACCTTTCCCTTGAACATCCACCCCAGCACCGGTAGTCGGGGTGCCAGGAGGAGTTGTGCCTCTGTGCCGATTACTTCTGAGGCAGCTTGGACTCCTTCATAGGCGGCCAGGATTTCTTTCTCTGTTGGGGTGTAATTGGCTTCGGACCCTCTGTAGCTTCGGCTCCAGAATCCCAGTGGTCGGCCCCGAGTCTCACCAGGCACCTTCTGCCAAAGGCTCCAGGACAGGCCATGGCTCCCGGCTGCAGAGTAGAGCACGTTCTTCACCTCTGGTCCTGTCCTGACTGGGCCAAGGGCTACCGCGTGAGCGATTTCCTGCTTGATCTGGGCAAAGGCTTGCTGCTGTTCAGGACCCCAGTGGAAATCGTTCTTCTTGCGGGTAACCAGGTAGAGAGGGCTCACGATGTGGCTGTACTCGGGAATGTGCATCCTCCAGAAACCTATGGCGCCTAGAAAAGCTTGTGTTTCCTTTTTGTTGGTCGGTGGAGACATTGCGGTGATCTTATTGATGACCTCGGTGAGAATCTGACGCCGTCCATCTTGCCACTTTACTCCCAGGAACTGGATCTCTCGAGCAGGCCCCTTGACTTTGCTCTTCTTGATGGCAAAGCCGGCTTCCAGGAGAATCTGGATGATTTTCTCTCCTTTCTCGAATACTTCTGCTGCGGTGTTCCCCCACACAATGATGTCGTCAATGTACTGCAGATGTTCTGGAGCTTCACCCTTTTCTAGTGCAGTCTGGATCAGTCCATGGCAGATGGTGGGACTGTGTTTCCACCCCTGGGGCAATCGGTTCCAGGTATACTGCACGCCCCTCCAGGTGAAGGCAAACTGAGGCCTGCACTCTGCTGCCAAAGGAATGGAGAAGAAGGCGTTGGCAATGTCAATAGTGGCGTACCACTTCGCTGCCTTGGACTCCAGCTCGTACTGAAGTTCCAGCATGTCTGGCACGGCAGCACTCAGTGGTGGCGTGACCTCATTCAGGCCACGGTAATCCACCGTCAGTCTCCATTCTCCACTGGACTTACGCACTGGCCATATAGGGCTGTTAAAGGGTGAGCGGGCCTTGCTGACCACCCCTTGGTTCTCCAGTTTACGAATCATCTCATGGACGGGAACCACAGAGTCTCTGTCTGTGCGGTATTGCCGACGGTGCACTGTTGCTGTGGCGATTGGTACTTGTTGCTCTTCAACTCTCAGCAGTCCCACAGCAGAGGGGTCATCTGAGAGGCCAGGCAAGGTACTTAGTTGTCTGATATCTTCTGTCTCTACAGCAGCTATCCCAAAAGCCCAACGATGTCCTTTTGGGTCTTTGAAATATCCATTCCTGAGATAATCTATGCCGAGGATGCACGGGGCCTCTGGGCCAGTCACGATGGGGTGTTTCTGCCACTCGTTCCCAGTTAAACTTACTTCCGCTTCCAGTACAGTCAGCTGCTGGGATCCTCCTGTCACCCCAGAAATAGAAATGGGTTCCGTTCCCACATACCTCGATGGCATCAGTGTGCATTGAGCGCCGGTGTCCACCAAAGCTGTGTATTTTTGTGGGTCAGACGTGCCAGGCCATCGGATCCACACAGTCCAAAAGACCCGATTGTCCCTTTCCTCTACCTGGCTAGAGGAAGGGCCCCTCTATTCCTGGTTGTGGTACACGTTGCTCGCCTCCGGTGAATATGCTCCTGAGGTCCCTTCAAGAGGATCAGTCACATTATTATTCCTATACTGTCTGGAGTTCTGTGTGCAGGAGACCGGAGCAGCGTTGACTCTAGATGAGCTTCTTATGGTAGTTGTCCCTCTTTTTAGTTCACGTACCCGGGCTGCTAAAGAAGAGGTGGGTTTTCTATGCCAGTTACTCATGTCTTCTCCATGTTCCTGAAGAAAAAAACAGAGATTACCTCGTGGAGTGTATTCTCTCTCCCTGGTTGGGGGACGTCTGCTCCTAATGGCAGAGACTCTTGTCGGTTCTGGTGAGATGTGGCAAATTTCTTCCTTGAGTTCCTTTTTCAGTTTCTGATGGCCCTCTTCAATCAAGCTCCGGACTTGCTCAGCCAGCCTTGTTTCCACGGATGAAACATGAGTGCGAAACGGGGCAGTGACAGTGTCCTCGTAAATCCTCAGTTTGTTGGCCAAGACGCCCACTCTGTCCTCGCCTTCCCTCCATTGCAGCGTTGCCAGGTAACGGGAGTACATCTCTGGTCCAAGACGGGCGAATCTCAACCACATCTGTGACGTGCACTGGACATCATCCGGGCTTTTAGGAAATCTCTCATCTTCTGCGAACACGATTTCCAGCACAGCTAATTCCCTCAGGCATCGGATACCTTGTTCCATGGTGTTCCATTTTCCTTGGTGCACCTGGAGGTCTTCTTTACAAAGGTACCTGTCTCTTACGCTTGTCAGCAGTCGCCGCCAGAGGCTGAGTGTTTCTTTCTCCTCTGTGTCAGTCTGCGTAGAGATGGACACTGTTGCTTTGCTTTTGGTTTCTTTCTCCTCAGTGACAGTCTGCGTAGACATGGATGCTGTTGCTTTGCTTTTGGCTTCTTTCTCCTTCGTGACGGTCTGCGTAGACATGGTGTTTGCTGCTTTGCTCATGGTTTCCCTCTTCTCCTGAGGATGCTGTGCCATAGCTCTGATTCTAAGCATGGTGTACACGGTGCAGGCTGTACAGAGAAGACAAAGCAGAACTGACAGCAAGTTTATGCCATCTTTGACATCCAAAGGGAACTCAATATTTTCAAAAACTGCTGTGTCAGGCCTGAAAGGCTGGAAAAAACCGTTCTTTAATCCTCCACCCAGGGGCTGGGTACGATTGTTGAGGCCCCAGATGTAGCAGCCCAGACTAGGACAAGCAAACCAAGTTGAGTATATATTCCAAATTATGCTCGTTGCCTCAGAGGTTATCGTGCAGTAGGCGTAATAGAACAATAAAGCAAATTTTATACCATACTCTGGTCTACACAGGAGCATTACAACTGGCAGGTAGTTCCCCGTGTGCGGAAAAATGTAGAGAGCTAGGTACAAGACCCATGAAAGCATGCTGAGCATCATAGTGAGTAGGTGACTTCTACAATGCAAAATTGTAATTCTGACTTTCCTCAGTATCCTGCGCCACGTTGGGCGCCAAAAATGTACTGGTTTGAAAAACTGACCAGTGGGAGGCACCAAGTCAGAATAACAATTTATTAGGGAAATTAAAAATAAAGGCAAGAAAAACCCCAGTGGGCTAAACTAACAGAGTCAGAATACAACCTGGCACCCTGTTAATCAGGGTGGCGTGAGCAGTCCGATGAGATGGTGGCTGTAGTCCTCCTGAAGTGATGGATGTGGCTCTGTCGAAGCAGTGGTCCAGTAGAAAGGTCTGCTCCTCCTCAGAAAGTCCAGTGGTGACTATGCAGCTCCTGTCCTCTGGGAATCCAGTGGGAAGGATCCCCGTGGTGTTCAGAGTCCCAGATTATATCCAAGATGGAACGCTTGGTTCCTCCCTCTGGGTGGAGCATCTCACAATAGAATGATGAGTCATGAGGCCAGGTGTTGATGGGCTCATTAACAGAAGATAGTCCGGAGGGAGTTATCTCTGAGTCATGCGGCAGGGCATTGATGGGCCATTAGCAGAAAGATAGTCCGGAGGGAGGAGGCCAGGAAACACCGCCCCAGCTGGTTTCAACAGCTCATGAGGATGGTAATAGAATACACTGCAACCCAGGACACATATATACAGAGAAGTATGCAAGCTTAGGTGCCACAGCCCCATGATTAGACCAAGCAGCATGGTGACCGGTGAGTTCTGTACCCAATACAAAAATGTTTTGATCAAGATTGTTGTTTTTTCACTTTCTCTCTCGTGCCTCTTTAGTTGGGCCCCAAATTTGTCTTGGTTTAAGACAATTTAAGTGGGCAGACACTCCAAAATGCGTTACCTTCCCTTTTAAATTTAACCATTCCCTTATCATCAATAAGGAGAGATGAGCGTGTCAGGAAAATTAAGCCACAAACACCAGAGGTTTATGTCCAAAAAGGAGACAGAGGAGTCCTGTTACTTTATTCGAATAAAGGGAGAGATCATGGGCATTTCCCATGGGGTCTCTCAAGTTGTTGGAGGATGCAGCCTCCTTTTTATCCTAATTTCCCAGCTGCATTTCCCTCTCTCTTTCCCCACTGGCTGAGGTACTTGAGAGGTACAGACTTCCCGAACTGCCTAAAACAGACCCCCTTCTAATGTGTACTCCCCCCCTTTTTTTCTTTTTCCTTTTGTCTCTGTTCTTTTTCTCTAAGTCCAGGGATTTAACGCAGTCTTGAGTGAGTAACAATCTGTGTCAATTAGTGGAATTCCTATGGAATGTATGGTTCCTCCCATTGCTTCTTTCACCTCTCAGTATCTGGCTTTATCTACAGCATGCCCACAGTTTGTTTGTAAAGACACCTTCTCATTCCTTTCAATCCCTCCTCTTTTTATTTTCTCAATAATTGTCTTTACAAACTTTAGTTATCATTGACTTAACTGTCTGTTCCTGTTTCTTTTTTGGTTTTGCAATTATTTGCAGTGACATTATTTTCTGTCTTTTTGTAGCCATTTCTGGATCAGTAGGCATGGCTACTACCTGCATCCCCTTGATCACCTGCTGAATGAGCTGCGCTCAGCAAGGTGTCATGCATGGCAAAAATAGAGTTGCTACAGCCCATAAGAGGAAAAAAAGCATTTGTTTAACCCATGGTCCACCGGCTAACCACAAAACGTGTCCCATTCCTATCTTTTCCACATTTGGACTGGTACATGTGCTAACTTTCAAGAGGGTCAAGAGCTGTAGCTGTCTGGTTGGTTATTATTTTAAAGACAGCTTGTAACTTAATTATAGAATTTAAATTTTAAATGGGTTCTCTAGCACCTGGTATTAATTCATTTGGATTCCAAGTGCCTGGTCCATGGTGTTGTAGGATTCGCTCAGGTGGCCATTCATCTTTTCCCCACTTTTGGGTGCTCCCTCCAGCTGGGGATGCATCAATTGACTGCTTTTCTCTAATTAGATTATCATATATCTTGATTCCTAACTGATTTCCCTGAACTTGTGGTAGCAAAAAGAACAACGGTCTAATATACCTGACGTAGCATATCCCTGACCAGTTTGGAGGTAACCTGCGATGTTACCCATGGCCAGTCTTCAGATCCTCCTGGCCTTCCGCAGACCCAACAATTGCTAAAGTTAAAGGTTTTTGCTACTTCTTCTCCTAGGACTAAAAAACAATTCTCCCACCTCTGGCCCAAACCTGACTGACAATATAAAGATAGGATTATTAAGAAAACCATTCTAATGGCATAATCTGATCACCTAATCTAATTCTCACGTTGTCTTCTGCACCACCTGTGGTGAGTGAAGGCACAGAAAAAACTTAACATAAAGAAAACAATGACAGCAAGGATTAGCCCCCCAGTGACTGGAGATCCAAAAGATCCAGCAGACAGTCTGTGGGTAGGCACACGAGGCTTCCCCCGATGTTGACACACTTGCTACTGCTCTGGTCCACTCCTGCGGAGTGTCAGTCACGGCCTCCCATCCTTCTCTTCCAGCTGAGATGTCCAAATCTCCGGGGCCTCAGAGACCTTGACCAGAGTGTGATGGGTCCACCTGTGTTCAGCTGTCTTGACAGCTGTTTCTGTGGTCAGTGACACTTGGAAAGGTCCACGCCACTTTGCCACCAGTGGTGCTTCTTTTCACTCCTTAACTAGGACCCAATCTCCTGGCTGGATGTTATGAACAGCAAAGTCCAAAGGCAGGGTCTGTGCCAGCTGAGCTTCCTGTCGAAGAGATTTCACAAGAGACAGTATCCTGGCCACATATTGTTTTAAATATACATCACTTATTTCCACCCCCCCACTAGGTTGAGAATTACAAGGGTAAGGAATTCCAAACATCAATTCAAAGGGAGATAATTGAATATCTCCTCTGGGTCTGGCCCTTATTCTTGCTAAAGCCGGTGGCAAGAGCCGTACCCATGGCATCTTAGTTTCTATCACCAGCTTCAGGTGTTTCTTTATTTCTCCATTCATTCTTTCAACCTGGCCCAAGCTCTGGGGGTGCCAGGGGCTATGGAGGTTCCATTGTATTCCTAAAGCAGTCATAACCCCTGGAAGAATTTTTCCTGTAAAATGAGTTCCCCTATCTGAGTCTATTGCTTCCACAATCCCATATCTTGAAATTATTTTTTCCAAAAATACTTTAATAACTGATCTTGTAGTTGCTGAAACAGTTGGAAATGCTTCTGGCCACCCTGTTAGTTGACATACTATTACCAGAAGATATTTAAACCTTGCCATTTGGGGTATTTCAGTAAAATCCACCTGGTATCTTTGGAAGGGACGTGCAGCCCAAGGCCTCCCTCCCCTGGCAATTTTCTTTGTAACTCTGTTATTGGTTTTAGCACAAATCAAACAACCCTCAATAGCTCACTTTGCCAGAGTAAAAAGACCCACAGCAACATACATTTTGAGGAAGGCTTCTGCCAATCCTTGGGAGCCCCAATGACTCCCTTCATGAAGTTGTTTTAATAACTGTAAGGCCAGAGCTTTTGGTATCCACTGCTTACCATCCCTTGTAAACCAATTATCCTCTCTTTCCTCTGCTCCACTCTTTTTAATTATCTCAAGCTCCTCTGGTGGAAAAGACAGTTTCTCTGGCAGCGGTGGGGTTACTGGGAGCAAGGGGAGGATCTTAGAGATTTCTGGCAACAGCGCAGCTTTCCAAGTTTCTTCATCAGCCAGTCGGTTACCTAGTGCCTCCCCTGAGCACCCTGCCTGGTGTCCTCTGATGTGTGTAATTGCCACCCCTTTTGGTAAATTCACCACCTCCAATAGGCAAGAAATTAAGCTCTCATGAGCTAACGTTTTTTCTCTGCAGGTTAATAAACCTCTTTCCTCTCATAATTTCCCAAATGCATGTATCACCCCATATGCATATTTAGAATCAGTAAAAATATTCACTATCTTGTCCCGATATAATTCACAGGCTCTCACAAGCACACACAGCTCTGCGGTCTGAGCTGACCAGGTGGGCGGTAACCGCCCCCCTTCTTCTAATTCTCTTCCCTTAATGATAATGTATCCTGTAACTTGCTTCCTTTCTACCACCCTTGAAGACCCATCAATAAACACATTTTCTCCCTCAGGCCAGGGAGTGTTTTGTAAATCTTCCCGAGCCTGGGTCTGGAGATCTATCACTTGAATGCGGTAATGGGTTTCTTCCTGGCTCCCCTCTTCAGGACCGTTCAGACAGGAGGCTGGGTTAAACCCTTCCTCATTTTTCAATTCTAAATCGTCCTGTTCCATTAAACAAGATTTATACCGTAATAACCGAGTGCTGGTCATCCACTTAGAGGCTCTTTCAGTTAACAAAGCTTTAACCTGATGTGAAACTTTACCAATCAGATATTGTCCCATTGTCAGATTTTGGGCCTCAGTTACCATTAAATTTGTGGCTGCACAATTCTGCAGACAATGAGGCCAGCCTCTGGCCACTGGGTCTAACAGCTTAGAAAAATAAGCAACAGGCTGCTGTAATCCCCCGTGCTCTTGTACCAAAATTCCTTTAGCATGGCTCTGTTTAACATCCACATATAGCTCAAATTCCTTTTCTGAGTCTGGAAGAGCTAAGACTGGGGTGTTAACCACTTTGTCTTTTAATTTTCTAAAGCTTTGCTCTCCTTCTGGTGTCCATGCCACAACATTAGGACTGTCTTGGGTTAAAAAGTCATATAAAGGTCTGGCTAAAACAGAAAAATCCTCAATCCATGCTCTGCAGTACCCCACCAACCCTAAAAACTGCTGTAACTTCTTTTTTTTTTTTGTCTGGGGTAATGGTACTTGTAAAATTCATTGTATTCTTTCTGGATCAATACATCATAACCCTCCAGTCAAAATGCGTCCCAAATATTTAACCTTTTTTTCTACCAACTGCTCCTTTTTTCAGACACTCTAAGTTCCTTTTTAGCAAGAAAATTAAGCAGCTTCACAGTAGCCTCTTCAACCACCTTTTCCTGTTCCCCTGATAAAAGTAAATCATCCACGTACTGCAACAACCTAACTCCTGAGGGTGGAGTAAACTCTTATTATTTTCTGCAAGTCTTGCCCAAACAAAACCAGTGACTCTGTACATCCCTGTGGGGGGACTGTCCATGTCAACTGTTGTTTTACCATTTTCTCTTCTTTCTGTTCCCACTCAAAGGCAAAATACTCTTTACTGTCCTCTGTAATCGGACATCCCCAGAAAGCATCTTTCAAATCCGGTATTGAATAATACTGATGTGAAGAAGGGATCTGATTCAGGATGGTATAGGGATCCGGAACTGTGGGATGTCTTGGTTTGACAATTTCATTTATTATTCTTAAATCCTGCACCATTCTGTAGGTTCCATCTGGTTTCTTAACTGGCAGGATAGGAGTGTTATAGGGAGAGATCTCTGGCTCCAAAAGCCCTGCCTTTAGCAGGGACTCAATGACAGGCTCTAACCCCTTCTTTCCCTCCCTTGAAATAGAGTATTGCTTTTAGACACTACTTGTCCTGGTTGCTTCAAAGTAATTTGGAGAGGCTCTATATCTAATTTTCCATATTTCTCTGGGGCTGCTCACACTTCTGGGTTTATTACAGCATAAGCCTTCTCAGACATTTTACACAAAGTTACCACAGTGTTAGCCTCTGTACCATTTTTCACAATACTAATTTGCATTCCCACTTTAGCCATCAAATCCTTTCGCAGTAAATTACAATCACAATTAGGAACAAACACAAATTCCTGCATTTTAAACCTATTCTTCACATTTACTGATAGTGGTTGAATAAAACGCATCTGTTCATCCTTTCCACTCACCCCTTGAATAATCAAAGATCTTTTTGACAATTTTGCCCCCTTAGGGATAAAATTCCAAGTGGATTGAGAGGCCCCTGTATCTACCAGGAAACACCTCCTCTTGATCTGGACCCACCTTAAAAGTTAGCAAGGGCTCCAGCGTGGTGGATCCCTGGTACAATGGGAGCCCCTGACACTCCTAACAACCCATCTCCATTATCCTCTGGACTTCCTCCTCCTGAGGATCCAGCTGTCTCTGCAGAGAGTCCCGCTTCCAGTGTCCCTCTGCCCTGCAGACACACACTGATTCCTTCCCAACCGCTGTTTGGGTCGGCTCTCCCCTGCCGAGGAGGGAATGCCTCTGCCACATCCTTGTGGCCGACCCCATCCCTTCTATCCCGGGGGACCCCTTGGGCCCTGCGGTTTATCCCTCTGGGCCTGTAAAACTCTGCCATCACCTTTGCCTTTGCTTTTGCCTTTTCCTCATCCCTTCTTACATACACTTGCTGTATCTTTCTAAGCAGTTCATCCAGGGACTTATTCTGCCCTTTTTCTAGTCACCCCCGCTACTGCCTGTGGGTACTCATTTTCCCACAGCTCAAAATAATTAGTTTCTCCAGTGAACCAAACAAAATCCTTAAAAGAAAATCCTAATTCTTCCACATACAATCTTCATTCCCCAGATAGTCCTTCTTCCTCCTCTTTGTGCTCACTCTCTTTATCCCACACCGTATACCAGAGCTGGTCTCTGTCCTGCCGCAGTGTCCAAACGCGGCTCTTCCCCCCCTCGGTGCTCCCAGCGGGCACGGCCGGCAGCACCACAGCCGGCTGGGGCGTCCCGCAGCCTCATGGGGGCCGGCGGCCACTGCCGCCCCTGCCCGGGGGTGGCAGGGTCAAGCACTGCCTGGCGCTGAGCCCGAGCTGCCCCACAGCCCCCATAGGCCTCCAGCCTGTGCTCCCGGTCCTGCACCTCTGCGCCCGGTCCTGCCGTTCCTTGCCTCAACCATATTACTCTACACTCCCCTTCAACTATTTTTTTTTCTCAACATCTCAACGCTATTTGTCCATCTCCTGTTGTCAAGACTCCTTCTTGACTTTCCCTTATTGCCCCCTTTGGGCATCCATGTCCTTAATTACCTCTGGGAGAATGTGTAAACCAACTCCACTTTCTTCCAAGGGATTCTTTGGAGATATTTTGAGATCGTCATCCCTTTGCCGGGGCCCCTTCCCGGCTTTACCTTTGCAACCCTTCATGGGTGCCTTGTTTTACCTGTGCTACCCTCCATGGGTGCCCTCCCAGGTTTGCTCCCCGAAGATCCCATTGTACTCACCGGTGAGATTTTCAGTGGTCCTTCCCTGTGGACTCTTCACGGACCCCCCTGGTCCGCCACTCGTCTGTCTCCTGGACAGTCTCGGGAACCCAATCAATCGCCCGGTGCTGGCTGCCACCAAGGGGAGCTGATCAGCAAAACTGAGTGAGGCGTGCCTTCAGCTCCGCTCGCTGCCCATCGGCCCTGGACGGTGGAAATATCCTGGACAAGAGCCCCCAAATTGTCTGGAAAATTAATCCACAAACACCAGAGGTTTATGTCCAAAAAGGAGACAGAGGAGTCCTGTTACTTTATTCGAATAAAGGGAGAGGCCATGGGCATTTCCCATGAGGTCTCTCAAGTTGTTGGAGGATGCAGCCTCCTTTTTATCCTAATTTCCCGGCCGCATTTCCCTCTCTCTTTCCCCATTGGCTGAGGTACTTGAGAGGTACAGACTTCCCGAACTGCCTAATACAGGCACCCCTTCTAATGTGTACTCCCCCCCTTTTTTTTCTTTTTCCTTTTGTCTCTGTTATTTTTCTCTAAGTCCAGGGATTTAACGCAGTCTTGAGTGAGTAACAATCTGTGTCAATTAGTGGAATTCCTATGGAATGTATGGTTCCTCCCATTGCTTCTTTCACCTCTCAGTATCTGGCTTTATCTACAGCATGCCCACAGTTTGTTTGTAGACACCTTCTCATTCCTTTGAAGTGCGAGTAGATATAAGTGAAAAAATAACAGTTTATTAAAAAAACGAAACAGCAACAGGCAAAAAATAACAGTGATAATCACTAGTTACAAAGTTGCTGAATCCTGTGGACTCCCCGGGAACAGAGAGAAACAAAAATGGCAGACAAACCCTCCCCCTCTCCCCCAAGATGACACCCTCCGCAGACAACCTCATATGGAGAGAGAGAACAAATAGAGAAAAACAACACAGGAACCAAACC
The DNA here is from genome assembly GCA_014706295.1 of Lycocorax pyrrhopterus obiensis. Lineage (NCBI taxonomy): Eukaryota > Metazoa > Chordata > Aves > Passeriformes > Paradisaeidae > Lycocorax > Lycocorax pyrrhopterus. Next base: position 2,675,887 of record JACSVZ010000030.1, on the reverse strand, counting down.
TCCAAGATTACAAAAACTCCCTCTTCCCCCCAAATAACAACCAACAGGGAACAAGGACAAAACAAAAAGAAAACCTAGAGTTCAAAAACAGCCAAATGCCCCTCTTATCTCTTCGGCGGCTTGAACTGGATCAGGGGTTGGAACTCGTGGAGGGACTTCGCTTTCTCCTCGGCAAAAGCGGCTGGCAGCCGGGTGGGGCGACTCAGACTGTACCTTACCGCTTCAACCGGGCCCTGCTGGCAGGCTGGGCTGACCGTATGGAGCAGGGGCTATTCCGTTTTTCTCAGCGTGGTGCCGCGGATGTAGACGGGTATATGCGAAATTTGTCCTGAAGCAGCCTAGGATTGCGAAATGCAGTTTCTTGGAGACCTAAGCCAAGAACGGAGGTCAGAGAGAAACAAAAGGCGGCTCCTGCTTTGCACCATCGCAACTTCCCCACGAGAACGAAAGGGCAAGGCAAGAGAGACCTTCCGCCTGGGCGACCCCAACCTTAAAAAGACCGGCACTCACCGACCTCCGTGGTTCCGTTTCCAGACACCAAATCTTAAAGAGACAGTAACAATTTTGGGCATAGCACAGATAGCTATAGAATACATTTTGGGTTACCCAGGATAGTTTGGTCCATGTTTTGCCTGTCACCTCTTCCAATTACTATCCTTATCTCAAATTCCTCATCATCCCGGATTTTGGCACCAGGGTTCCACCCTTTTTAGCTAGATGGGATGCTGAGCTATATGATGTTGCTCTTGGGTAAAATGTTGGATTATAAGAACAAATGCAAATTTTCATTCCTTTGTTCTCTTCTTCTTTTTCCCTATAGGCGACTTTCCTCGTGATTTTGAAAAAGCCCAGTACAGTTAATTAAACAACCTAGCAACATAAGAGATTAATTAAAAGGGATAAGAAACAGTCTGGTTTCTAGAAACAAGTGTCTAGAAACAGGAAATAAAAAATGCTTTAGTCAAAATTATAAAGGAATTTTGAGAGTTATGTTACTGAAACACATCCAGGTTTATGGCACCTCTCACAGGATGCCATCCTTTGCATCATAATGACCAACCTTCCTAGCATTTCTGTTAAACTTTTGTCAGTTCTTATCTTAGACTGAACCTTATCTGCAATCTTTCCTTGTTGCTGTTATCTCATGTTTGATATTTCAGTTACTCAAGATAGATATTTTTATTTATTACAAGACTTTAGAGGTTTGCAGAGTTGATTTAATACTGAACCTCTTTAAGAGAAATATTTTGAATTAAGATGGCTAATTTAAACCTTCAATTTTTCTTTTTTTTCCCTGCTAGTCATGATAGAACAATGCAAGATATTGTTTACAAACTCGTGCCAGGCCTCCAAGAAGGTGAGTTTTCTACTATGACGTATTTTTACGGAATATTAGATTTAAACATAGTTCCTTTATATTAATTAAAGGAGGAAGTGAGGAAAATGTTCATGGAGGGATGAAAAATACCATCTCCACTTGCTCCGGTTTTAGCACTTTTCCTCTATACTTCACTCTTTTTTAAAATTTTAGACTTGTACTAGCAGTATTACTGAAAAAACTTCAGGAATGAAAAATGCTGGTGTTATTTCAGGGAAGAGTAACATTATGTAAATTTAGGTAGCACTGCAACTTTTTCATGTTGGCATTCTATAATTTGCATACATTCTTCTTTAATAAACTGTGTACATATTCAAGTCGGTTTTGACAGCTTTGCAGACTTCTCAGAGGTAGAATACTAATGTAGTATAACTTTTGAGTTTCAGTGAATTTTTCTTCTCCTAAGATGTACTTAAATCCTTTGCTGGTGGGTACATTTGCATTTGTGTTCTTATAATCTACTTTGACAATGAATCTGTAGAACTAAAGGAATGCTTTATAGTAATTGTTCAGTATTATTTTTCAACAGTGTGTTGCTACATGTATTTAAGTAGAATATTTCAATCCATTTAAGCTCTCAAGTGAGTACATTATAGGACATTTATAAGCAATTTTAGGTAAAGATATCATTTTAAAATTGTTTCTAGGATACTGGAAATCGGATATATGGATAAATATTCAAAACCAATATTTTTAGACAGAAATATTGAAGGTGAAAAAAACATAGTATGCTATAGTATTTAAAATTGTTTTTATATGTAATAACAGAATGGTGTAATAGCTCTGCAAATGACTTGGTAGAATTCTGGCTCTCGAGAATAAGATTTTGGTTAACTCAATTATGGCAGCAAGAGTAGAGAAGTAGCAAAAAGGGCTAATACCACTTCCTGCCTGACAAGCTTCTTTTACAGAACAGAGGAAGGTTTTGGAATACCTTGATAAATATTGTGGTAGAACATTATTCCTTAACTAATATTTACAATTTTAAACAGCGGAAATGAAAAAGCAGAGGGAATTCTATCACAAACTGGGTATGGAAGTACCAGGGGACATCAAAGGGGAGACATGCTCTGCAAAACAGCATCTTGATTCACATCGCAATGGTAAATGGTCTTATGTTTATTCTGTCTTGGGGCGGGGGTACAGACTGCCATTAAGCTGCTGAAAGGATCTGTCAGAGGTAGGTGTCTAGCTAATATATATTATCACTCATTATTGTTGTGTGATATTGTACAAGGCTTTCTTGTGCTTATATATTGGACTATTGTCTTAGTTTAAGGAAATTTTATGGGGCAGAAACTCTGAAATAAGTTATATCCCCTTAGTTTTCAACCTCTCCCCTCTACCAATAAGGAGAGACAAATACGAAGATATATAAGTGAAAAAATAACAGTTTACTAAAAGAAAACAGCAATAACCAAGAGATACAAAGGCAAGTGGTTCAACCCTAACCCATAAATGCGGAGGTCTCCCTAACTGTCCCGGGGAACACAGACAAAAATGGCAGTCCCCTCTCTGAGCCACGCGGCCGAGAGAGGGAACAAAGGAAACAACACGGCTAAACGAGCCTCCGCGGTTCCAAAGCTCCCTTCTCCCCCCAAACAACGGAAGGGAAAAAACAAAACTTGGAAAAACTATTTTGTCCGAAAGTAGTCAATGCTGCCGAAACGCTGGAAGAAACTTCCCGGCAAGTTGCAGGGCCGACCCCCTCGGCGGCTGAAAACTTATGAAGCGGCTACGACCTCCCGGCATGGCAGCGAAAAAGTGGTGGACTGCTAGCAGTGGCTGGAAACTTGTGGAGTGGGTCTACCCCCCAGCAACGGGCGGCTGCGGGCAGCGGACAAGCCTCCCCCCGCCAGCAGGCGGCAGTGGTGAAGGTATTGCGAAATCTTCCAGGGCACGGAGTCAACAAAAGAGAGAACTCCGTGTGTCCGTTCCTGGTTTTAAAGGGACCCAGTACGCCTTCCCCTTCCGTGAACCGGGGTAAAACACAGAGGTTCTGCTTCTGACTCCGGGGTCTTAAAGAGCCAGTAAACAGACTTCGTATATTGACGCGTGGAATACACGATTTTGGGTCACCTAGGTCAACTAGGACAACTATATACAAGAACTCACCTCTTTGAACTTGATTCAAAGGAATCTACTCCACAGTAAGGTACTGTAAAGTAAAGCACACCTTTATTGGCCAGGCCAGGGGCACGCAGGGGTTAACACCTCCATATGCGTATCCACCATGTTCATCTTACAGAGGTTATTTATATGTTTACAAGTTCGGCATCTGCCCTTTTTGTTCATTTATCTAAAATTTACAGTCTTAAGGGGTTGGGGTCTTACATAACTTGTGGTTTCCTTATCTTAGGGTTACAAACACGGCACGCTATTCTTATCTAATACATGTATCACACACCTATTTTGCTAATACACACAATTTTACTATTACGCACTTTGTTGCTATATTAGTTATACTTCATCTATAATTGTGTATTATGTTCCTATTCTCTTATTACATTTTTGTACCCTTTGTGACAGTTCTATTTGTCATTAAAACGGCAGTTAGCATGCATCTTCCTTCTTATCGCTTAGCCCATAGGGGCTAAGTCCTTGTCCTGCAGAAAAGTGGTTAGCCAAATCCATTAGGTCACATTCCTTTCCCTTATCATCTTAGCCAACTCGGGCTTGGTTTTTTTTTTTTTCAAGAGCAGTTAGCGTTAGGTATACCATCTCCTATTCACTTATCGTCATAGCCCCTTCCAGGGCTAGGCTTCTTGTCTTGCAAAAGCAGTTGCGGTCAAGCATAGCAGCCAACACCCGACTTTTATTAATCTATACTTTATACTAAGGTGCTTATGTTAAAGGAGTCCTGTGTTTCAAACTCACCATCTAAGTCCCATATTGTTTTGCATCACACTTGTTTATAGAAGGTGTTCTTTTAGCTGGCTGTACTGTGTTCCTGGTGAAGATCTTCAGTAGTATCTGTGTGAGAACTATGATAAGAAAAGGTTCATTTTATTGCGACCCTAAATTGCATTAACTTCAGAAATTGTTAATGTTAAGTGTAATTTTGTGATAGAAATGCTGTGGTGGTTATACTTAAAATGTATGTGCGTGTGTGTGTATTTATCAAAGGGTAAAAATTCTCAAATTTGTGACTGTCGGGAAAGCATATCAGTTTTACAGAATAGTGAATGAGTCCTGACAAATTTGTATGAGTGTCTTGAACTGATTTTCTGGGAAGCTTTGGATTACTGTCTACATTTCCACTACCAAGACTACAGCTGCTTTCCAACTTTTCTCCTGGTTACAAAAGAAGCTGTGAGAAACGAAGCCCACTCCTCTTTTTTTGGGGGGTTTATAAATTTAATAAGGGACAATAGGGAACAAAGGTCACTTAAAGCAAAGGACAGCGCTGGGTGCTTAGCTCAAAGCCAGAGGCACCCCCACTTACACAAACTTCCCGGTTATATGCTTTAACATTATGCGTATTAATAAACCACAAAGCATATGCATAGTTTTTCTGTGAACTAATTTACTTTTTTTTTTAGAAGGGATTAACATAGTTCCTCCCCTGGTCTGCCTTTTAGAGCACACATATTATGATGTGAGGGTCTTCGGGGGTCTTCTCTGATGAAGGCTTGAGTTCTCCCTCACTCTGAACTTTCCAACTTTGTCTTTGGAATATGCACAGTTATGGTGTTCCTAGGTCTTTCTGGGTCCAACCGGTTTGAATTCCTGTCTCATTAGCACATCCTGCTGCTTCTCTTATCCTGTCTATTTTTGAGATTATCCACCTGGCTTTCTGTTTATTTAAGCATTAAGCGATTAGTTAACCATATACTAGCTATTACATTGTATAGAAAGTTATAATTCAAATGATATAGGTATCTTCTAACTCAAGCTATATAATCATCTTGTAACTTTAACCCTAGTTATAATGGTAATTAGTAAATATCTGCATAGCAAAGTTATTCTTAACATGCACATAATTTTTCCTAACATATTCCAATACATAATATTTCTTACATTTCACTACCCACGAAAGCCAATGCTATAATAGCTGTTTATCACAAAGCTGATCATGCCTAATTACTTACAAGCCTAATTACTTAAAAAACCAAACCCAAACAAAAACCCCACAGTTGCTCTTATAGTCTTGACTTTGTTTCAGGATTATCTGTCATCTGATACGTATAATTTAATTATTGTAATGCTCTGCTTTCTTCTGAAAGGTGAAACTAAACCAGATGAAAATTCAAACAAAGAAGCTTCTGAAGAAAAACGAGAAGAAGATAACGACTATCATCGAAGTGATGAACAGGTGGGCTTAGTTCTGATATAGGGCATTTATTAGTTTTATTTTGCATTTCCACTTTAAATTATTATTTTTCTTAGATAAACTTTTTTCCCACTGACAGAGACAAGACACAACAGTCTTCCATGCTTTTGTGTATACTTGAGCTTCATCTTTTTTTATTTAGGTAGCTGTGGAGAAATATGGTTTTGAGAATTTCATTAAGGTTTGATAGTTATAACTATTTCTGAGTTTCCTGAATACTGGCTAAACTCTGTGTTGGCTTTCATCTCAACTAGATTTCAAGTTATTTGGACCTTTTATCTGAGAGTCGACTCTTATGTAACTCTGGTGCATCAGGACTGAATATGTTTCAATAATTAGAATGAAAAGATTTTTTTAATTAGTATTTAGTGCCATGTTTCAAACAAAATGTGTTTGAGTGTGAAACTTGCTATTGGAATACAGAAGTCACTGCCTTCATGTTTCCCTGCTAACTGTCCAAAGTAAATTAAATTTGGGTTAATTTTCCATTTAATGATAGTGCAATGGTTATATTCAGATGGATTGCACTTTGTATCACATAATTTAAGTGCACAGAATAAAACTTATCCTAAAGACCTTAGACTAAATTTAAAAAATAGATGAAGAAAAGAAGAAGGAATTGAAGGACAGAGATCAAAAGGCCCTTTTTCCCCATATAATCTTTTGAACTTCAAAAATGTGTTTTATCATTTGCATCAGTAAGTTTTAAATTTCAAAATATTATTTTAAAACATGCCTTAAATATTAAACTATGTTACTGGATTCAGAGGTTAGATTAATGTCTTGGTTTAAGACAATTTAAAGAGGTGGGAACTCTAAAATGAGTTACCTCTCCTTAATTCCAACCAATCCCTTTTCACCAATAAGGAATGAATACGAGTGTATATAAGTGAAAAAATACCAGTTTACTAACAAACGGAACAGCAATAGGCAAAAAAAACCAGTAAATAACTGCTTGATACAAAACTGCTTAATCTCAAAAACCCCATGGGAACAAAGAGAGACCCGAAATGCCGGAAATACCCTTCCCAAGACGGCACCTGCCAGAGGTGGCCACATGGCTTGAAAGAGAAAGGGAAGATGATGTCACACCCTTCCCTTTCAAGATGGCGCCCTCAGGCGACTGCGTGGTCCCAGGAACAAAGGGACAAGATGGCAGAAACCGCTACCGAGAAAGGCAGGAGCCTACAGAGCAGTTCTAGCGGCAGATGAAGACTTGCCAGATCGTGTGGAGTCTGTGCCACCTCTCTCCTCTTCCTCCTGCCGTTTGCTGGGCTCCCCTGGTGCTGCTGCTGTGCTCTGCACTGTGGATGGGGGGGAGGGGAGGGGACCAGTCCATTGGCACCAGCATAGGGTGGCCCGACCCCAGGAACTTCCTCGCTTTTTTTCTCACTGCTGGCAGAATTTGCAAAGTTCACTTTGAAACAGTTTCTAATTGTGAAATGCAGTCTTTATGAGTGTCTCCCATTGCAAACCCAAAGCAACCACCTTCAAAGCGGAGCTCCCGCCTTCAGCAAAAGCTGCCATGAAAGAGAGAGTATCTGCTTCCATAATCGTCTCTCTTGGAGTGGGGGCCGATTGAATTGGACCAGCTTGCTGGAGCAGGGCTGCCCCGCTTGATGACAGACAGGCACCTGTGGAATTTGCCTCCAGGCAGTGCAAAACCACTAACTGCAGTCTCTCCGAGACAAGGAAAGAAAAAAACGAAAAGAGAACCCAAAAAGGGAAAACCCTCTGCCTAAGCAAAGACCAAGAAACCAGTGAGACAGAAACCACGCCACAAAAGAGCACAAGCTGCCTGTTTGAGCAGACTTTAAAAGCACCCGTGTTACCACACACACACCCTCCCCCCCCAGTTTCCCTGCTGCAGGGTCTTAAAGAGACAGTAAAAATTTTGGGCACAGATAGATACGGACTACAAAAATAGTTTGGGTTACCCACGTGTCCCGGTTTGAGACAAATTCGGGGGAACGTCAGAAATAAATGTCCTCTGATAGAAGGCAGGTTACAGCCACCCCTCCCCCACCAGGTTCGGAAAGAATTTTCCTCGGAGGAAAGTGAAAAAAAAGTTATTTATTTAACAAGCAGAGTGCACGCAGGCATGGGGAAAAAAAAGAAAATAATGCTAAATAATACAACCTCTCGCTGCGGAGAGAACCTGGTAAAATTCAAAGTCCTTGTGGGTGTAGCTTTCTCCTCTCCGGAGCTGGGGTTCGTCGTGGGCCCCTCCGGGCTGTGGTGTAGGGCCTCCCGGTATGTTCTGGTGTTGCTGAACAGTCCAGAAGAGAAGAAGAAGAAACCAAAGTCCCAGGGCTCCGTGCTTTAGCTAATGAACAAAAAACTAGCTAAAAAACAAGAGAATGCTACTCTCTTCCCTGCTGCAGAGAGCCGAGAGCTGAGGAAAAAAACCAGGAAGATGCTTTCCTTGGCTTTGCAGCAGCAGAACGCAGGGGAGTGTGTGTCCTTGAGCACAAACCGCTTTGAAAAGTTCGCCTGGCTTCTCTCCCCCCTCTCCTGAGAAACAGCTTAAAGACACAGAAAGGCACAAGAATCATGTCTGGCATAGAGCAGACGATAGGGAATACAGTATCATACAGTCACCCCAGGACACCACGTCAATTAGAAACAGTCATTAAAAAGTGATAATGGTTTTGTCAGGTAGCAGCAAGGGCAGACTGCTGCTCCATAGGGGCAGGCAAGCCAGGAGCCAAGAGTGACAGCAAGGCAGACAGGGGCACTGACCTCACCAAAAAGGGATTCAGTCCCACAATACCTGAATAAGGATAGCATAGCAGCTCTGGTGACAGTGAACAGATTCAGTCACAGTCAAGTGATCATCAGGAAAATCTTTAGTAATGAGGTAGGTCCAAGGTTAAGCCAGAAAGTAAAATCATCAAGTTGAATTCAGGTCTAGAGATGACAGTAACCAAGGTCATACACAGTCCAGTGATCACCAAGCCAAGTCCATAGCGATGAAACAGGCCCAAGATCAAGCCAGGAACTCCAGTCTGTGGGTCAGGGTCTAGGCCAGGCACAGGCGTGGCTGCAATGTACCTCATGACAGGAGGGAGCTTTCACAGGAACTCAGGGAAACAGGATTTATTGCCTTTGGAAAAAGGGGCAGGCAACTCAGGAAGTGTTTAAGGATGTTGTTAGGATATGCAGAAAGAAAATTTGAGAGGCAAAAGCTCAGTTAGAACTTAATCTGGCCACTTCTCTAAAGGATAATAAAAAGGTTTTTTTTAAAATATATTAATAACAAAAGGGTGGCCAAGGAAAGCCTCCATTCTGTATTGGATGTGGGAGGGAATATAGTCTCCAAAGATAAGGAAAAGGCTGAGGTACTTAATGACTTCTTTGCCTCAGCCCTCAACAGTAAGACCAGTAATCCTCACAACAACTGGCCCGGTGAGCTGGTAGACAGGGACAGGGAGCAGAAGGAACCCCCTGCAACCCAGGAGGAAGTAATTAGTGAGCTGCTGAGCTACTTAGACACTCACAATTCTATGAGACTGGAGGGAATTCACCCAAGGGTACTGATGGAGCTGGTGGAAGAGCTCACCAAGCCACTCTCCATCATTTATCATCAGTCTTGGCTAACCAGAGGGGGTCCCAGATGACTGGAGGTTGGCCAATGTGACACCCATCCACAAGAAGGGCCAGAAGGAAGATCCAGGGAACTACAGGCCTGTCAGCCTGACTTCAGTGTCCACCAAAGTTATGGAACAGGTCATCTTGAGCACGATCACGTGACACATACAGGACAACCAAGGGATCAGACCCAGACAGCGTGGGTTTAGGAAAGGCAGGTCCTGCCTGACCAACCGGATCTCCTTTTATGACCAGGTGACCCACCTAGTGGATGAGGGCAGGCTGTGGATGTTGTCTACCTGGACTTCAACAGAAGCTTTGACACCATCTTCCACAGCATTCTCTGGGAAAAGCTGGCAGCCCACAGCTTGGACAGGTGCATTCTTTACTGAGTTAAGAACTGGCTGGATGGCTGGGCCCAGAGAATGGTGGTGAATGGTGGCGCATGTTTGACAACTGGTCACTAGTGGTGTTCCCCAAGGCTCAGTATTGGGGCCAGTCCTGTTTAAAATCTTTATTGATGATCTGGATGAGGCAATCGAGTGGATCCTCAGCAAGTTGTGTAGGAATGTTGATCCGCTGGAGGGTAGAAGGGCTCTGCAGAGGGATCTGGACAGGCTGGATGAGGTTCATCAAGGCAAAGTCCTGTACTTGGGCCCCACAGCTCTATCTAACTACAGGCTTGGGGAAGAGTGGCTGGAAAGCCACCCACCGTTAAAGGACCTGGGCGTGCTGGTAGACAGCTGGTTGAACATGAGCCAGCATGTGCCCAGATGTTCAAGAAAGCAAATGGCATCCTGGCCTGTATCAGAAATAGTGTGGCCAGCAGGACCAGGAAAGTAATTCTTCCCCTGTACTTGGCACTGGTGACACTGCACCTTGAGTACTGTGTCCAGTTCTGGGCCCCTCAGTTCAGGAAAGACATTGAGGTGCTGCAGCATGTCCAGAGAAGGGCAACAGAGCTGGGGAAGGGTCTGGAGCACAAGTCTTATGAGGAAGAGCCGAAGGAGCTGGGGTTATTTAGCCTGCAGAAGAGGAGGCTCAGGGGAGACCTTCTCGCTCTCTACAACTACCTGAAGAGATTGTAGCCAGATGGGGGTCAGTGTCTTCTCCCAGGCAACTAGTGACAGGACAAGAGGGGACAGTCTTAAGGAGCACCAGAGGAGCTTTAGGTTGGACATCGGGAAGAATTTCTTCACAGAAAGGGTTGATAAACATTGGAATGGACTGCCCAGGGAGGTGGTGGAGTCGCCATCCCTGGAGCTGTTTAAGGGAAGACTGGACGTGGCACTTACTGCCATCCTCTAGTTGACGTGGGGGTGTTCGGTCATAGGTTGGACTCCATGATCTCAGAGATCTTTTCCAACCTACTTGATTCTGTGATTCATGCAAGGGGATCAACCAAGGAAGGGCTCTTCAGCTTAAATAATGTTGCTAAATGGAGCAGTGTGAGCTCCCACTGAAAATTCTTCAAGCTTTTTCTCAAACAACTCTTCCTTCACAACTGTTTCATGGTCATACAGTTGCTTATCAAAATTGGCCCTGAGCCCAAACAACCAAACCCCCAGAGGGGAGGCTAATGAACTCAGGGTCCTGACAGGGTTTCATATTAGATATCTCACTTGGGCCTTGACCTAGGCTGCTTCTGAACTCGTTGGAACCTATTCAGTGTCCTGGTTTGAGACAAATTCGGAGGAACATCCAAAATGAATGTCCTCTGCTAGAAGGCAGGTTACAGCCACCCCTCCCCCACCAGGTTCGGAAAGAATTTTCCTCGGAGGAAAGTGAAAAAACCCTATTTATTTAACAAGTAAAGTGCATGCAGGCACGGGGAAAAAAAAGAAAATAATGCTAAATAATAAAACCTCTCGCTGTGGAGAGAACCTGGTAAAATTCAAAGTCCTTGTGGGTGTGGCTTTCTCCGGAGCTGGGGTTTGGCGTGGGCCCCCTCCGGGCCAGTGTGTAAGGCCTCCCGATGATGTTCTGGTGTTGCTGAACAGTCCAGAAGAGAAGAAGCCGACATCCCAGGAAAACCTTTTTTTCCTCAGCTTATGAACGAGAAGCTAACTCGAAAAAAGCAAAGGAATGTAACTCTCTTCCCTGCTGCAGAAGCTGAGCAGCCGGGCAGAAGAAGCCAGCGAGCTCTCTCTGTTTTTGAACACAGTGCCGAAGGAATTCCACCGGCTTCCCCCCCCACCGCCTCTCTTAAAGGTACAGAAAGGCACAGTATTCATGTCTGGCATAGGGCAGATGATAGGGAATACGGTATCATACAGTCACCCCAGGACATTCAGTTAGAATGAAGCTCTGGAACATGGCAGCCCTAATGTTCTGCATTGAACTTTTGTCCAGCTCCCTTTTGAGTTGAATGGTGCTTAACATTAAGCTTACAAAATACTAGACAGGCTTTTTTAAATTACACTACAGGCATTTCACTTTAAAAAATACTGGTATTCTACATTTTCACCTTTTTGTTAGACTAATAAATGCTACGTTTGAAATGCATAATGGGAACTGCAGAAAATTCTGTCAACTAGACCTAGCTGTTTTCTTTTTTGTAAAGGTAAGCATCTGCTTGGAATGCAATAGCAGCAAATTACGTGGACTGAAACGAAAATGGATCCGCTGCTCAGCACAAGCAACAGTCTTACATCTAAAGAAGTTCATTGCTAAAAAACTTAACCTTTCTTCTTTTAATGAGGTAATGTTTTAATGCTTAAAAATTATTTTTCAAATTAAAATCTTATGGATTATTTTCAAAACAGTGTCTTTCCTTTCAAACAGACTAAAAAAATGAAGCACACACTATTTCTCAATATAAAGGAACAGAAAATAAGGAGCTAAATGCAGAAAAATAGATTTTTCCCCAAGTTTACCTCCTCACCTTTTAATTTAAGGAAGCTGTTCATCTTCCCTTTTTTTCTCTCCCTCAGCTGCAATGAAGATATAGCTCTTACTGGTTCTTGGTTTTATGGACAGTGCAGCTCAGTGTGTTGTTCCATGACCAATTAAAAAACCTACCAAACAGGTTGGTTATATGGTTTCCACCTGTCTTAAAACTGACTCCTGCAATATGTTTTGTTTGGTGGCCATAAATAAAGGGATTCATTGCCCTAGCAGAGAGAATGATAGAATTATAGAATGGTTTGGGTTGGATGGGACCTAAAAGTTCATCTAGTTCCAAACTCCCTGCCATGGGTGGGGATGTCTTTCACTAGACCTGGTTGCTCCAAGCCCTGTCCAACGTGGCCTTGAACACTTCAGGGATGGGGCATCCACAACTTCTCTGGGCAACCTGTTCCAGTGCCTCACCACCCTCACAATAAAGAATTTCTTCCTAATACCTAATCTAAACCTACCTTCCTTCAGTTTGAAGCCATTATCCCTTGTCCTATCACTACATGCACTTGTAAAAAGTCCCTCTCCAGCTTTCTTGTAAGCCCCCTTTAGAATCCTCTTTTCTCCAGGCTGAACAGAATCGCAGAATAAGCTGAGTTGGAAGGGACCCACAAAGAACATTGAGTCCAACTCTTAGCCCTGCATAGCACCAACCCCAAGTCACACCATGTGCCCAAGAGTATGGTCCAAACACTTCTTGAACTGTCAGGCTTGGTGCTGTGACCATTTCCCTGGGGAGCCTGTTCCAGTGCTCAACCACCCTCTGGGTGAAGAATCTTTTTCTAATATCCAACCTAAACCTCCCCTGACTCAGCTTCAGACCATTCCATCAGGTCCTGTCACTGGTCACCACATAGAAGAGATCAGTGTCTGCCCCTCCTCTTTCCCTGACAAGGAAGTTGTAGACTGTGATGAGGTCTCCCCTCAGTCTCCTCCAGGCTGAGCAGACCAAGTGACCTCAGGCACTCCTCATAAGGCTTCCCCTCAAGGCCCTTCACCATCTTTGTTGCCCTCCTTGGGATGCTCTTTAATAGTTTCTTATATTGTGGTGTCCAAAACTGCACACAATATTCAAGGTCAACCCCAGGTCTCTCAGCCTGTCTTTATAGGAGATATGCTCCAGCCCACTGATCATCTTCTTGGCCCTCCTCTGGACTTGCTCCAACAGGTCAATGTCTTTCTTGTGTTGGGGGCCCCAGAGATGGATGCAGTATTCAAGGTAGAGTCTTACGAGAGTGGAGTAGAGGGGGAGAATCACCTCCTTTGACCTGCTGTCCATACTACTTTTCATGAAGCCCAAGATATGATTGGCTTTCTGGGCTACAAGCATGCATTGTTAGGTCACGTCGAGCTTCTCATCCACCAACATCCCAATCCTGTATTGATGCTTGGGATTGCTTCAACTCGCATGCAGGACCTTGCACATGGCCCTGTTGAACTTCATGAGGTTCACAGAATCACAGAATCACCGGGTTGGAAGAGACCTTCAAGATCACCGAGTCCAACCCATGCCCTAACACCACCTCAACTAAACCATGGCACAGAGTGTCACATCCAATCTTTTTTTAAACACATCCAGGGACGGTGATTCCACCACCTCCCTGGGCAGACGATCCCAAAACTATCACTCTTTCAGTAAAAAACCTCTTCCTAACATCCAACCTAAATTTCCCTTGGCACAGCTTGAGACTATGTCCTCTTGTTCTGTCAGTTGTTGCCCGGAAAAAGAGACCAACCCCCACCTGACTACAACCACCTTTCAGGGAGTTGTAGAGAGTGATAAGGTCACCTCTGAGTCTTCTTTTCTCCAGGCTAAACAACCCCAGCTCCCTCAGTTGTTCCTCATAGGGCTTGTGTTCCAAGCCCTTCACCAGCCTTGTCGCCCTCCTTTGGACACGTTCAAGTGTCTCAACGTCCTGCCTGAGCAGAGGGGCCCAGAACTGGACACGGTACTCGAGGTGCGGCCTCACCAGTGCCAAGTACAGGGGAAAAATTACTTCCCTGGTCCTGCTGGCCACACTATTTCTGATACAGGCCAGGATGCCATTGACCGTCTTGGCCACCTGGGCACACTGCTGGCTCATGTTCAGTTGACCAGTACCCCCAGGTCCCTTTCTGCCTGGCCACTGTCCAGCCACACTGTCCCCAACCTATAGTGTTGCAGGGGGTTATTGTGGCCAAAATGCAGGACTTGGCACTTAGACTTGTCAGACTTCATCTTATTGGACTCTGCCCATCTATCCAACCGTTCCAGGTCCCTTTGCAGAGCCCTCCTACCTTCCAACAGATTGACACATGCTCCTAGCTTAGTGTCATCTGCAAATTTACTAATAGCAGACTCAATACCCTCATCCATGTCATCAATAAAAATATTAAACAGAACTGGCCCCAGCACAGACCCCTGAGGGACACAACTAGTGACTGGCCGCCAACTGGATACAGCCCCGTTCACCACCACTCTCTGGGCCCGGCCATCCAGCCAGTTCTTAACCCAGCGAAGAGTGCTCCTGTCCAAGCCGTGGGTTTCCAGCTTTTCCAGGAGTTTACTGTGGGAGACAGTGTCAAAGGCCTTGCTGAAGTCCAGGTAGACAACATCCACAGCCTTTCCTGCATCCACCAGGCGGGTCACCTGGCCGTTAAAGGAGATCAGGTTGGTCAAACATGACCTGCCCCTCCTCAACCCATGCTGGCTGGGTCTGATGCCCTGGCCATCCTGTAGGTGCTGTGTGATGGCACTCAGAATAAACTGTTCCATTACATTACCGGGTACCGAGGGTAGACTAACTGGCCTATAATTTCCAGGATCCTCCTTCCTACCCTTCTTGTAAATGGGCATCACATTGGCCAGCTTCCAGCCATTTGGAACCTCACTAGTGAGCCAGGACTGTTTGTAAACGATGGACAGTGGCTTCACAAGCTCATCTGCCAGCTCCCTCATCACCCTGGGATGGACCTCATCTGGTCCCATAGATTTATGAACATCCAAGCAGCTCAGCAGTTCTCTGACTGCTTCCTTCTGGATAACAGGGGGACCATCCTGCTCCCTGACACCATCTAGCAGCCCAGGAGGACAGTTGTCCTGAGGACAAACCGTCTTTCCGCTAAAGACTGAGGCAAAGAAGGCGTCAAACACCTCTGCCTTCTCCCCATCTGTAGTCACTAAGTTCCCTCCCACATCCAGAAGAGAACCAAGGTTGTTTTTACCCTTCCTTTTGCCATTAATGTATTTGTAAAAGTATTTTTTATTATCCTTCACAAAAGTTGCCAAGTTAAGTTCTAGCTGAGCTTTGGCCTCTCTAATTTTTTTCCTACATGCCCTAACAACCCCCTTAAATATTTCCTGAGATACCAGACCCTCCTTCCAAAGATGATACATCCTCTTTTTATTCCTTAGTTTCTTCATAAGCTCCTTGCCCATCCAGGCTGGACGCTTGCCTCGTCGACTCATCTTTCGGCACACAGAGACAGTCCGTTCCTGTGCCCTCAAGATCGCTGTTTTGAAGGACGCCCACCCTTCCTGAACTCCTTTATTTTTAAGGGCTGCTTCCCAAGGAATTCTCTGAATAAGTCTCCTGAATAGACCAAAGTCTGCCCTCTGGAAGTCTAATGTGAAAGTTTTATTAAAGCCCCTCCTTGTTTCATCAAATATTGAAAACTCTATAATTTCATGATCACTGTGCCGCAGACGGCCTCCAACCACCACATCTCCCACCAGCCCATCTCTATTTGCAAACAGCAGGTCCAGCGTAGTCCCTCCCCTGGTGGGCTCACTCACCAGCTGTGACAAAAAGTTGTCTTCCACATACTCTAAGAACCTCCTCGACTGCCTCTTCTCTGCTGTGTTGAGTTCTCAGATGTCTGGTAGGTTAAAGTCACCTACAAGAACAAGGGCTGGTGATCCTGAAATATCCTCTAGCTGCTTGTAGAATAAGTTGTCCATCTCTTCTTCCTGGTTGTGTGGTCGATAACCGACTCCCAGCAGTATATCAGCCTTATTGGCCTTCCCCTTAATCCTTACCCATAGGCATTCAACATCATGGTCATTAGTTTCAGTTTCCATAACATCAAAAGCCTCCCTAATATAAAGAGCCACACCTCCACTTCTCCCTTTTCTATCTCTTCTGAAGAGCTTGTAGCCATCCAGTGCAGTGCTCCAGTTGTGTGAGTCATCCCACCACGTTTCCATGATGGAGACTACATCATAGCTTTGCTGTTGTACCATGGCTTCCAGCTCCTCTTGTTTGTTACCCATGCTGCGTGCATTAGTATACATGCACTTCAGCTGGGCTGCTGATTTCACCCCTAACTCTGGCTTACTACCCTTGGGCTTGCTTCTGGAGAGCCCAGCTGCATCCTCTTCCCCTTCAAACCTAGTTTAAAGCCCTCTCAATGAGTTCCACCAGTTCATGGGCTAAAATCCTTTTGCCCTTAACAGAGAGATGGAGCCCATCTGGCTCCAGCAGGCCAGGGGCCGTGAAAGTTGCCCCATGATCAAAGAACACAAAATTCTGCCCATGACGCCAACCCTTGAGCCACTTGTTGATAATGCGGATTCTCCCGTTCCTTTCATCATTTGTCTCTGCCACCGAAGGGACTGAGCAGAACACTATCTGTGCTCCTGCCCTATCAACCACTCGACACAGTTCCCTGAAGTCCCTTTTAATTGCCCTGGTGCTCTTCTTTTCAATCTCATCACTGCCAGCCTGGAGTATCAACAATGGGTAATAATCAGAAGGCTGAATCAGCCCAGGGAGTCTCTCATTTATATCCCATCCCTGGGCCCCAGGGAGGCAGCAGACCTCCCTGTGGGATGGGTCTGGTCGACACATAGGGCTCTCTGTTCCCCTCAGAAGGGAGTCACCTACCCTTCTTTTCTTTATAATGCTAGAGGTAGTGATCTGTCTGACAGACAAAATAGAATTGGGAGGCTCACTGGGCAGATCATTTTCTTCTATGTCATCTGGCTGACCTTCCTCATCCAGGGCCTCATACCTGTTCTGAAGTGGCACCTGGGTATGTGATGGGGGTCGGGAGGAATTTTTATTACCTCCCCGAGTAGGAACCCATTTCCACTCCCCTTCATCCACCAGATGTCCTCCTATTATCTGACGGTAGGAGGCATGGGAGTCCTCTGACTCCTGGGGGACTTCTCTCAAGGATGGAAGGGTGAAACTCCACCAGTCTATTTCCCTCTCTCTAATGCTCCTTAGTCTTTCTACTTCCTCCTTAAGCACGGCCACCAGAGAAAGGAGATCATTCACCTGTTCACACCTCAGGCTGGAGTCTTTTACAACGTCCCCTGGTACTATTGACAAGCTCAAACACTCCTCACAGGAAGGGGTCTGGACAGACATGTTCTTTTTGGAGGGTTCTGTTTGGCTAGGTACACTTTTACTCACTGTAGCTTTTGATCGTGTAAAGACCATTGCTGAAAAAAACCCCAACCAACCAAATCTCAACACAAAAATAAACTAGAAACCCCACTAGCAGGAGGATACCTACAACCCTGCCTGCTTGCCCTGCCTGTGCAAACTGCCGTGCCACGCCCTTGGAGACGTGCCCCCCTCCTGTTTGCCCGCTCTGGGTCGCCGCACTCCCTATAACCCTCTTTTAATTACACAGTGGCTGGCCGGAGGAAACCCGGCCCTACGCCTGTGCAAGAGCGAAGCACCCACCTGCTCAGCCCTCTTTCAATCATACCGCCGCTGGCAGGAGGAAACCCCATCCTACGCCTGCATCCACAGGCATACGGGCCCGCATCTCAAGCATGTCAAGGTCCCTCTGGATGGCATCCTGTTCCTCCAGCGTCAACTGCACCACACAGCTTGGTGTTGTCGGCAAACTTGCTGAGGATGCACTCAATCCCACTCTCCATGTCTCTGACAAGGATGTTAAACAGTGCCGGTCCCAATACCGACCCCTGAGGAATGCCACTCATCACTGGTCTCCACACGGATATCGAGCTGCTGACCACAGCTCTTTGAGTGTGACCATCCAGCCAATTCCTTATCTACCAAGTGGTCCACCCAACAAATCCACGCCTCTCAATTTTAGAGACAAGGATGTTGTGCGGGACCCTGTCAAATGTTTTGCACAAGTCCAAATAGATGACATCAATTGCTTTTCAGTTATCCACCAACACTGTAACCCCATCATAGAAGGCCACCAAATTTGTCAGATGTGATTTGCCCTTAGTGAAGCCATGTTGGCTGTCAACACTCAATTCCTTATTTTCCAAGTGCCTTAGCATAGTTTCCAGGAGAATCTGCTCCATGATGTTGCAAGGCAACGAGGTAAGACTGACTGGCCTATAGTTCCCCATGTCTTTTTTTTCCCCTTTTTAAAAAATGGGGATAATGCTTCCCTTTTACCGGTCAGTGGGAACTTCACTGGACTACCACAACTTCTCAAATATGATGGATAGTGGCTTAGCCACTTCCTTTGCCAGTTCCCTCAGGACCTGTGAATGCATCTCTTAAAGTGCCATGGAATTTTGCACCTTCAGATTCCTTAAATGGTCTCGAACCTGATCTTCTCCTACAGTGTGTGGTTCTGCATTCTCCCAGTCCCTTCCTATGCTTTCTGCGATTTGGGTGGTGTGGCTGGAGCACTTGCTGGTGAAGGCTGAGGCAAAAGTCACTGAGTACCTCAACCTTCTCCATATCCTGGGCAACCAGGTCTCCTGTTCTCTTCCAGAGAGGGCCCACATTTTCCCTACTGTTCCTTTTATCACCAATGTACCTATAGAAGCTTTACTTGTTGCCCTTCATGTCCCTGGACAGATTTAATTCTATCAGGGCTTTAGCTTTCCTAACCTGATCCCTGGCTGCACAGACAATCCTTCTGTATTTCTCCCAGGCTACCTGTTCTTGCTTCCACCCTCTAGGAGTTTGTCCAGGAGCTCCTTATTCATCCACACAGGCCTCCTGGCATTTTTGTCTGACTTCTTTGCTGGGATGCATCACTCCTGAGCTTGGAGGAGGTGATCCTTGAATATTAACCAGCTTTCTTGGACCCCTCTTCCCTCCATGTCTTTATCCCATGGAACTCTACCAAGCAGATCCTTGAAGAGGCCAAAGTCTGTTCTTCTGAAGTCCAAGGTAGAGACCTTGCTGTGTGCCCTCCTCTCTGACCTAAAGATCTTGAACTCCACCATTTCACGGTCACTGCAGCCAAGGCTGCCCTTGAACTTCACATTACCCATGAGCATAGTTTCTAGGAGAATCTGCTCCATGATCATGCCAGGCAATGAGGTGTAGCGGGTTCAGTTCGAACCGGGCAGAAACACCAATTTAGTGTAGTGGTTTTTAAGCTAAATTATACATTACTTCTTTGATGTTTTTTCTGTGAGATAAGCATTAGGAGAAAAAGCAAAGCAGGCACACAACTTGACAGAATATAAAGACATTTATTAACAGACTTAGATAAAGTGAAGAAAGCTACAACAGAACAAACTTTCAGAACTCTTTCTTCCCCACTTTTCCCCTCTCCCAATCAGTATTACAGTTTTAGGAAAGGAAAAAAAAAAAGGGTTTTCCCTCCTGCTCTACGTGGTTTTACAAACTGCCACCATTTGCAGGTTTGCTTTGAATTAAACAATCTCTGCTAAGGTGTAACACATCTCTTTTCCATGAGCCCTCTCACAGCTCTTTCAACTGTAAGACACAGGCCCTCACATGGGGTTACTACTCGTTTAAGGATGAATCATTTTCCTTTTTGGCTTGAACATAAGGCTTTTCTTCGCCACCAGGCTTTAAAAGCCTCTCCCTGCTTTATATACATAGCCTGGCATTGGCACTCTTTAACCTTCTACAAGCCACTTGAAAAAAAAATGTCCATCCCCCCATGTACTTTAACATGGATTAAAGAGACAAACAGTTTGCAATATTACAGTTCATACCACAGTGAGGAAAGGAGAGTTTTAAGCTCCGCGCGGGACCACGCAGCACCGCCCTTGTAGCTTCGTCCCACGTGATCCTGTTTTCTCTTTCTCTCTGGCTCTGAAAGCCACCATATTGTAGGGTGTTATCGGGTGCTATGGTGGAGAGAGAGCCCCCCCGCTCCCTCTGCGCTGCCGGGTGCACAATGTGGAAAAGGGGTGTCTTCCTCTGTTCGCCGCGAAGTATGCTGGCTGCATTGGAGGCTCCGCTGGCTCCCTCTTCTTCAGGATACCGCGTAGGATGACTTCAGCCCTGTGGCCAGCTATAGCTACCCGCGGCTCAGGGAATAGTTTCCCTTTCCACAATCCAGAGTCCGTGCTGCAGCGTTAGGAGAAGGGGCAGGAGGCAGAGAGGCAGGGGGCAGGGGCGCCCGTCCCCAGCCCCGCGGGCCGGGCAACGGGGGCCCACCCCTCCCTCTCTCCCTCTCCCGTCCTTGCACTAAGCCGGAACGGGGAAAAAACCTCCTAAATCCCGCCTTCCACGGGGTTTTTATATGTAGAAATTGAGAGAAGCGCTATTGGTCTAGAGAACTGCCTGTCAGTTCAGGTTAAACCACGACAGAGGTAAGACTGACCGGCCTATAGTTCCTCATGTCTTTTTGTCTCTTTGTTGGGGAGAACAAGGTCCATGATAGTGCCTCTCCTCATTTGCTGCTTGTCATGGTTTAACCTCAGCCAGTCACCAAGCACCATGCAGCTGCTTGCTCACTCCCCCACCAGCAGGATCAGGGAGAGAATTGGAAGGATAAAACATAGAAACTCCTGGGTTGAGATAAAGACAGTTTAATAGGAAAAGCAAAAGTCACGTACACAAGCAAAGGAAAACAAGGAATCAATTCACTGCTTTCCATGGGCAGGAAGGTGTTCAGCCATCTCCAGAAGAGCAGGGCCCCATCACGCATAACAGTGCAACCCCAGCCCCCTTGCCAGCATGGCAGTATGAAAAGCAGAAAAGGCCTTGGCTCTGTGTAAGCCCTGCTCACCAATAACAAAAACATCACTATATTGTCAACCCTGTGTTCAGCACAAATCCAAAACACAACCCAATACCAGCCACTGTGAAAAAAATTAACTCTACCCCAACCAAAACCAGCACTTTGGTCACAACAATCCCCTGCAGCGCTAAAGGCTGGGGACAGTGTGGCTGGACAGTGGCCAGGCAGAAAGGGACCCAGGGGTACTGATTGACAGCAGACTGAACATGAGCCAGCAGTGTGCCCACATGGCCAAGAAGGCCAATGGCATCCTGGCCTGTATCAGAAATAGTGTGGCCAGCAGGACCAGGGAAGTGATTGTTCTCCTGTACTTGGCACCGGTGAGGCTGCGCCTTGAGCACTGTGTCCAGTTCTGGGCCCCTCAATTTAGGAAGGACATTGAGATGCTCGAATGTGTCCAGAGGAGGGCAACAAGGCTGGTGAAGGGCTTGGAACACAAGCCCTATGAGGAGCGGCTGAGGGAGCTGGGGTTGTTTAGCCTGGAGAAGAGGAGGCTCAGGGGAGACCTTATCACTCTCTACAACTACCTGAAAGGTGGTTGTAGTCAGGTGGGGGTCAGTCTCTTCTCCCAGGCAACCACTGACAGAACAAGAGGACACAGTCTTAAGCTGCCCCAGAGGAAGTTTAACTTAAATGCCTGAAAAAAATTCTTCACTGAAAGAGTGATTGGGCACTGGAATGGCCTGCCTAGGGAGGTGGTGGAGTCGCCATCCCTGGATGTGTTTTAAAAAAGACTGGATGTGGCACTCAGTGCCATGGTTTAGTTGATGAGGAGGTGTTCAGTTAGGTCATAGGTTGATCTTGGTGATCTCAGAGGTCTTTTCCAACCTAGTTCATTCTGTGATTCTGTGATCATCAATGCATTTCAGTAATATCCTGGATTTCCTGTGCCCTGCTGTGTTTTCCCTCCAACAGATATCAGGATGGTTGAAGTCCCCCATGAGGACCAGGGCTTCTGAAGGTGAGGCCGCTCCTATCTGTCTATCAAGAGCCTCATCCTCTTGGTCTTCCTTGTCACACAGCCTGTAGCTGACCCCCACTGTAATGTCACCTGCCCTTGCCTTCGCTTTAATCCTGACACAAGCTCTCAATCAGTTCCTCATCCATCCCCAGGTAGAGCTTTATGCTCTCCAGCTGGTCGTTGAAAAGAGGGCAAGACCCCTTCCTCATCTGCCCTGCCTGTCATAGAATCATACAATCATGCAATCATAGAATCATTTAGGTTGGAAGAAATCTCTAAGATCATCTAGTCCAAGCACTAACCCAACATTGCCAAGTCCTCCACTAAACCATGTCCCTAAGTGCCACATATACACATCTTTTAAATACTTCCAGGATTGGTAACTCAACCACCTCCCTGGGTAGCCTTTTCCAATGCCTGACCACCCTTTTGGTGAAGAAATTTTTCCAAATTGCCAATCTAAACCTCTCCTTGTGCAACTTGAGGCCAGTTCCTCTTATCCTATTGCTTGTTACCTGGGAGAATAGACCAACCCCCACCATGCTACAACCTCCTTTTCAGTAATTTTAGACAGTAATAAGGTCTTCCCTGTGTCTCCTTTTCTCCAGGCTAAACAACCCTAGTTCCCTCAGGTGCTCCTCATAGGACTTGTGCTCTAGTCCTTTCATAAACTATGTTGCCCTTCTTTGGACATGCTGCAGCACCTCAATGTCTGTCTTGTAGTGAGGGGCCCAAAACTGAATACAGTATTCGAGGTGCAGCTTCACCAGTGCCAAGTACGGGGGGACGATCACTGCCCTAGTCCTGCTGGCCACAAAATTTCTGATACGGGCCAGGATGCCATTGACTTTCTTGAACATCTGGGCACAGTGATGGCTCATGTTCGGCCAACTGTCAATCAGCACTCCCAGGTCCTTTTACGCTGGGCTGCTTTTCAGCCACTCTTCCCCAAGCCTGTAGTGTTGCATAGAGTTTACAGAATTGTCGCTGTCTGCACCACGGACGGGTAGAGAAACGACACGAAGTCCAGGCTCAGGGATAAATGGAAGCGATTTAATAATTTTTCCAAGGGCTTTTATATGTTAGTTCGCAAAAGTGTGTTAAATGGCATAGGGTAATTGGTCCTTTGGCCATCCACCCCTTGAGGGGATTGGCCAAGTTCTAAGACACCCATTTCTAAATGTTTTTTTAGTTAGAACCGTAACAATTCTGCAAAACAACCTGCAGGTGCAAGAAGTTTACAAAACTGTAACATTGTTTTGAGTTACTTGCATGGGAAAGACAGAGCTCTCACAAAATGCTGCAGAGAGCTGAAGAAATTCCCTGCTGAAGCTTTTTCAGCATCCATACAGAATCACAGAATTAACTAGGCTGGAAAAAACCTTTGAGATCATCGAGTCCAACCTATGAGCTAACACCACCTTGTCAACTAGACCATGCCACTAAGTGCCACATACAGTCATTTCTTGAACATCTCCAGGGATGGTGACTCCACCACCTCCCTGGGCAGCCCATTCCAATGCCCAATCACTCTTTCTGTAAAGAACTTCTTCCTTATGTCCAGCCTAAACTTCCTCTGGCACAGCTTAAGACTCTGTCCTCTTGTCCTGTCGCTGGTTGCCTGGGAGAAGAGACTGACCTCCATCTGGCTACACCCTCCGTTCAGGTAGTTGTAGAAGGTCTCCCCTGAGCCTCCTCTTCTCCAGGCTAAACAACCCCAGCTCCCTCAGCCGCTCCTCATAGGACTTGTGTTCTAGACCCTTCACCAGCCTTGTTGCCCTTCTCTGGACATACTCCAGCATCTCAACATCCTTCCTAATTTGAGGGGCCCAGAACTGGACACAGTGCTCAAGGTGAGGCCTCACCAGTGCCGAGTACCAGGGGACAATCACTTCCCTGGTCCTGCTGGCTACACTATTCCTGATGCAGGTCAGGATGCCATTGGCCTTCTTGGCCATGTGGGCACACTGCTGGCTCATGTTCAGTCGGCTGTCAATCAGTACCCCCGGGTCCCTTTCTGCCTGGCCACTGTCCAGCCACACTGTCCCCAGCCTTTAGCGCCACAGGGGATTGTTGTGACTAAAGTGCAGGACCCGGCAATTGGTCTTGTTAAACCTCATTGTTGGATTCTGCCCATCGATCCAGCCTGTCCAGATCCCTCTGCCTAGCCCTCCTATCCTCCAGCAGATCATCTTGGTGTCATCTGCAAACTTGCTGAGGGTACACTTGATCCCCTCTCCCAGATCATTGATAGAGATTGAAAAGAACTGGCCCTAATACTGAGCCTTGGAGAACACCACTTGTGACCGGCCACCAACTGGATTTAACTCTATTCCTCACCATTCTTTGGGCCCAGCTATCCAGCCAGTTTTTTACCCACTGAAGGGTACGCCTGTCCAAGACATGAACAGGCAGTTTCTCCAGGAGAAATGGTGTCAAAGGCTTTAATAAAGTCCAGGTAGACAACATCCACAGCCTTTCCCTCATCCACTAAGTGGGTCACTTTCTTGTAAAAGGAGATCAGGTTGGTCAAGCAGGACCTGCTTTTCATAAACCCATGCTGACTGGGCCTGGTCCCCTAGTTGTCCTGTTTGTGCTGCATGATGGCAGAAAAGGATCTGGGAGTTTTGGTCGACAGCTGTCTGAACATGAGCCAGCAGTTTTACCAGGTGTCCAAGAAGGCCAATGGCATCCTGGATTGTATGAGAAATAGTATGGCCAGCAGGACTAGGGAAGTGATTGTCTCCCAGTACTCAGCACTGGTAAGGCCGCACCTCGAATACTGTGCTCAGTTTTGGACCCCTGTAAGGAGTTAGAGTGCAGATGCCTGTCTCAAACACTGTTAAGGCCACAGAAAGAACTTGTCATAAGATAAGGCGTGCTAGCCACCGCAGTGGTAACTTCAGATAAGCACAGAAGGGAGGAATTTGCAATGACTATCTTCTGCTTGATCTCTTTCTCTCCCCCCCCCCCCTTTTCTATTTCTTTCTATCTCTCTACCTCACATTTTTTGTTAAATAAAATCCATATTGTTGACTTTGGCATATGGTCTCGTTTGCACCTTAATTTGGGCAGAGGCATCTCTCACTAATTAGATGGTAACAGCCCCTTATTACAAGCAAGATGTTGAGGTGCTGGAGTGTGTTCAAGAAGGGCAACGAAGCCAATGAAAGTACTAGAGAACAAATCTTATGAGGAGCAGCTGGGTGAACTGGGGTTCTTTAGTCTGGAGAAAAGGAGGCTCAGGGGAGACCTCATTGCTCTCTACAACTACCTGAAAGGACTTTATAGCTAATAGGGTGTTGGTCTCTTCTCACAGGTAACAAGCAATAGGACTAGAGGAAATGGCCTCGAGTTGTACCAGGGAAGGTTTGGATTAGATATTAGGAAAAAATTATTCACTGAAAGGGTGGCTAGGCATTGGAACAGGCTGTCTAGGGAAGTAGTGGAATCACCATAATTGGAAGTGTTAAAAAAACATGTGAATGTGGCACTTGGAGTTATGGTTTAGTGTTGAACACAGTTGTGATAGGTTAGTAGTTGGACTCAATGTTCTTAGAGGTCTTTTCCAACCTTAACAATTCTATGATTCTATGACACTCAGGATGATCTGTTCAATGACCTTCCCCAGCACGAAGGTCTGACTGACAGACCTGTAATTCCATGGATTCTCCTTCCAGCCCTTCTTGTAGATGGATGTCACATTTGTTAACTTCCGGTCAACTAGGACCTCCCTGGTTATCCAGGACCACCAATAGATAATTGAAAGTGGCTCGTTGAGCACTTACACCTGCTCCCTCAGTCCCTTTGAGTAGATCCCATCCAGCCTCATAGACTTGTGTGTGTCTAAGCAATGTAGTAGGTCACTGACCATTTCCTCCTGGATTATGGGGGTGTCATTCTTCTACTCACCCCTGTCTTCCAGCTCAGGGGGCTGGGTACCCAAAGAGTAAGTGGTCTTATTCTTAAAGACTGAGGCAAAGAAGACATTAAGTACCTCAGACTTTTCCTTATTCTTTGTCACTATGTTTCCCCCTGCATCCCGTAAAGGACAGAGATTTTCCTTAGCCCTCCTTTAGTTGTTAATGTATTTATAGATGCATTTTTATTGTCTTTCAGTGGCTAAATTAAGTTCCATTCGGGCTTTGGCCCTTCTAACATTCTCCCCAAATAACCTCATGACATCATTGTAGTCCTCCTGAGTTACCTGTTCCTTCTTCCAAAGTTCATGAACTTTCCTTTTTTTTTCCGAGTTCCAGCCAAAGCTCTCTGTTCAGCCAGGCCGGTCTTCTTTCCAGATGGCTTGTCTTACGGCACATGTGTATGGCCTGCTCCCGCACATTTAACATTTCCTTCTTGAAGAATGTCCAGTCTTCCTGGACTCCTTTTCCCTTCAGGACTTCCCCCAAGGGAGTCTGTCAAACAGTGTTCTAAACAGGCCAAAGTCTGCCCTCTGGAATTCCAAGGTAGTAGTTCTACTGAGCCCCCTCCTTTTTTCTCCAAGAAGAGAAAACTTTGTTATCACTATGCCCAAGATGGCCTCCAACCATCACATCACCCAGCAGTCCTTCTCTGTTCACAAACAACAGTTCCTCCCTAAATAGCCTGTATCCTTCAATTTCAATCCTCCAGACATAAGAACCATCCCACAACATCTCTGTGATGCCAATAAGATCAGAGCCCTGCAGGTGTGTGCATGCCTCTAATTCCTCTTGTTCAATCCACATGCTACGTGCATTTGCATAGAGGCATTTAAGTTGGGACCCTGATGATGCCGACTTTATGTCTGGAGTAGCTGGAATTCCTTTGTGCTGCCCTTCAGGTGCTCAGAATTGATTATAACACTTGGACACTACTGAAAGACTGATTTAGTTGAAAACAGCACATATACTTTATTCTGCTTCTCTACTCTGAGTTAAACTCAGCATCATGTAGTACCAGCTGATGCCACCTTCCCTGAAGAGAGTACATAATTGGACTGTTTGTGGGAAGAAATCATGGTAGAGGGCAAGGAAAGAACCGAGGTGTTTCTATCCTCTGCAAGTTCTGTCATGTCAGATTCTAAAGCTAGAACACATAAAGGCAGGCATATGAAAACACAGCCTCTGTTCCTTCTTTGTTGGTATTAGTCACAGTCCCCCTCCATCCAGTCTGACTCTCAAACCGCCATCTCTGAATCTTGAAAACTTCCAAGGATGGTGATGCCATAACTTCTTCAGGCAACTTGTTCTAGTGCTTAACTATCCTTGTAAAGATTTTTTCTCCTCATATCCATTCAGAAATTCCGCTGTTTCCACTGATGACCATTGTCTCTCATTCTCCACCATGCATCTCAGTAAAGAGCCTAGATCTATCTTCTCTATAGGCTTCTTTTAGGTGTTGGAAGGCTGTAACTATGTCCCCCTTAGGCCTTCTTAAACATAAATAGGCCCAGTTCCCTCAACCTCTCCTTATAGGGCCTATATTCAAGCACCCTGAACCATCTTGGTGACCCTCTGCTGAACTTGCTCAAGTTTATCAACATTTTTCTTGTACTGAAGGGGCCAAAACTGGATGCAGCATTCCAGATGTGATCCAATGAGTACTGAGTAAAGGGGAATAATCACTTAGAATCATAGAATCATAAAATGGAAGGTTGAAAGGTAAGGGACCTTCAAAGATCATCTAGTCCAAGCCCCCTGCCATGGGCAGGGACACCTTCCACTAGACCAGGTTGCTCAAAGCCCCATCCAACCTGACCTTGAATATTTCCAAGGATAGGACATCCATACCTTCTCTGGGCAGTCTGTTCCAGTGTCTCACCACCCTCATCATAAAGAATTTCTTGCTTATATCCAATCAGAGTCTACGCTCTTTCAGTTTAAAACTGGTCCATCTTGTCCTGTCACTGCAGGCCCTGGTAAAAAGTCTATCTCCATCTTTCTTATAAGCTCCCTTTATAGGAGGCCACTATAATGTCTCCCTGGAACTGTCTCTTGCCAAGCTGAACAACTTCAACTCTTTCAGCCTTTCTTCAGAGGAGAGGTGTTGAGCCCTCTGATCATTTTCATTGCCCTCCTCTGGATCTACTCTAACAGGTCCATGTCTTTCTTGTACTGGAGTCCCCAGATCTGGATGCAGTACTCCAGGTGGGGTCTCACGAGACTGGAGTAGACCGGCAGAATCACCTCCCTCAACCTTCTGGTCACACTTCTTTTCATGCAGCCCAGGATACGATTTGCTTTCTGTTCTGCAAGTGCACATTGCCGGCTCATGTGCAATTTTTCATCCACTAGTATCCCTAACTCCTTCTCTGCAGGACTGCTCTCAATACATTCATCATTCAGCCTGTATTGATACTGGGGATTGCCCCAACTGAGATGCAGGACCCTGCACTTGGCCTTGTTGAACTTCATAAGATTTGCAGGCCCACTCCTAAAGCCTTTCAAGGTCCCTCTGGATGGCATCCCTCCCCTCTAGTGAATGAACTGCACCACACGGCTTGTTGTCTGCAAACTTGCTGATGGCGCACTCAATCCCACTGTCTGTCATTGATGAAGATATAGTACTGATAGTTAGATAGCATTTGTCCTAGTACAGACCACTGAGGGACATTACTTGTCACTGGTTTCCACTTGAACATTGTTCCATTGACTTCCTTCTGTTTACTGGCTGTGCTTTTGTTGATATACCCCAGTATCCTGTTAGGCTTTATCACTGCCAGAGCACACTGCTGACTCATGTTCAACTTGCTTTCCACCAGCACCTCCAGGTTCTTTTCAGGAGAGCTGCTACCCAACTTGTAACATCTCATGACTTTGCTGTTATTCTGGTTGAATTTCATGAGATTCTTGTCAGCCCATCCTTCTAGCCTGTATAAGTCTGTCTGAATCACAGCCCCATCCTCAAGTATGTCATCTGCACTCCCCCAGTTTGGTGTCATCCACAAGCTTGATGAGATGGATTCTGTGTCCTCCTTCAGATCACTGGTAAAGACATTCAGCAGCATAGGTCCCAAGATAGACCCCCACAATAATCCTCATCACTGGCCTCTGTGTAGAGTACAACCCATTAACTTCTACCCTTTGAGCCTGACAATGCACCTGAATCTTCACCCATCAGGTAGTCCACCCATCCAGATCATAATGCCCCAATTTGGATACAAAGATGCTGTGCAAGATGGTGCTGAAAGCCTTGCTTAAGTCAAGGTTGATGACATCCACTATTCTTTCCTCATCCATAAATCTAGTAATTTCATTAAACAAAACAATCAGGTTGGTCAAACATTATTTTTTTCCCTTGGGGATTGGGAATCATGGATTTACCTTTGCCTTTATGTGTCCATAAATGGCCTCCTGGACTCGCTTCATGACTTGCCCAGGAATCACCACAGTGAGGCTGACTGGCTTCTAGTACCCTAGATAATCCTTTTTGCCCTTTTTGAAGATTTAATACAACATTTCTCCAGTCATTGGGTACCTTCCCTAATTTCTGTAACCTTTCAGGGATGATAGTGTGGCCTCACAAGGACATCAGCAAACTCTTGTGGCACACTTGAATGCAACCCATCTGGTTCCATGGGTTGAGATCCCTGACTCAATTCTCCTCTGCTATTGGCAGTTTGTCTCCTCCTTGAACCCTGTCTCTAGGCACAAAATGGCCTGGAGAACCTTATTGATGAAAACTGAGGCAAAGAAGGCACTGAGTACCTCAACCTTACCTACAGGCACTGCCACTAAAGTGCACACCCCATGCAGCAGTGGGCTCACATTTACCTTATTTATTTTTTTATTGATAAATGATGCCAAACTGATTTTTGCTTTTATATATTCTTCATATATATTTTTAGCTCTGTAGCCTATTATTGTACAACTATATAGATTTGTAGCTGGTATTTTCCAACCCTGTTAGACAGAAAGACAAAACACATTCCTAAGACCCTATCCTAATCTTGCTTCTTCTGAGAACCAAGGTCGAACCACCCTCCCAAGACACTTTCTCATAAAAAAAAGTAGAGCTAGTAGCAAAAGAGGGGCTTCAGAAGAGGGTCGAACCAAGAAGGGGAATTACCTCATCATCCGTGTTTCTAATTGGGGATTCTTGTCAATTATGCTAATTTGCTAAACTTAGCAACAAATCACAAAATCATTTAGGTTGGAAAAAGCCTCTAAGATCATCGAGTCCAACCTATGACCAATCACCACCTTGTCAACTAGACCATGGCACTACTTACCACATCCAGTCTTTTCTTGAACACCTCCAGGGACAGTGACTCCACCTCCCTGGGCAGTCCATTCCAATGTTTATCAACCATTTCTGTTAAGAAATTCCTTCTAATGTCCAACCTGAACCTTGCCTGATGCAGCTTGAGACTATGTCGTCTCGTCCTGTCACTAGTTTCCTGGCAGAAGAGGCCAACCCCCCCCTTGTTGCAGCCTCCTTTCAGGTAGTTATAGAGTGATAATGTCTCCCATGAGCCTCCTTTTCTCCAGGCTAAACAACCCCAGCTCCCTCAGCCACTCCTCATAGGACTTGTGCTCCAGACCCTTCGCTATGGATGCTGAAAAAGCTCCAGCAGAGAATTTCTTCAGCTCTCTGCAGCATTTTTGTGAGAGTTCTGTCTTTCCCATGCAAGTAACTCAAAACAATGTTACAGTTTTGTAAACTTCTTGCAGCTGCAGGTTGTTTTGCAGAATTGTTATGGTTCTAACTAGAAAAACACTCAGAGATGTGTGTCTTAGAACTTGACCAATCCCCTTAAGGGGTGGATGGCAAAAAACCAATTACCTTATGCCACTTAATACACTTTGCGAACTAACATATAAAAGCCTACTGAGAATTCATTAAAGCATGTCCATTTATCCCTGAGCCTGGACTTCGTGTCGTTTCTCTACTCGTCCGTGGGGAAAACAGGGACACTTCACCAGCTTCGTTGTCCTTCTCCGGACACACTCCAGCACCTCAATGTCTTTCTTGTACTGAGGGACCCAGAACTGAACACAGTACTGCTGGCCACACTATTTCTGATACAAACCAGGATGCCATTGGCCTTCTTGGCCACCTGGGCACACTCTGGCTCATGTTCAGCTGACTGTCAACCAGGACTTCCAGCTCCTTTTCTGCTGCGCCGCTTTCCAATCACTCTTCCCCCAGCCTGTAGCACTGCATGGGGTTGTTGTGACTGCAGTGTAGGACCTGGCACTTGGCCTTGTGGAACCTCATACCATTGGCCTCAGCCTGTCTGGATCCCTCTGGAGAGCCTTCCTACCCTCTAGCAGATCAACACTCCCACTCAACTTAGTATTGTCCACAAACTTACTGAGGATCCACTCGATCCCCTCATCCAGATCATCGATAAAGATATAGTGAGCCTTGGGAAACACCATTAGTGACCAGTCGTCAAACAGATGCGCCACCATTCACCACCATTCTCTGGGCCCAGCCATCCAGCCAGTTCTTAACCCAGCAAAGAGTGCACCTGTCCAAGCCATGGGCTGCCAGCTTTTCCCAGAAGAATGCCATAGGAGACAGTATCAAAGGCTCTGTTGAAGTCCAGGTAGACTACATTCACAGCCTTTCCCTCATCCACTAGGTGGGTCACCTGGTCATAAAAGGAGATCAGGTTGGTCAGGCAGGACCTGCCTTTCCTAAACCCATGCTGACTGGGCCTGATCCCTTGGTTGTCCTCTATGTGCCATGTGATCGTGCTCAAGATGATCTGCTCTATAATCTTGCTGGGCACCGAGGTCAACCTGACAGGCCTGTATGGATGCTGAAAAAGCTTCAGCAGAGAATTTCTTCAGCTCTCTGCAGCATTTTTGTGGGAATTCTGTCTTTCCCATGCAAGTAACTAAAAACAATGTTACAGTTTTGTAAACTTCTTGCAGCTGCAGGTTGTTTTGCAGAATTGTTATGGTTCTAACTAGAAAAACATTCAGAGATGGGTGTCTTAGAACTTGACCAACCCCCTTAAGGGGTGGATGGCAAAAAAACAGTTACCTTATGCCATTTAATACACTTTTGCGAACTAACATATAAAAGCCTTCTGAGAGATCATTAAAGCGCTTCCATTTATCGCTGAGCCTGGACTTCGTGTCGTTTTTCTACTCGTCTGTGGGGAAAACAGCGACAGGCATGTACTTCCCCAGATCTTCCTTCTGGCCCTTCTTGTGGATGGGCATCACATTGGTCAACCTCCAGTCGTCTGGGACCCCCCTGGTTAGCCAGGACTGATGATAAATGATGGAAAGTGGCTTGGTGAGCTCTTCCACCACCTTCCTCAGTATCCTTGGGTGAATCCCATCCGGTCCCATAGACTTATGAGTATCTAAATGGCTCAGCATGTTGCTAATTATTTCCTTCTGGATTGCAGTGGCTCAATAATGTAGCAGTACAAGTTCCTGTTGATCTTGATGTCCCTTGCCAGTTTCAGCTCCAGCTGAGCTTTGGCTTTCCACAAACCATCCCTGTATACCCAAGCAATGTTTCTGTTTTCCTTCACTGTAGCCTGCCCCCACTTCTACCTCCTGTACATGTCCTTTTTCTCATGAGCTCCCTGTTTAGCCAAGAAGCTCTCCTAATACATGCACTCATTTTTTCTGAGTATTTGGGTGGACTATTCTCATGCTTGAAGGATATTGTCCTTAAAGACTTGTCATCTCTTGAGCTCTTTTGCCCTTCAGAGCTATCTCTCATGGGGTTCCACTTACCAGCTTCCTGAAAAAAAGCAAATTTTCTGCTCTACTGAAGTCCACGGTCTGTACTCTGCAACTTGATTTCCCTGCTCCCTTGAGGATCTTGAACTTCATTATTTCATGGTTGCTACAACCAAGGCTGCCATCGATTATCATGTCCCCAAAAAGTTCTTCCTGTTTGATGAGTAGTAGATCCAGCTCTATATCACCTATGGTTGACTTTTCACAGAATCACAGAATGGGTAAGGTTGGAAGGGACCACAGTGGGTCATCTGGTCCAACCCCCCTGCTCAAGCAGGGTCATCCCAGAGCACATTGCACAGAATTGCATCCAGATGGTTCTTGAATATCTCCAATGAGGAAGATTCCACAACCTCTCTGGGCAATCTGTTCCAGTGCATGGTCACTAACACAGTAAAGAAGTTTTTCCTCATGTTCAGGTGGAACTTCCTGTGCATCAGTTTCTTCCCGCTGCCTCTTGTCCTATTGCTTGGCACCACCAAGAAGAGCCTGGCTCCATCTTCTTGGCACCCTCTCTTCAGATATTTTTAGACATTGATGAGGTCCCCTCTCAGTCATCTCTTCTTAAGGCTGAACAGGCCCAACTCCCTCAGCCTTTCCTCATAAGAGATGCTCCAAATCAAATCAACTTTGTCAGCCTCTGCTGGACCTGCTCCAGGAGCTCCATGTCTCTCTTGTACTGAGGAGCTCAGAACTGGACACGGCACTCCAGGTGAGGCCTCATCAGGGCTGAGCAGAGTGGAAGAATCATCCCCCTGACCTGCTGACAATGCTCTTCCTAATGCACCCCAGGATACCTTTGGCCATTTTGGCCACAAGGGCACACTGCCAGCTCATGGACAGTTTGTTGTCCACCAGGATCCCCAGGTTCTTCTCCACAGAGCTGCTTTCCAGCAGGTCAGCCCCCAGCCTGTACTAGTGCATGGGGTTATTCTTTGCCAGGTGCAGGACCCTGCATTTGCCCTTTGTTGAATTTCAGACAGTTCTTCTCTGCCTGTCTTTCCAACCTGTCGAGCTGCTTCTGAAGGGCTGCACAAGCCCTTCAGTTGAGTTTGTGTTTAAACTCACTATTCCACTGCACCAGCCTCTGTTTTTACAACCTACTTGGTTCATATTGAAATGTAAGAATGTTCATTCAACAGTATTTGTGTTTCAGGTGTCCTCCCTCCCCCTTTAAGGGAATATGGCATTTTTGGGGAAAAATGTATTGGTATGTCCAGTGAAAAATATGTTTTGAGGAGAAAGGCCCTAAGGATGTTAGCACTTGGTTGAATGCTATAGACAAATCCTAGATTGAGTTATTGTCTGCCAGCTAAGCCATGTTAGTGGACTGCATGCACATTCTTAGCTTTCTCAGGTTGTGCTAAAGTACCATTAGCATATGTCACTTTTCATGATGACTTACCCTTTCAGTACATGCAGCCTTGCAGTCAAATAGGCTAAGATCATGTGCATATTCATCTATTGCAATTCAGCTGATAGCTGGTCATATGATCTCACATTTTCTTATGAGTCCATACAGTTGCTGTTTCCAATATCGAGATCTTTCAAAACTGACATAGAAAGCTAAAACCAACCATAAAGTGTAGGGGGAAAAAAGCCCTAAACACTGATGTATAAGTGGGGGATAGCCTTTAAAAATGTATTTTTGAAGAAGAAAGTTACTTGCTGGTGTCGTGGTTTAACCCCAGCCAGCAATTAAGTACCATGCTGCTGCTCACTCACTCCCCTACTTCCCCCCACCAGTGGGGAGGAGAATTGGAAAGAAAACATAAACCTCACGGGTTAAGATAGCAGTTAATAACTGAAACAACATAAAATATAATAAGAATTCTAATAATACTAGTGATAATAATAACAATAACAATAATAATATTTGCAATTTAAAGGAATCATATAATCATAGAATGGCTTGGGTTTGAAGGGACCTTAAAGATTATCTAGAATGCTAGCCATTAGATCTTTGATCTTTTTATTGGGCCTTATCTGAAGTGTATTGTTTCAAATCCCTGTTCTGTGTCTCAGTTGAATTAATTATTTCTTCTTTTTGCATCAGCTGGATATATTGTGCAATGAAGAGATTCTTGGCAAGGACCACACACTCAAGTTTGTAGTTGTTACTAGATGGAGATTTAAGGTATGACTCAACTGCTTTTCATCAAAATTTTCATAATTCTTGAAAATCATTAGCTGACTAAAGAATAAAATTCATAAAGCATATATCATGCAGGCCTATACTGCAATAACTTCAAAATGGTTGGAATATCTATTTTTAAATGTCTGATAAACTATCTTTAAAAAAATGATAGTTTTCTGGATTCAAAAGAGAATAATGGGGAAAAATGTAAAATATGCACTAAGAAAAATGGGAAGCTGATGGCAGTTATAATTTTGATAGTAATTAAAAATGTATAAGATAAAGGAGGCTGAAGCTATTGAGAGGGACATTTTTCTCAGCCATGTCAGTCAGACACAACTAATATTACTCTATGTAGATTGTGAAACTGGTTGCAGTGCAGAAGAGACAAATATTCATTACATTCATATTTTGTAGTTTGGAAGAGGGAGGCTGAATACACTCATTAAAGGAGGCAGATGAATTAACTTTGCTCCCCACTTCAGTTCAAGAGACTTGTAGCAATATTTAGTAGACATAAACAAGGTTGGGCAAAGCAGCTGAGTGTGTCTCTGGGTTACTGATCTTAGTTTCTTTAAACAAAACCAAACCAAAATCCCACACAACAACACTTAGAGTTGAATAGTAAATGATGGGGTATTCATATTGAGCATAAATTATCACTGGTTATTTATGGCCACCCAAATAAAATGGCTGTAAGCATCATGAAATGTCAAGTTGAACATCTAAGACACAAGTCCAGAGAATCAGGATGTGTTCAGTTTGGAGTGTGATAACTTTGAAGAGGGGCTAGTGTTCATAATGGACGTGCAACACAGCACATGCTAGCAGGATAATACTGTGGTAGAAAAGTGTAATACCTTTGGATGTATAAATAGAAGGGATGAATGAGAATAGGTAGGCAACTTTTATCTATGAAGAAATAATTAATTTCAGATTGGGAAATAGAAGGTAGGAGATTATGGTCAATTATGACATTCATGAATGACCTGGAAAAGAGGTTAAATAGTGAGGTGACACTGGCACCAATAGGTATTCAAGACAGTAAAAATAAATGGTGGTGATGAAACGTTGCAGGAGGTCTTTACAGTACTGGATGACCAGGTGATAAAATGGCACCTAAAGTTCAATATGAATAAATGTAGAGATGCATGCTGGGGAAAACATGTATCTGAACTTTATATACAAAATGGGTGGACTCTGAGTTGACTGCCATCAAATTGAAATCAGATTTTGGGGTTAGACATAACGATTTCGACTCAGTGATGGTCCAAGAAAAACCCAAATGAAATGCTATAAATTATTAGGAAAAGGATAGATGGATAAACAAGAGTACTGTTGTGCCTCTGTATAAATCCACTATTTTTACCTGTATCATGAAGATTTGTACAATCATGAGTGGCATGGAAAAGGCAGCAATTCTAAACTGTCTTATTTGGTGAGAGAGATGAAGGGTATGAAGGGAAACTCATAGGTATGAGGTTTAGAATGAACAAAAGGAAGTGATGTTGTAAATTCCATTTACCCTGATAGGGGATTCAGTTCTAGGAGACAAAGATCACAACCATTATTCATTAATAACAGCTTTTATAAATCATAGAATCATAGAATACCAGGTTGGAAGGGACCTCAAGGATCATCTGGTCCAAACTTTATGGGCAAAAGCACGATCTAGGCAAGGTAGCTGTCTCGGTTTGAGACAAATTAGAAGGAAACGTTCTGAGATGAGCGTGTCCTCTAATGGAAGGCAGGTTTCGGCAGCCCCTCCCCCACAGGTTCGAAAGGAATTTCTTGGAGGAAAGTGAAAAAAAACCTGCTTATTTAACAAGCAGAGTGCATGCAGGCACAAGGAAAAGAAAAATGAATAATGTTAGATAATAAACCTTCTCATTGTGGAGAAAGATGGTGGATTTTTTTAGTGTCCTGCTTGGCTTCTCCCAAGGTCCTCTGGAGCCAGGGTGCGGCGCCCCAGGGCCTCCACTCCGGGCCACAGCGTGGGGCTCCTGGCAATGTTCTGGTGTTTCAGACTGGAGCAAAGCTGAACAGCTCCAGAAGAAGAAGAAGAAGAAGCCACAGTCCCAGGAAAAACTTGCCTCAGCTAACAGACAAGAAGCTAGCTAAAAAGCAAAGAATTTTTACTCTCCGTCTCTCTCCTGAGAAAAAAAAGCCGAGAGCTGGGGAAAAACCGAGGGAGTTATCTGTGTTTTGAACACAGGCCGCCGAAAGAATTCCACTGGCTTCCCCCTCCTCTCCTGGACCTAGCTTAAGGATACAGGACTCATGTCTGGGCATAAAGCAGATGATAGGGGATACAGTATCATACAGTCACCCCAGGACAGTAGCCCAGCACCCTGTCCAACTGAATTTTAGAAGTGTCCAATGTTGGGGAATCCACCACTTCCCTGGGGAAATTATTACAATGGCTGATTGTTCTCATTGTGAAAAATTTTCCTCTTGTATCCAATTGGAATCTCCCTGGGAGTAACTTGTTCCCATTACCCCTCATATACTTCCTGTGACTCCTTGTAAAAAGGGAGTCTCCATCTTCTTTGTAAGGACCCTATAAATACTGGTCCCTTTCCACAGAGCTGCTCTCAGGTTGGGTAGATCCCAGCCTGTACTGCACTCCTGGATTATGTTTTCCCAGGTGTAAGACCTTACATTTGTCTTTGCTGAACTTCATAAGGTTCTTGTTAGCCCACTGTTCCAGCCTATCCAGGTCTTCCTGCAGGGTGGTTCTCCCTTCCCAAGTGTCCACTTCCCCACTCAGTTTTATATCATCGACAAATTTCATATTCAAATATTCATTTATTCCTTCACACACACGGTCATAGTTATCCACTTGGAGAAACAGCAGGGAGACCAACCCCAGCAGTGTACTGCAAAGCAGTGTCATACTGACATACCAGTGGCTTCTAGGTAGATAGAATCATAGATTCATTTAGGTTGTAAAAGACCCTTTAAGATCATCAAATACAGGACACAGCACTTGGCCTTGTAGAATCTTATACAATTGGCCCATTGATCCAGCCTGTCCAGATCCCTCTGTAGAGCTTTCCAACACTCTCCCCTAACTTGATGTCATCTGCAAACTTACTGAGGGTGCACTTGATCCCCTTGTCCAGATTGTTGATAAAGATATTGAAAGGAACTGGCCCAAATACTGAGCCCTGGGGAACACCACTTGTGACTGGCCACCAACTGGATTTAACTCCATTCACCACCACTCTTTGGGCCTGGCCATCCAGCCAGTTTTTTACCCACTGAAGCATACGCCCATCCAAGCCATGAGCGGCCAGTTTCTCCAGGAGAATGTTATGGGAAACAGCGTCAAAGGCTTTATTAAAGTCCAGGTAGACAACATCCACAGCCTTTCCCTCATCCACTAGGTGGGTCACCTTGTCATAGAAGGAGATAAGGTTGGTCATGCAGAACCTGTCTTTGATAAATCCATGCTGACTGGGCCTGATCCCCTAGTTGTCCTGTACATGCTGCGTGATGGCACTCAAGATGATCTGTTCCATGACCTTCCTGGGCACCAAGGTCAGGCTGACAGGCCTGTAATTCCACAGATCCTACTTCCAGGCCTTCTTGTAGATGGGTGTCACATTTTCTAACTTGCAGTCAACTGGGACCTCCCTACTTTACCAAGACTGCTGATAGATTGAAAGTGGCTTGGTTAGCTCTTCCGCCAGCTCCCTCAGCTCCCTTGGTGGATCCCATCCAGCCCCATAAACTTGTGTGTGTCTAAGTGGTGTAGCAGGTCACTGACCATTTCTCCTCTGATTATGGGGAGCTTCATTCTGCTCCACATCCCTGTCTTCCAGCTCAGCAGGTTGGGTACCCAGAAAGCAAGTGGTCTTACTATTAAAGACTGTGGCAAAGAGGGCATTAAGTACGCAAGCCTTTTCCTTAGCCCTCCTTTTGTTGT
The DNA here is from genome assembly GCA_014706295.1 of Lycocorax pyrrhopterus obiensis. Classification (NCBI taxonomy): domain Eukaryota; kingdom Metazoa; phylum Chordata; class Aves; order Passeriformes; family Paradisaeidae; genus Lycocorax; species Lycocorax pyrrhopterus. The sequence continues at coordinate 2,637,030 of JACSVZ010000030.1, read as the reverse complement.
TTATGTATTTATAGATGCATGTTTTCTTTCACAGCAGTAGTCAGATAAAGTCCTAGTTGGTCTTTGTCCCTTCTAACATTCTCCCTGAATAACCTTACGACATCATTGCAGTCCTCCTGAGTTGCCCGCTTCTTCCAGAGGTCATAAACTCTCTTTTATTCCCTTGAGTTCCAAAGCCAGTCTTCTTCCCTGCCAGCTCATCTTTGGGCACATGGGAACAGCCTGCTACTGTGCCTTTATGATTTCCTCTTGAAGAATGTCCAGCATTCCTGGACTCCTTTGTCCTTCAGTACTGCCTCCCAAAGGACTCTCTCAACCAGTGTCCCAAACAGGCCAAAGTCTGCCCTCTGGAATTCCAAGGTAGCAGGCCTGCTGACCTCCTAATTACTTCTCAGAGAATCAAAAACACTATCATTTGGTGATCAATGTACAAAAAGTCCTTTTATGGCAATTCTCTCCCTGTTGGTACCTAAGTTAAACCTATGGTATTGTCAATTTTCATTCAATTTACATAATCATATGTTGTAGCCACTGAGCCAGCAATTGTGATGGTTGAGGGGCCAAGGAGCCCCGAAATAGCAGAGGCCTGCTGGTGGACTGATTCCGAGGTTTAAGAACACCCCCTGACCTCATGGTGAGAAAGGAAAAGCCTCTCCCGTTGGGCTTTGTGGTGCTATGCAGACTTGGTCTGTCTGAATGACTTGCTACCCTGCATGCCCCCAGACCTTCCCCATTGGCTCCCTTCCCCTAGTCCCGCCTTTGTACCGCCCCTGTGCCCTCAGATCATTGGTCCCTGATGCTTGCCCCTCTCCCGTACATAAACCCTGGACCCTGCATGGTCCGCTCTCTTTCGTCTCTGGTCACCCTTCACGGCAGGATACAATAAACCTCATCCGTGGAAATGCCATACGGGAGAGCCCTCCTGAGTCTTTGCCTCTGGTAACGTGTGAGCTCTGGCTTGAGTGTGTGTGTGAGAATCCGTGCCTAACAGCCGCGCGGGTGAAGGAGTAAGCTTGCTGGAGTGCTATGCTGCACCCACCGGAACGATTCCTTTGCCAGGGACGTTTCAGGGAAACGCAGCCAACCCTTCACGAACACGCACACAGTGCGTTAATCATAGAATGTTTCATTAGCTGTATAATCATTATAAGCATAAACATTTTGGTTCTATACTATTTTATGATTATCACAACTAATAAAACTATCCATTTGAATAAATGTGATTTACCATACAACAGGGCGTCTTAAGAGATATACTAATATTTCTTTAAGCCTTATCCCTTAAAACCTTTTGCCTAATATCTCCTCATAACATTTGACAATGATGAAATGTTTCTCATTCTTCGTATAATTGTTAAGTTAACCAATATGTTCTCCTATCATAAATAAGTTTACATTTACAATAGATCCTTTCCAATTCTATTAAACACATGCATTTTATAATATCTTATTAGGTATCCTAATAAAGTCATCATCTAATGTACCCCCAGTACATGAACAATGATATTCCTGGTCACTACTGTAAAAATTAACACATATTTGTACCCATCAAACCAGTTTCATCTAGCTTTCACTGTTGATATTAGTGACTTGATCTGACTCAAATTTCTCAGCTAGCCTCACCCTGCTTTTTTCCCTTCTTATCTTCTTGCAGGTTGTAGTGATTTTCTCAGATATGTGTCCCAAGGTTAGGCAGCTCTATAGCATCAGAGCTGGGCTTTGGATCCTGAGAACACAGGCAACAAAATAGTTAAGGAAGGGGAGAGGAAGAAATAGCAGAGGAAAAATTACACAGAGTTGTGCACATAATCAGTCGTGACGTTCATGTATAGACTTCTACCATTCTCTTTCTTTTTTTTGCTCTTACAGAAATGCTGGGTTTAGTGATTAAATTGTGATTATTAGATATAAGTAACCTCCAATACCTGGCATAGATAAGTATCTCATTTCAGTGCTACTTCTATTCTGGTTCAACCATAATATTTCCCTATTTATTACATATTATCCTCTTTCAGACCTTGATATGTACACATGTGTAACTCAATTCTCTCAACCTTTAAGTACTGTTAGTATTGTCTACCCTCTCTTTCAAACCTTTCTTTCTCTTTCCTTTCTTCTTTGATACCTCCCCTTTTATACTTACACATTTGCTTAAAAGACCATTACCAAAATCAACAGTTCTGTCACTAGGTCTGTTTGCTTCTACTCAAATTGTTTCTTTGAGTATTATCCTGTAAACAAATAAAACTACCAATTTTGTAAGGTGGTTATAACTTTAGAGCATTTTTTCAAAGTTTTAACTGTGATCCCCCAGACTGGATGGACCCAAATCTCGAGTTGTAATACTTAAATGTGTTAGAGCTCTAAAAGGAGTCTAATTCAAGTGTCTTAAACTGATATTATGACATTAAATAGTTAGACCAAGCTAAGCAAGACAAAGATGGGTTAGGTCATGGATTAGCTATTCAGCCATGTAAAATATTATTGTAAGAATTACTGGCTACTCCAGTTAAACAGACAAAATAATAAATCTACACACAAGCAAAAGGCTTATATTGACTTTGTGGCCTTGTCAGCAAAAACAATGCCATGTTTTCTGGCCTGCAAGGTCAGTTCTATCCCTCAGCTTTGGTAATCCATGAATCACAGGTTATTGCTCAATGACTCCGACAAGGATACTGGACACACTTCTATGGCTCAAGGCTCCTAATCAGGACTGAAAAGAGACTCTTCTTGGAGGAATTCACTTCTTCCTATCAAGTCTTGCCTCATGATAATCTGTAAAGGTCTGGCAGTTCTTCGTGGCACTGTGTAGTCAGTACATGATTTGCTAAATGTCTATGATTAACACAATTTATAAAAACAAGCAAACATTACTATAGGGTATGGAGCCAAGTTAAGAATTCCTGCAATTTCAGGAAACCTCTTTGATAGGCACTGATGTGTACCACTCGCTATAGCTCAAGTCTACTAACTGCTACTGAATTAGATTCTTCTGGCAGGCTGCATATCTTACTCCTTGGTCTTGCCTCAGAGTTTACCTTGTTACACTATAACTGTCAGCCCTCGCTTGTTGATGGAGTTGCAGTTGTCTGTTGACCTGCAAAAATAAAAGCATAAAACAATAATGTTAGTATAGGTATATAAGTAGATCTAATAAACACAAGGTAAAATAACATGTAAGCCATACCACCTCCCTTACTTTTTATGGATATCATTACATTTGGTCTTGCTCTGAGTAGGAAGGAAGGGAAACTAGACTAAATAGCCTCTGGATGTAGATCTTTCAGGGAATTTCTCTGTCCCCACTCTTGGCAAACCTATGCAATCAAAGAATAGTTGAGGTTGGAAAATAACTCTAGAACTCAAAACAAGGTCAACTATATGACGTTGCCCAGTATGATGTCCAAGCGAGTTTTTATTATCTTCACATATGGAGACTCCACAACCTCTGTAGGCAACCTGCGCCTGTGCTCTGTCACTCTTACAGTGAATCTTTTTTTAATGTTTAAATGCAATTTCTTGTATTTCAATTTGTGGATTTGTGCCAACTGATCCCTTCACCGGCTACCATTTAAGAGAGTCTGGCTCCATCTTCTTTGCTGCCTCCCATCAGGTATTTGTACACGTTGATAAGATCCCACCTGAGCCTTCTATTCTCCAGGTTAAACAATCCCAGCTCTCTGAGCCTCTTATCAAATGCCAGACACTCCAATACCTTAATGAACCCTTTGCTGGACTCCCTCCAGTATGTACATGTCCTTCTTGTGCTGGGGGCCCAGGACTCCAGATGAGGTCTCTCACCAGTACTGAGCAGAGATCAGCAATAACCACCCTAAACCTACTTGCAACACTTTTCCTAGGATACTGTTTGCTTTATTTGCTGCAAAGGTGCATTGCTGGTTCATGATCAACTTGATGTCCAACAGAACTCCCAGGTCCTTTTCTGCAAAGCTGTTTTCCAGTCAGTCAGCCCCCAGCCTGTACTGGTGCCTGGGGTTATTCATCCCCAGGTGTAGGACCCTGCATTTTCCTTTGCTTAAATTCATGAGGTTCCTGTCAGCCCATTTCTGCAGTCTATCAAAGCCCTTCTAAGTGACAGTGTGTAAGCAGCACAGGTAGGCAGCCAGAACAACCACAAACCCATGGCTAAAACGCAAAGAATAAATTTATTTCTGTTATCTTGTTAACTGAGGGATCTCCAATGCAATACCTGGACAGAGGCACACAAGTGGAGACACAGTCACTGTTAATCTCGGTCAATGCTGGAGAATACCAGCCTAGTGTTCCCACTGGCTTATCAAGGGTTATTCCCAGCTGCAAGGTCACTTGAGTATATTTTCAATCCTCCTCATCAGTCTTCTGCTTTTAACCCATTCCTCCCAAAATTCCACCCCCTTTCTCAAGAGATGAATGCCACTGGGGCTAGAAATGTGGGATAGGGTAATTTACAGAGGCACTTTAAAAAGCATATAATAAAAAAACCCCACATATAAACAGATAATTCTGAATTAAGTGTCCCACCGCTTTTGTTAGGGAATTAAACCACTCAATTAGCCAGGCACCACTGATATGTCATGTTACTGGATGTATTAAGTCATGAAGATGTTGAATATTTTCCTCCATGCCAGCTGATTCAGCAGTTATGTTGAAGCAGCACATGCCCTCTAACTTGGAACAGTGTTTATGATGTTGGAGGTAGTTCATCAGTAATTAATATTGTAAGGCTCCTTGGTGTACAGCAGTTACTTCCAAATTTAAGGTAACAATTGCCTTGGATGCCCCATTTAAACCTTGTGTGAGGGCACATGTCGGTGATGCCTTGACAGGCCACCTAAAAACAGAGACTAGACAAAAATAAGGGAATAAAGGTAGGTATTTATTTGAAAGGCCTTCAAAGGTACACCCCGGGGAGCCAGAGGCTACTGCCAAGATGGACCCCAAGATGGACCACAGGTCACAAGTTCTTCACGCTTTTATAAGTTTGGTCCATTTGCATATCAGCATAAATTCTCCAATTAAAGCTTCAGTTAATGATGCAATTTCCCCAAGCTTTCCCCCCCTTCAGAAGCTTTTGGTTTATACTTTTGGGCCTAGGATGGTCTGGGTGTCCTTGAAGAGCAGGCCTGGAGGGGCTTTGTTATGTCTACCTAGCATGAGAGAGCAGAAGTTAACAGGCTACAAGAAACTTCAGAGTTACACACTAGGCAGTACAGGATTTGAAAAATATGAAAGTTAAAACCTAAGGCATCACCGAGTACTCTCTATTTCCTACTTAGAAAGAATAAGAAGTTCGCTACAGTAAAAACCAACCACACACAAGTATTTGCATATTGATCTAGCAGAAATGTATCCAAGGCATTTGCTCATAGTACAAGCCTACAAACCACAACGAGGAAGGAAAATAGGAGTGTCATCTCCTTCCGGTAATAAATATGCTGTTGCTCCAGCTCCTTCAGCTAATATTGCTCCAGCCTTAGTAGCCTGAGGAGGGGTTATTACCCATACTGATTGAAGAGCTGTGGCTTGCACTTTTTTAGATCAAACGTCAATTCGATGTTGGGTTTGTGACACCAATAACATAGTTCCAATGCTATCCCCCTAGATAAGGCATGAATAATCATCAGAGACACCTGAAATACAAGAGCTCGAGAATATGATATTAACAAACAATGTAGAATAAGAGGAGAAGACGGAGTACAGAACCATACTGCATTGTAGGGGATGTTATATGAATATTCTCATCTAAATTAATAGGTTGCCGTTCCACCACACAATCCATTGGTGTAAACAATTCAATTTCCCCCGTGACTAATATTTTGGGAGAGACACCACCTGGAAGAATTTCAGTCCTCACTGTGTTTTGTACTGGAGGTGTACAGTCATGCTATTTTGGCCTGTGATTCTTTCAGTTTCTTGCAATGACCAAACTCCAGCTTGAATTCCTTTTTCCATTGGAGTATAATGTATAGCAGAGCCTTGTCATGCCTTGACCCAAAATCCTACAGATTTTTTTCAACTTTTCATTCCAGTCGTCTGCCACAATCCCCACGAGACTACAGCATGTAGAATTGTTACTTCTAATTCAAAAGAATTTCCTTGCCTGGGAGTGTATAATTGGGCATGCTCAATCAAAGCATTTTGGCAGGTATTGGAGGCTTCTTGTTGTTGCTTGTTCCATTGCCAAACAACTTTCTTTCTAGTCCATTTCTGCTGTTTTGGCATTCGCCAGGTGAGGTGGCAGGTGGGGTGGAGGGGGAACAAAATTTTTGCATAGGCACTAACTTTTGCCAACAATGAAACATTTCTGATGTTGTGTCCCATTTATTTCTGATCGTGGGACACCAGCTCGCACATCATTCTACATTTGCTTCCTCATCACCCATGAGGTAACTTTTCTGTTTTGCTGGCTTATTTTTATTCACCACCTGCATAGTTGGTTCCAAAATTAGAGCCCAAATTTCCCTCAAGTCGTTTGCTAGGGTACCTATATTACCAGTAGCACTTGTGACTGCTGCTATAATCAAAGGTTTCAGCAAAACAGGTGCCCCCCTCAAAAGCTGCATTTTAATACTTTTCGTTATTGCTGCCCTGTCCAGACTAGATCCTCTCATTAGCACATGAGCCATCCCCATCTGCCACAGGAAACTAATACCTCCTTCCATTGTACACCAGTTTCCAAGGGACGACAGCAATTTGGCAGTACCTGCATATGCTGACATAGAGTGGGTGCAGCAACATCCTGCCCCTCAGGACTGTCATGATCCGGTTATTAAAGTTATTAGAAATGCCTCTTAGGGTGCAAACGAGACCATATGCCAATGTCAATAGTATGGGTTTTATTTGATAGTAAATATGAGAGAGAGAGAGAGAGAGAGAGAGAGAGAGAGAGAAAAGAGAGACAAAAAAAGAGAAAGAAATAGAAAGTAGGTGGGGGCGACAGAAAGAGTGACAGGGACAGAATAAGGAAAATATCACCACTCCGTGGATCCCAATGATGTTCCATTGATCCTCTCCAGCTGGTCTTCTTGGTGGTGAAGGTCCCCCCAAAAAGCATAGAATCCAATGGGTTAATATACACTCAGGCCAGGTGGCAATGTCCAGGTACGTCCCCTGGGGGGGAGGCAGTCTCTTGCAGCAGACTCTGGATCTGTTGCATCGCATGCAATCCTGTGGTGCAAGGCCTCTGGAGAGCACTTTGGGGGGTCTTTGATGGATTATGGCACCCCCTCAGCTGCCTCTTACTTGAATGTCCCGTGGATGTGGCCTGTGGGGTTGGGGGTTCCACAGCTAGGCCAGTTGTGTAAGGGAGGATGGGTGCTCACTGCCTCTGACCAGAGGTTAGGCCACACACCCGAAACCTCTTCCCCCCCCCCTCATTTCGGGGGGAGTAAACATGGTTTCTGTGGGCTGTGGTCTCCCCCACCCCAAACCCAGCCAGGGAAGAATCTCTGCTGCATTTGGCTCTCTTGTGGATGCATTCCTTTCCCTTAGCCTTGTTTGTTTTTCCCTAGGCCTGATATGATTGAACAATAGCATCCCCTTTATCTTATCTAGGTGGTTTAATTTACAGTCCAAAGTTCCAGTCAGGTATCTTCAGGGAGGCTTCTTTGGTTGTAGCTTCTTTATACAGTTTTTGTTATAATGGGCAAAACTCTTTTATAACAATGTTTAAGGCATGAATCATTTCAGTCCCTGACAAGGACCCCTGATATTTTGTGATTGGGCATATCCCCGTTGTATCTGATCGTCACTGGCTATGTGGCTTAATAGATTTTTTTCACCCATTAATAAATGGATGGATGCAGTGCCACTATCCCAAGCTAGCAAAATCCATGCCAGTATTCCTTCCCTGCTCTTCTGCCAATAGAGCTCTAAAAATTCCCTTAACTCTTTCAGAGTATAAGTGTGCGTGATCTGTACCCCTCTGTCCGGCAGATCCCTCTGCCCTTCCACTTGTATGAGGGGTTCATGTTTCTACCACCTTCATATGTGATAAATCTGGCTCAAACTCGATCTCTGAGTTCAAGGATCCACTCTGGATATTTCCATCCCATTCCTTGGGACCACATGAAGATTTCATAGTAAGAGCACGAACTTGGGAAATTGAAACCTTACTTTTCCCATATCTTTGCCTTTGTTTCTTAGCAATACAAGCCACCAGCTGTTATACAGTGCATTGCTGTTCATAGAACCACTCTGCTTGAATAGTAATTACTTCTTGTGTGACCGTCTTTGCATCTCGCAAAGTCCCGACTTCCTTTTCCAACTCTCACTTTGCTCTGCAATGCTATAACTTCATGATTGAGACCTCTACAACCAGTAGCTAATAGACATCCCAATCTCCCACTAACTTGTGAGAAGACTTCAATGCCGCTTTCCATGGGAATCCATGCACAGCTGTCTCAAGTGTCTGGGGGTAACCACCACCCCATCATCTATTTCAGGCCATGCTTCTGGCAGAGCCATTGTAGCTAGGAAAGCAGCTAGGGGGCCCAGCACTCAGTACTGGGCTATGGCAGAATGTGGAGAGTCACCATCAGGACCTCCCCATCCCTGACTTTTTTGCTAGCCAGGGTATTGTTCCCAACTCCTGCCAACTATGCCAAATGTGTGAGTCAGCACAGGCAGACAGTCAGGACAACCACAAACCAGTGACTAAAATGCAAAAAGTAAGCAACACCCAGGCAGAGGTACCCAAATGGAGACACAGTCACCATTAAACTCGATGCCAGAGGATCACCAGCCTGCTGTTCACACTGGCTTATCAAGTGTTATTCCCAGTGCAAGGGCACTTGAGCATATTTTCAATTTTCCTTACCAGTCTTCTGCTTTTAACCCATCCCTACCAATAGACAGCAAAACCATCAAATGTATCAACCACTCCTTATGGTTTTGTATCATCTGGAAACTTGCTGAGGGTGCACTTTGTCCCATTGCTCAAGTTAGTAAGGAATATGTTAAACAGTATTGGCCCCAGTATAGAATCATAGAATCATAGAATGGTTTGGGTTAGAAGGGACCTTCAAAGACCATCTAGTCCAAGTCCCATGTCATAGGCATGGACATTTTCACTACATCGGGTTGTTTAAAGCCCTGTCCAAACAAACCTTGATCACTTCCAGGGATGGGGCATCCCAGGGGTTCCAGTGTCTCACCACCCTCAAGTAAAGAATTTCTTCCTTATATCCAATTGAAATCTATCCTCCTTCAGTTTAAAACTGTTGCTCCTTATCCTGTCACAAGAGGCCCTGGCAAAATGTTTTCTCAGTCTTTCTTACAAGTTCCCTTTATGTCTTGGAAGGCTGCCATAAGGTCTCCCTGGAGCCTTCTCTTCTGCAGGCTGAACAACTCTCTCAGCCTTTCTTCAGAGGAGAGGTGTTCCAGCCCTATGATCAATTTCATGGCCCTCCTCTGAACTCACTCTAACAAACAGGTACATGTCTTTCTTGTACTGAGGACCCCAGAGCTGGACATAGTATTCCAGGTAAAATCTCACAAGAGTGGAGTAGAGGGGGAGGATCACCTCCCTCGATAATGCTTCTTTTGATTCAGGCCAGGATATGATTGGCTTTCTGGGCTGAAAGTGTGTATTGCTGGCTGATGTCCAATTTTTTGTTCACCAGTACCTCCAAGTCCTTCTCTGCAGAGCTTGTCTCAATCCATTTGGCCCCCATTTTAGAATCATAGAATCATTACGGTTGAAAAAGACCTCCAAGATCATCAAGTCCAACTGTCACCCTAACACCACCACCATTTTCCCCACTAAACAATGTCCTCAAGTGCCATATCCATGCGTTTTTTGAACACTTCCAGGGATGGTGACTCAACCACTTCCCTGGGCAGCCTGTTCCATTGCTTGGCAACACTTTCAGTGAAGTAATTTTTCTAAATATCTAATCTAAACCTCCCCTGGTGCAACTTGAGGCCATTTCCTCTCCTCCTGTCACTTTACTGGGAGAAGAAACCAGCACCCACCTCACTACAACCTCCTTTCAGGTAGTTGTAGAGAGTGATAAGGCCCTCCCTGAGTCTCCCTTTCTCCAGACTAAACAACCCCTGTTCCTTGAGTCACTCCTCATAAAACTTGTATTCCAGACCCTTCACCAGCTGTGTTGCCCTTCTCTGGACATGCTCCATCATGTCAATGTCTTTCCTGTAGTGAGGGGCCCAAAACTAAACAATGTTTTGGGTGCGGCCTCACCAATGCTGAGCACAGGGGGACAATCACTCCCCTAGTCCTACTGACCACATTATTGCTGATACAGGTCAGGATGCCATTTGCCTTCTTGGCCACCTGGGCACACTGCTGGGTCATGTTCAGCTGGCTGTTGACCAGCACCCCCAGGTCCTTTCCCGCCAGGCAGTTTTCAGCCTCTCTTCCCCAAGCCTGTAGTGTAGCATGGAGTTCTTGTGACCCATTTTGTACTGATATTGGTGATTGATTGCCCCAACCCAGATGCAGGGCCCTGCACTTGGCCTTGTTGAACTTCATGAGGGTCACATGGGCCCACTCCTCAAGCTTGTCAAGGTCCCTCTAGATGGCATCCCTTCCCTCTAGTGCATCAACTGCACAAAACAGCTTGGTGTAGCCTGTAAACTTGCTGAGGGTGCACTCAATCCCACTATGTAATTGATGATAATATTAAATAGTATAGGTCTCAGTACAGACCTGTTGTATAATGTATTTAAACCCTGTTGGTATGCACTAGCCAAACTCTCACTCAAGACCAGGATCCACACACCAGGATCCAATTATTGGCTCATTAACCTCCTACAAACAGCTGTGGCTGCAGGGCAGGCATTAGCCCTATAAATCAAGCCCTGGGAGGAGCCAGAAAGAAGGATGTGGTTGTTCCTGGTTGCTGTGCGCTGCGTGTTACTGGAGCTCTGCGATGGGAAATTATAATCCAAGGATCAGAAGACTGTGAGCTCCGGCACACAGACCCTTGAGGGTTTTCACTTGGAATTTTTCCATTGACAGAAACTCTTTGGACAATGCCATCTAGTCAATTCCTTATCCATCTGACAGTCCATCTATCAAACCCATATCTCTCCAATTTAGAGGCACGAATGTTGTGGGTGACTGTATCAAAGGCCTTATAGAAATCCAGTTAGATGACATCCGTGGCTCTTTCCTTGTCCATTTGTGCAGTCACTCCCTCATATAAGACCACTAGATTTTTCAAGCCCTTTTTCCTAGTCACTTTTTACAGTCACTGAGGACTTCATCTCACTGCTATGACTCTTCAAATATGATGGAGAGTGACTTAGCGACTACATCAGCCAATTCCCGCAGGACCCTGGCACTCATCTCGTTGGGTCCCATGGACTCGTGTATGTTCAGGTTTCTCAGGTGGTCTTGAACCTGATTTTCTCCTAAGAAGGGAGGGACTTCATTGCCCCAGTCCCTGCCTTGAGGTGCTGGGACTTGAGAGATGTCAGAAGAGAGATTACTATTGAAAACTGAGGCAAAAAAATTGTTGAGTACATCAGCCTTCACCATGATGGTTCTCACCAGTTCTCCTGTCTTATTTATTTTCAGAGGTACATTTTCTTTAATCTTCCGTTTCTGGCCAACTTACCTGTAAAAGCCCTTCTTTATTATTCTTCACATACCTTTCCAAATTCAGATTCAACTGCACCTTAGCTTTCCTGGTCTCATGCCTACACATCTGGGCAGCATCCCTATTTTCTTCCCAGGATACATGTCCCTGGTTCCACTGCCTATGGATTTCCTTCTTACACTTCGGTTTGACCAGGAGGTCCTTACTCAGATACGCTGGTGTTTTGCCATCCTTGCCTGATTTCTTACACATGGGAATCAACAGTGTTTGTGCTCTAAGAAGACTGTCCTTAAAAGAGCCGTCAGCTCTGTTAGGCTCCTTTGTCCATGAGGGCAGTTTCCCAGGAGGCCACATCCACTAATTCCCTAAGCAACTGAAAGTTTGCTCCCCTAAAAATCAGGGTCTTAACTCTACTCTTCATTGTTGGGGTGCACTATGTGCTGGAAGAGAGATAGGCCCTGAGGGCTGGAGAGAGAGCCTCTTTCCTGGGCCCAGAGGTGACCCTGGGAGTGCATCCAGGTCACCGGGGATGGGCTGAGAGAGGATTGTGGGTTTCTGGACAGTGTTGGGCCTATGAGACGTGATAATTGTAGTTCGTGACCTTAGAGGGTATTGTTTACCTGTTACCATAATAGGCAATGTCTGTGCAATACCCCAGGTGATTGGGGGACACTGAGATGAACATCTTTCCTGTTTATATGATGTGATATCCTGTTAGGTACTGGTATTTAGGGGAATTTCGGGTGCGCAATAAACGGCTTTGCACTTTTCCACCTTGTGTGCGGAGTCCATGCCCTTGCGTAATTACTGCACTTCATCTGGCCCATATCCCTCAAGATTATGAATTCTACCCATGGCATAATCACTGCAGCCCAGGCTGCCACCAGGCTTGGCCTCTCTAATTAGTTAATCTCTCTTGGTGAGCAACAGGTACAGTAACACTTCTCCTCTGGTCAGGCTGTCTATCATCTGGATTAAGGAATTATACTTGACACATACCAAGAGTCTACTAGACTGCTTAAAGCTTGCTGTACTACTTTTCCAGCAGATGTCAGAGTGATTGAAGTCTCCCAGTATGATTAGAGTCTCTGAGTATGATGCTTCCTGTAGCTGAAGTAAGAACAACAATATGAACCACTGGGGTTCACCACTCATTACTGGCCTCCATCTGGATTTCATGCTGCTGATAACAACCTTTTGAGTCTGGCAGTTCACTCATTTTTCTGCACACTTAGCTCACGCCTACCTCATTAGTTTGTCTGTGAGGCTTTTATGGGAGACATAACCTTAATTGATTACTCAGTTATTTGACCCTGTAGGGAGAGGTGTGGGAAAAATGAATCCATTTATATGTTAGGGAGTAGTTAGGGCAAGCTGCTTCCTACAGGAATGGGGAACCTGTGCACAAATAACAGCTAGGAATCACAGAATCACAGAATGAACTAGGTTGAAAAGACCTGCGATCACCAAGATCAACCTATGACCTAACTGAACACCTCCTCATCAACTAAACCATGGCACTGAGTGCCACATCCAGTCTTTTTTAAAACACATCCAGGGATGGCGACTCCACCACCTCCCTGGGCAACCCATTCCAGTGCCCAATCACTCTTTCAGTGAAGAATTTTTTTCTGACATTTAAGCTAAACTTCCTCTGGGGCAGCTTAAGACTGTGTCCTCTTGTTCTGTCAGTGGTTGCCTGGGAGAAGAGACTGACCCCCACCTGACTACAACCACCTTTCAGGTAGTTGTAGAGAGTGATAAGGTCTCCCCTGAGCCTCCTCTTCTCCAGGCTAAACAACCCCAGCTCCCTCAGCCGCTCCTCATAGGGCTTGTGTTCCAAGCCCTTCACCAGCCTTGTTGCCCTCCTCTGGACACATTCGAGCATCTCAATGTCCTTCCTAAATTGAGGGGCCCAGAACTGGACACAGTGCTCAAGGCGCAGCCTCACCGGTGCCGAGTACAGGAGAACAATCACTTCCCTGGTCCTGCTGGCCACACTATTTCTGATACAGGCCAGGATGCCATTGGCCTTCTTGGCCATGTGGGCACACTGCTGGCTCATGTTCAGTCTGCTGTCAATCAGTACCCCCAGGTCCCTTTCTGCCTGGCCACTGTCCAGCCACACTGTCCCCAGCCTTTAGCGCTGCAGGGGATCGTTGTGACCAAAGTGCAGGACTCAGCACTTGGAGTTGTTAAACTTCGTGTTGTTGGACTAGGCCCACCTATCCAGCCTGTCCAGGTCCCTTTGCAGAGCCCTCCTATCCTCCAACAGATTGACACATGCTCCCAGCGTGGTGTCATCTGCAAATTTGGTGATGGTGGACTCAACCCGCTCGTCCAGATCATCAAGGAAGATATTAAACAGAACTGGCCCCAACACAGATCCCTGGGGGACACCACTAGTGACTGGCCGCCAACTGGATGCAGCACTGTTCACCATGACTCTCTGGGCCCAGCCATCCAGCCAGTTCTTAACCCAGCAAAGAGTGCTCCTGTCCAAACCATGGGCTTCCAGCTTTTCCAGGAGTTTACTGTGGGAGACAGTGTCAAAGGCCGTGCTGAAGTCCAAATAGACAACATCCACATCCTTTCCTGCATCCACCAGGCGGGTCACTTGGTCATTAAAGGAGATCAGGTTGGTCAAACACGACCTGCCCCTCCTAAACCTGTGCTGGCTGGGTCTGATCCCTTGGCCATCCTGTGGGTGCTATGTGATGCCACTCAAGATGATCTGTTCCATAATCTTGCTGGGCACTGAGGTCAGGCTGACAGGCCTGTAGTAACCCGGATCCTCCTTCCGGCCCTTCCTGTGGATGGGCGTCACATTGGCCAGCTTCCAGTCATCTGGGACCTCCCCGGTGAGCCAGGACTGATAGTAAATGATGGAGAGTGGCTTCGCAAGTTCATCTGCCAGCTCCCTCATCACCCTAGGATGAATCCCATCTGGTTCCATAGACTTGTGGAGCATCTAAGTGGCTCAGCAGGTCTCTGACTGCTTCCTCCTGGATAACAGGGGGGCTATTCTGCTCCCTGACACCATCTACCAGCCCAGGAGGACAGTTGTCCTGAGGACAACCTGTCTTTCTGTTGAAAACTGAGGCAAAGAAATTGTTAAGTACCTCTGTCTTTTCCTCATCTTTAGGTACTAAATTCCCTCCCACATCTAATCAAGAACAGAGGTTGTCCTTGCCCTTCCTTTTGCCATTAATGTATTTATAAAAATATTTTTTTGTCCTTTACAGAAGTAGTCAGATTGAGTTCTAACTGGGCTTTTGCCCCTCTAATTTTTTTCCTACATGATCTAGCAACCCCCTTAAGCATTTCCTGAGATACCGAACCCTCCTTCCAAAGGTGATACACCCTCTTTTTTTTCCTAAGTTCCTTCAAAAGCTCCTTGTCCATCCAGGCCGGTTATTTTCCTCGTCAGCCCATCTTTCGGCACATAGGGACAGCCTGCTCCTGTGCCCTCAAGATCTCTGTTTTGAAACACGTTCATCCTTCCTGGACTCCCCTGTTTTTAAGGGCTGCTTCCCAAGGAACTCTCTGAATAAGTCTCTTGAATAGGCCAAAGTCTGCCCTCCGGAAGTCCAGTGTAGAAGTTTTATTGATGCCCCTCCTTGTTTCACCAAATATTGAAAACTCTATAATTTCATGATCACTGTGCCCCAGATGGCCTCCAACTACCACATCTCCCACCAGCCCAACTCTGTTTGCAAACAGCAGGTCTAGCGTAGTTCCTCCCCTGGTAGTCTTGCTCACCAGCTGTGACAAGAAGTTGTCCTCCATACACTCTAAGAACCTCCTAGACTGCCTCTTTTCTGCTGTGTTGAATTCTCAGGAGATATCTGGCAGGTTAAGGTCACCTAGAAGAACAAGGGCCGGTGATATTGAAACATCATCCAGCTGCTTTTAGAATAAGTTGTCCACCTCTTCATCCTGGTTGGGTGGTCTATAACAGACTCTCCCCAGGATGTCAGCCTTGTTGGCCTTCCCCGATTCTTACATATAGGCACTTGACTTTATCATCATCAGTCTCAATTTCCATGATGTCGAGAGCCTCCCTAATATAAAGAGCCCCCCCTCCACCTCTTCTCCCTCTCCTGTCTCTTCTGAAGATCTTATAGCCATTTGTTGCAGTGCTCCAGTTATGCGAGTCATTCCACCACATTTCTGTAATGACGACTATGTCATAGCTTTCTTGCTGTACCATGGCTTCCAGCTCCTCTTGTTTGTTATCCATGCTGCGTGCATTAGTATACATGCACTTCAGCTGGGCTACTGATTTCACCCCTAACTCTGGCTTACCACCCTTGGGCCTGCTTCTGGAGAGCCCAGCTGCATCCCCTTCCCCCTTCAAACCTAGTTTAAAGCCCTCCCAATGAGTTCCGCCATTTCATGGGCTAAAAACCTTTTGCCTTTAACAGAGAGATGGAGCCCATCTGGCTCCAGCAGGCCAGATGCTGTAAAAGTTGCCCTGTGATCAAAGAACCCAAAATTCTGCCGATGGCACCAGCCCTTAAGCCACTTGTTGATAATGTGGGTTCTCTTGTTCCTTTCATCATTTGTCCCTGCCACCGAAGGGACTGAGCAGAACACTATCTGTGCTCCTGCCCCATCAACTACTAGAACCAGAGCCCTGAAGTCCCTTTTAATTGCCCTGGTGCTCTTCTTTTCAATCTCATCACTGCCAGCCTGGAGTATCAACAATGGGTAATAATCAGTGGGCTGAATCAGCCCAGGGAGTCTCTCGGTAATATCCCATCCCTGGGCCCCAGGGAGGCAGCAGACCTCCCTGTGGAATGGGTCCGGTTGACATAGGGGGCCCTCTGTTCCTCTCAGAAGGGAGTCACCTACTACAACTACCTTTCTTTTCTTTTTATTGCTAGAGGTAGTGATCCATCTGACTGATGAAGTGTAATTGGGAGACTGTCTGGGCAGATTATTTTCTTCGATGTCATCTGGCTGACCCTCTGGATCCAGGGCCTCATACCTATTCTGAAGTGGCACCTGCATAAGTGATGGGGGTCGGGAGGAATTTTTATTAACTCCCCAAGTAGGGACCCACTTCCACTCTCCTTCATCTACTAGGTCTCCTCCTTCTGCCTGATGGTAGGAGGCATGGGAGTCCTCTGACCCCTGGTGGGCTTCTCTCAGGGATAGAAGGGTGAAACTCCACCAGTCTATTTCCCTTTTACTTTCCCTAATACTCCTTAGTCTTTCTACTTCCTCCTTAAGCTCAGCCACAAGACAGAGATCATTCACCTGTTCGCACCGCATGCAGGCATCTTTTGCACCGTCCCCTGGTACTACTGACAGGCTAAAACACTCCTCACAGGAAGTGGTCTGGACTGATGTGTCCTTCTTGGGGGCTTCTGTTGGTGTTGGTACACTTTTACTAGCTATAGCTTTTGATCATTTGGAGACCATAGCTGAAAAAATCCCCAAACCATCCAACCAATCAACCAAACCGCAACACAAAATAAAAACCCCGCTAGCAGGCGGATGACTGCAACCCTGCCTGCTTGCCCTGCCTGCGCAAACTGCTGTGCAAACTGCCGTGCCACACCCCTATTTGCCCGCTCCTGTTCGCCACACTCCCTAGAGCCTTCTTTTAATCCCACCTCCAATGGCTGGAGGAAGCCCCTCCCTGCACCTGAATAGCTGACGAGAGGTCTTGCCAGCCAGACCCCAGCCCTACAGTACCCAAGCAAGGCAGACCCAGAGATCATAGCCAGGTTCAAACAAGAGCTCAGATTATTAGGGAAGTTTGTGGTTATGAGGCCCTTAGGGTCTTGACTGTGGGGTCATGTACTAGTTTGAAAACAAACCAGTGGGAGACTCCAAGTCAGAACTACAATTTAATAGGAAAATTAAAATAAAGGCAGAAAACACTGGCTTAAACTGACAGAGTCAGGATATAACCTGACACCCTGTCGGTCTGGGTGGTGGTAGCAGTCTGATTAAATGGTGGCTGCAGTCCTCCTGAAGTGATAAATATGGTTCTGTTGAAGCAATGATCCTGTAGAAGGGTCTGGTCTTCCTCTGAAAGCTCAGTGGTGGTTATGTAGCTGTTGTCCTCTGGGAACCCAGTAAGTAAGTGCTGGCTGTGGTATTCCAAACCTCAGATTATATCCAGGTAGGAATGCTTGGTTCCTCCCCCTGGGCGGAGCATCTCACAATGGGATGATGTAATTTTATGAGTCATGCAGTGAGACTTGATGGCCCATTAGCAGAAGATAGCTCCCCAGAGGGAGTTATCAGGGATGAGTCATTGAGGAGATAAAGAACACTGCCCCACCTGTTTTTAACAGCTTATGAAGATGGTGATAGAATACATACTTTTGGTTTCATCTTACATTGTAACCTAAGACAGGTCACCAAGGCATGGGCTATGCAAATGTTAAATGGCAGTTTTAAATCAGTACTTAATCTGTCACTGCTCCTTAAAGCTACTAATATCAAAGGTAATTTCCCAGCCCATTGTTTTGGGTCTTATTCTACAGTTTTCTTTAGACTATTTTTGCAAGTCTGATTCATTATTTCTATCATTCTGGATGATTGTGGGTGGTAGGATGTATGCAGTCTTTGTGTAATTCCCAGGTTACTCACTAAGGCTTGAGTTCTTTCACTTGATAAAGTCCCTTCTTTTCTGATCCCTTCTCTGTGGGTGTTCCATGCCTACAGATAATTTCTTTAAATGGATGTTTTACTGTTACAGAGGCTATGTTCCTTTTAGAGGAAAAAATTTCAACCCATCCTGAAAAGATACATCTGATGTCAAGGTGTCATGTTTAACCCAACTGGCAGCTAAGCAACACACAGTTACTCCCTCACTCCCCCCACAGTGGGAGGGGGGAGAGAATTGGAAGGGTAAAAGTGTGAAAACTCATGGGTTGAGATAAAGACAGTTTAATAATTTAAAAAAGGAAGTGAAGAAAAAAGACAAAGAGAGAGCGTCGTCCCCCCCTTCCACCACCACCAAGAAAACAAATGATGCAAAAGAAAACAACTGATCAATGTCCAGCCAGTCTTTGAGCAACAGCAACCCTCGCCAACCTCCACCCACTTTGTTTTATTGTTGAACACAGCATCATATGGTATGGAATTTCTATTTGGTCAGTTGGGATCAGCTGTCCTGACTGTGACCCCTTCCAACTTTTTGTGCACCCCTAGCCTCCTTGCTGGTGGAGTGGTGTAAGAAGCAGAAAAGGCTTTCACTCTGTGCAAGCACTGTTCAGCAATAACTAAAACATTGCTGTGTTATCAACACTGTTTTCCTCACAAATTCAAAACCTAGCCCCATATTAGTTCCTATGAAGAAATTTAATTCTATCCCAGTGAAACATGTGCACAAGGAGATACTGATATTCTCCTTTAGTTCATGGAAGTTCATCTATATAATCCATTTGTAGTATTTGCCAGGTTCCAAGGCTTCTCTGATGCAATGGAGGTGGCATTTTAGTTTTATTAGTTTGCTTTAGTATCATTACAGTTTGCTTTTGTATCATGCACTTTTAAATTATGTGCTCAATTTTGTGGCCAAATATAAATTCCTTGAACTAGAGTGCCTTATTCTCCTTCATGTAACGTATTTTGACAATCTAAGATACTTTGCTTTCTTTCAGACAACCCTGGTATCCATGTTTTCTTGTTTTTTTACGTTTCCTGGTTTAAACTGCATCAATTATTCCAAGGTGGCTGATCTATCTGATCCCCAAACTGTTTTCAATACTGTTTTCAGTCTCTCATGTGCTTTAACATGTTTATATATTTTCCCCACTATCTCTCTGAGCTTGCAAAATGAATCTCTGGTTTTCTTCCAGCACTATTGGTCTTCCGTTGCCTGCTTTCCATCCCCCTTTCTTCCAGTCATAAGTCTAGCATTTTATTCCATTATTCACATAATCATTGTTGATAGAGTTAATGGGTTCTGTTTAAAGGATTGGTATATTTTAATAACTTCTATAATAACCTATACTTCTGCTGTTTGAGATACTCTTTTGTTGTGGGTTGACCCTGGCCAGCAACTAAGTACCCACAGAGCCACTCACTCTGCCCCCACTCAATAAGGTGGGTGAGAGAATAAGAACAGAAAAAACGAGAAAACTTACGGGTCCAGATAAAGACAGTTTAATAAGTGAAGAAAATAGAAATAAAACAAGTGATGTAAATGCAAATCATTCACCACCTCCCACAAGTAGAATGATGCCCAGCCAGGCTCCAAGCAATAGTCATCTTAGAACACAACCCCTGCCCCCCTCTTCCCCCATCTTCTGCTACCCCAGCTTTATTGCTGAGCATGATGTTCTATTATATGGAATATCCCTTTGGTCAGTTTGGGTCTGCTGTTTTGGCCATGTCCTCTCCCAAACTTTTGCTTATCCCCAGCCTACCCCAGCCTACTCCCTGCGGGGGGGCGGGGGGGGAGAAAGCTTTGATACTGTGCTAGCACTGTTCAGCAATAGCCAAAACATTGGTGTGTTATCAACAATGTTTTGGTCACAAATCCAAAATACAGCATCATGCAGGCTGATATGAAGAAAACTAACTCCATTCCAGCCTAACCCAGTACATCCTTTCTCCAGTTTTCCTACTATTTATTCTCCCATTCTATTAACAGCAACATATTGGAGTAATCTTTTTCCTTGTTCATATCTAGCATTTTTGTCAATGAACCATACCTTTAGTTTATTACTAGGTTCCTTTAAAGGACATGCACATCAATATCTAGTTTTTCTTTCCTGAGCAACTGCTCTTTGTTCATAACTAGAATCTACCCCTTGTTCAGATCTGGTTGTAGTAACAGTCATACAGTACTCCATCCCCACCACCATCCACAGTTCATTAATATTAACTTGATAAATTAGTGTGGTGGGTTAACCTTGGCCAGCAGTCAGATATCCACCCAGCTGCTCACTCAGCCCCCTTCCTCAACAGGACAGGGGGAGAAAATAGGAAAAAGTAGACAGAGATTTCACTTACCAATTACCATCATGGGCAAAGCAGGCTCAACTTGGGGAAAATTAATTTAATATAATTTAATTTCATTTATTACCAATTAAAATAGATTTGGATAGTGAGAAACAAAAACAAAAAATTAAAACAACACCTTCCCCCAGGCTTAATTTCACTCCTTCATTCCCAACTCTTCTACCCCCTGAGCAGCACAAGAGGTATGGAGGGGTTACAGTCAGTATATGACAGTTTCTCTCTGCCAGTCCATCCTCCTCACACTTTTTCCCTGCTCCAGATTGGTTCCTCTCCACAGGCTGCAGTCCATCAGGAAAAAATCTCCTCCAGTATGGACTCTTCCACAGACTACAGTCCTGTCAGAAAAATCTGCTCCAGCATGGTTTCTTTCACAGGCTGGAGGGGAATCTCTGCTTCAGCTCCTGGAGCACTTCTTCCCCTTCCTTTTTCTTCTCTGACCTTGGTGTTTGCACAACCGTTTCTCACTTTTTTCCCCTCTCCTCTGCCTGTCTGGCATTTTTGTCCTATCTTAAATATGTTTTTGCATAGGCACTACCAGCTTTGCTGATTGGCTCAGCTTTGGTCAGCGGTGGGTCCATTTTTGACATGAATGAAATTGGCTGTGCCTGGCACAAGGCAGCTCCTAGTCTCCTCTAACAGAGGCCACCCCTGCAGCCTCCTCACTACAAAAACCTTGCCTCAGACACCTAATACAATTGGATTACATCTGGACTGTCAAGGGTGAAAGCCTTTAAGACTGTTATAGCCCAGACTGCTGCTAAACAGTCTTTCTTACAGCCAGATAATTTCTGTTCTGCCCTCTGAAGAGGATATGCTTTTTAATTTTGTAATGGTACTGCTCCCATGGAATCAATCAGAGCTTTTTAAAGCAACTTCTTTCAGTTTAGTTAAAACATCAAGTTCCTTGATCCAGTTCCATTCCTGATTCTTTCTCATTAATTTCCATAATGGTGTTACAAATGGAGACGAGAGCTTAGACAAGTCCTGCCTTTGACTCAGATTTCTGGCAGTAACTCTGCTTGAGGTGGCCTGCACCCCAAATGGCTCTTGCTCGCAAGTTCTTAAGAATGGCCGATTAGGTCTATTATAAAATGAGTTATTTGTTGAATAGACACAAGATTAACACACATAAGACTTTAAACGGACACTACACAGGATAAAACAAAAAGAACTACTAGTAGATAAAACATACAGTGCACGATGAAAGGTACCTATATTACAGCTAGTGAAGAAATAGTATAGATTAGGAGTCAATGTGACTTAGCACCAAATTGATGGAGTACACATAGAATTCTTTCACTCACTTTCTGGAAAAGTAACCACAAAGATGCGTCCAAACTTCAGAAAGAAGTCCTACACATTTCCAGGGTATGTGTAGGAAACTTCTGACTTCATGAAAGTTTGTGTAGCTTTTATAGTTTGTAAAGTGAAGTGTCTGTCAGACATAAATTCTAGCAGCTTATCTCCCTACATCTTGTTCTCAAGGCAAAATGCTTATTGTCAACTGGGAGTTCCACCTTTGGCGCCAGACAGAGAGATAACTCACTAGCCAGAGATAACTCACTACTGAACACGTCTGGCCTGGGTTATCTCATCAATTCATGTGAGGGGGAGAATGCCCAGAACTATCGCACCAGCTGATAGAACAGATAAGTTCTTCTGTGGTAGGGGGAAACATCATGCCACAAATGGTCTCCTGATACCAGCAAAGTTTTCTTTTTCCCCTATTACAATACCTGAGTAGTTTACCTGGTGTTGCCCTAATTGTGCCTTATTCAAATTTACTTTAAATCCTGTTTAGTCTGTTAATCTTAAAACCCAGATACTTGTCTCTTACACTTCTGTAGCTCCAATCACTAGAATTTTATCTGCATAATGTTTATTCTTTGTAAAACCCCTGCAGTGCCTAAATAAAGGTATATCATTTGTCTCTAAATGTGAAATCAAATCTCCAAACTGATTCTTCAGTAAATCAGATGGCAATGAAACAGATCTATAACTGAAAACCACTTGTTATTTTCTTGTAAATTAGCAATAATATCAGATATGCATGCCACAATAGCAGCCAGTCTCAGGATGAACTCATTTATCTGACAGTAGCCTACCATCGCTCTCCAGGATTTTTATCAGCCTTTTTAACAGGCCATAATGGAGAATTATACTGTCAGGCCCTTGAGGGCACTAATAGGTTTTAATGGTCCTGACCAGTCTTACTCAGGGCCTCCACATTCTCTGCTTGGGAGCCCCAGTTCAGCTCAGTCTTGGGCCTTCAGTCCCTACCTGAGCTATGCCATAGGAGTACCGGACTCCAGCTCAGTCACAGCTGTGCTTTGCCATGGACCTGGACCTTGACCTGCAACCTGATTTCCTAGTCTGACCTTGGTCTTGCCTCATCACTATGGACCTACTCGGTGATCACTGTCTGACTCTGGTTACTCTCATCAGTCATGCAGATTGACTTCCTGGCTTGATCTTGGACTTGCCTCATCACCATGAACTTTCTGGACTCTTAGTTGAACCTGTTTACCATCCCTGGGTCTATACTGCTCACCTTGCTCAGGTACTGTGAGGTCTCTGGCCAGCAAGGCTCCTGCCCTGCTGGCCTTATCGCATTTGGCTCCTCATCCCTCAGGGAGCAAATGTCCCTCACTGCACCCTAACACATGTGTTTATAATTTCTCACAAAACACCTTGTTCTAAACATTCCTTAATGATTTTTCCCAGAGCAAGCCTAGCTTTTTTAGGATATGGATATTGTATAAGGGAGACAAACTGAGGGTCCCATTGTTTCAACTTGATATTTTTTTTTCCACACTGTAGGACTTTTTTCTGCCATTATCCTGGGACCTGTTGTTTCCAGAATTCTTTATCTATTTCAGTTAAAGTTTGTACATCTTCTCTTGAATCTTTATACCAGCCTTTCCCTGCTTCCATTATTCTTTTATATTTCTACAAAATATCACTATAAAAATTGAGATTCCACATTCCATT
Organism: Lycocorax pyrrhopterus obiensis; assembly: GCA_014706295.1. Lineage (NCBI taxonomy): Eukaryota > Metazoa > Chordata > Aves > Passeriformes > Paradisaeidae > Lycocorax > Lycocorax pyrrhopterus. The sequence goes on along the minus strand of JACSVZ010000030.1, from coordinate 2,613,478 downwards.
ATCCAGTCAATTCTTAAAACAAGAGGTTCTTTGCTATTATTTGCAACCTCATACTTGATATTGTGAAAAACAAGGTTCACTCTCCTGTTAGGATTGAAAAGTTTAATAAAGGACAATAAGGGACAAAGACAATAAAGCAAAAGTCACAGCGCTGGGTGCTTTTGGCGCTCAGCCAAGAGCACACCTGCTATTTTGGAGACACCCTTTACATACACCTGGAGTATTACATATTCATAAACAATTATACATATTCGTAAACAATTATACATATTTAAAACCCTTTCCAGTAACTATTCAGGATGGAATCCTGCTCCGGTGGTTCCCGGAACCAGTAGATCCTTGCCCTTTGATGGTGCATATTCAAACTCTTTCTAAATGGAGTGCTTACTCTCATCTTGACCCCAGCAGATCGTTGTGGCGACAGCATATTATCTTATCTGTTGGTATACCGGTAGCAGGGGTCCAGGCAAATAGTTCATAGCTATTTCTAAGTTTTTGGTTGAATGAAAAAAAGTATTAAGAAAACCACATCTTCACAACAAAGCTACCTTATATAGCATATTTTACATATAGCATCTATTTGTGACAAAGCCACTGTTTACAAAAGCTACTTTAACATTACTTATTTTCACATTTGCAGAAAGCCAATATTATAGCATCTATTTATCACAATATCAACAGCTCACTGCCCTGTTATTAGATTCATAATATAATATTTAAGGCCTTTACCTTACTTTCTGTTGATAGAGGCTGCCTTCATATTTTCTTGTTAAATAAATTCTTTAAGACAAGTTTTAGACAAAGTGATTCATGCTCCTGTGTCCAGGAAAACACTGTATTTTTTTCTACTTCATACAAAATATTGGGGTTGTTCCTCCCCCCAGCATTCTACTGTATTCAGCACACAAGTACCATTCATGTGGGTAACCTGGACCCAAAGCAGACTGCTCTATTGTTGGTTTTCATCAATTGGGGGTAGGGCAGTGAACCTTGAGCACTGAGGTATACTGCTGCTATTGCTCTTCTTTTCAGCTGTTGTAACACTCTTTTTAGCTTATCCCATGTTTTTTTCCTAATCCATTTTGCCATATTTTTTTCCTGAATCATTTAACACTTTCCACAGCCTTATACAGATTTGGTCCATTTCTTCTGATTTACAAACCTTATTGTCACCATTTCCTGCACATTTCTCTTATCCTGATTTCTCTGCAACCTCTTCTCTGTCCATCTTCACAGTTACTGTAAGTCCCTGTTTTTTTCTTGATCCACATAAGAATTTTTTTCCTTTTCTCTTAAACCTAGTCCCTGATACTTCTTAACACACTGTTATTTCTATACATTGATTCCAGGTAGGTTCTCCTGCATTTTGCTGTATGGACAGTTGTTGAGAATAGCAGGGGTGCATTTGAGCAGTTTATTCTCATAATTCATCCACTATTCAAGGAATATTATTCATCCTTATTTCTACCATGGAAACTGGAACTACTTGTATCCCATCAGGAAAGGGTGGTCAGAACATGATAGATATGTCCTGGCAATGTTTGAGAAACCCCACATTTGTTCATAAAACATTCTCCATCTTCTGGATTAGTGCAACTAACAGAAGCATCCAACAGATGCAGCAGTTTGCACAGTGGTTTCTGGGAACAACTTTTGAGATCATCAGGGCACTCCTAGGAACCCCTTGAGGAACTTCAGGGTGCTTGATGTTGCTGGGAAAGGAGAGTGATTCTAGCAAGCTCTAGCAGCAGCTGAGTACTGTCAATTGTTCTTCATCAAAGGCTGTTTTGAGCTTTTGTTCCAGCTGACTCCTAATTAGGAATGGTCAATAACACTTTAAGCAGGTGCTAGGGAGAGGCTTATATAACTGCTGAACCTAGCACTAATAGAGGTAGTGAGCAGGCATAACATGTGTTATGGTAGAGTATGCAGAAATTGTCTAGAAACTCTGCTGAGGGTAGTTTATGTGTTTTCAGCAATAGTAATGATGTACTTTGGGGCGTGGTCCCCAGCACTAACTAGAGCAACTATCCCTGGAATATCAGATGTCTTGATTCAGACTGAGCTCCAGAGGAAGATGCATCTCTTCAGGTCTTTGGCTGCAGGGAGTGCCTGGGGCTTCTTGCTAAGGCTGGAGTAGGAGGACATGGTGCCCTTGTTTATTGGTCCTTGGGAGAATTTCACATGTTATCTTCTTGAAGTTCTTCAAGGGGAAATGCCAAGTCCTGCACCTGGGGAAGAACAACCCCATGCACTGATATGTTGGGGGCCACCTAGCTTCAAAGCAGCTTGTCAGAAAAGAACCTGTGGTTCTGGTGGACACCAGGTTAAACAGGAGCCAGCAATGTGCCCTTGCTGTAAAAAAGGCTAATAGTATCCTGGGCTGCATCATGCAAAGTATTGCCAGCAGATTGAAGGAGGTGATCCTTCCCCTCTGCTTAGCACCGGTGAGGCCACAGCTGGAGTCCTGTGTCCACTTCCAGCTTCCTCAGTACAATAGAGACATGGATACACTGGAGAGAGTCCAACAAAGAGCCACAAAGATGATTAAGGGACTAGAGTATCTCTCCTATGAGGAAAAGCTGAGATGGCTAGGACTGTTTAGCCTAGAGAAGAGAAGGCTTGGGGGGGAGCTCATCAATGTATATCAATACCTGAAGGGAGGGTGTAAAGAGAACAAAGCCATGCTCTTTTCAGTGGTGCCCAGTGACAGGACAAGAGTCAATGGGCACAAGCTGAAACACAGGAGGTTCTGTCTGAATGTCAAGAAACACTTTTTTCCTGGGAGGGTGAATGAGCACTGGAAGGGATTGTCTCTTGTTGGAGATATTCAAAAGCCATCTGAATATAGTCCAGGGCAACTGACTTAAGGTGACCGTGCTTGAGATGGTTGGACCAGATGACCTCCAGAAGTGCCTTCCAACCTCAATCATTTAGTGATTCTCAGCATAAACTTTTCTTCTCTTTGGCCTGCTCTTTTCAGGTAACTATTGCTCCATCCACACACAGAAGTACTTAAAGAGCCAATTCATACAAACTCATGCAGAAGAGGTTTTTATGACCATTCGTTATGTTGTATAAACCCGATCTGTAGAACTGTGCACTGCAGGATGTAGATGTTAAAAGTTTACATAGCTTTAAAAAAGCAATGGGTAAATTCACAGAAGAATTATTGGGTAAGGACTATTAATACAGAGCTCTACATCTATCTTAGGAAATTCCTGAATTGTTTGAGATTGGGAAGCATTCTAGAGACTATTGCTATTCACTTGCCCTGTTCTTATGCCCTTCCCCAAGGGTCTGTGATTGGCTCCTGCTGGGAACAAGTTCTATTCTAGATGGCCAGACCTAGTGTTAGGTAGCTACTCTTAGGATGAATAATTACTGAGACAAAAGTTGAATGATTCTTTTGGGAGGAGCTCTGTAGGTCAGGTATCTTGGTAAAATTTTGAAATATAGCTACTCTGATAGTCTCTCTAAACTTTAATTTAGGAAACAGATAAGTTTTACTTATAAAGTATATTAATTCATTTTGGTTTTGCCCCTTAACCTGTCTGATAATTCTGTCTTGCAGAAAGCACCTCTACTGCTACATTACAGACCCAAAATGGACTTGCTGTAGGAGAACTTTATTGTCCTTCTAGACATTTGGGGTTTTTTGCAGAGACTATCATCTGGCACCTTAGTGCAGCACTTAACTCTCATGTGACAAACCAGCAGAATAATTTTGGAACACTGTAGTGCTTCTACAGCACTGAATATTTCTAGGGATGTGCTGCATGGATCTTTGGACAAAAAAAAATTTTTTTTTGTACAAATGAAATAAATGTAAACTCAACAGGATTCTACAAGCACTGAGTTTACAGATAGTGAAAACACTGCAGAGTTCCATGGAGCTCAGCCTGATTCATCTATTTGTAGTTGCACAAAAATAACTTAAAATGGTGTGGGAGAAAGTTAAAATGTTGCTTTTAACACCAAATTACTACTTTTACTTTTTTTTCTTTAAACTTTACAACTTGTTTCAGTGTATTTTTCTGAGGTGCTCTTGTTTTCTGTAGTATGCTCAATTATGTCAGCTTTAATCAAGCCATTCTATAGAGCATTGAACATAACTAATTATACAGTGACTGATATTTATTAGGCTGCATTGAAAACTTCATAAAAGCCTAGAGATCCAATTACTTCATTAGTTTTGCACAATGCTTGTTCTTTATTATGTTTTAATATCTCCACTTTGCATGTTGATTTGAAATGAGTTCAGTTGATTTTTTAAAATATGCCTTAATATTTTGCCATGGCATAAATTACATCCGATCATAACAAATACTCATAAGTGCTGAACTTGTGAAATTGTTTTAAAGCAAATATTCCATAGAATTGTGGCTTGCAAAATTTAAATTTTACTTTAGGAAATATTTGCTATTTCATTAGCTTTTAAAACTATGGCTGTTGGGCACCTTTTGTTGATGTTGCACAAGTTTCCATTCATTAGCTAAAAATTCTTCAGTTAACTACAAACCAATTCTGTATGAAACCGTATCTGTTTATGGCTCAATTACTATTTATCATTGAGGTCAGATTAGATTACAGGGGCACTGTCTGGCCTAAACTGATAATTTTGCTTGTGTCAAGCTCTGAGAGATGCAAACTACCATATGTGTATGTGTGTTTGTGCACAGACATGCAAGCACCTTAGAGAATAGACCTTCAGTAGTGCTTAGCAGTGTTTACTAAACTGATTGAAAGGCTTTTTAAAATAATCAGCTTCAGTAAAATGTTGTAGTAGTTTAAAGTGACTTCTGCAAGCTGTATGTTGTATAGCATTATATATAGCATGGATGGGAGTGTGTCTGACATGGGGTCTTAGGTAACTGAAAAGAAGATAAGCAGTATTATTGGCAGCTGGAGGCTGCCAATAATTTTTAACTCTTTGAGTTTTCCTAACAGCTGAAAATGGCAGTTATATCAAACACTTTATTCTTTCATAAAATGTCAATGGCCAGGAAAATCAGTATGCCTGTTAGCACTACCCTGCTTCTTCCAGCTATGCTCCCCTACTTTGCAAGAAAGCATTGCTTAATGTTGCTTGATAATAGAATGTTGATCTCATAAGAGGCTTATTCAAGTATTCTAAATCCTACTGCCTCTTCTTGAGTTTTCCAAGCACCACATTGCTCTGCGCATCTCCCATGTTCTTCTTAACTGAACTTTTCAATTCTTCTTTTCCTGGTTCTGCTCATGCCAGAGGGAATCTCTAAGTTCATTTGTTTGTCTGAGGAAATGAGGACCTTGTTTTCATTTGCGGCCATAGATAGTGAATAGTGAAGAAATTGAAAGAAATGCAAAGAGAAAGAAAAAGTCTACTGGACTATGGGAGCAGTCAAGAGAGCCACAGTAAGGCCAGTGGAATACTGCCATCTCTGCAAATGATTATATGAGACCACTACATTTGAACACCTGAGTTAGACAGGACTTCTTTATTTCAAGGCTTAGAGAATGTGAATGTGATAGAATTAGAAGTTTACTCTGGTTTTGCTGTACTGTTTCTGGACTCGCTTACCTACAATTTAGCTTTTATCTGCTTTTAGCATTAATAGAAGTGACAGAAGAGGACAGGTGAGATTAAATTAGTCTATTTTTGGTAGTTTTATACAGAATAGTGAATGCAGGTGATATGGATGTATATGTAAGTTAACCTAATAGGCCTTTCTGGAGCTCTTCATGTGGCTATCATTGTATACTTTCCAGTGTAAATCAGGGGCTGGTGAGGCCTCCAGATAGTGCAAATATGGTTTTAAACACCCATCCTTCATGCACCCCTAATGTACCTGACACAGACATGGAGCTCAAGCCCATAAACCATGTAAATGCCTAATTCATTGTTCATCTACAGTCTAAGGGTTTAATAAATATATTTTTGATTGGTCTACCTCAGTATATGTACACTGTGGAACCTTATGGGAAGATCGGATGTTGATGAAGTGCTGTTGAAGTTTATTGGGATTTTAGTGTTTCCCTGGGCAGCTCTACAACTGAAAGGGGTTAGCAGTTACAAACATGTTAATTCAGAAAGATGTCTTCCATTCAGTTCTAAATCTTGCTCTAACAGTCTATAGTAAAGAATATATGTTTGCAAGTTTATAACTGCCTTTGGAATCACCTCAATTTGTTACAGTGCTATATAGGTACAGCACCCATAGCCAGTGTTAACACATATAGCTGGTGATTGCTCATAATTGTAACTGCTTGTTTAACGTGTTTAACCTGATAAAACTTCAACAGTGCTTTTAAAAACAAAGCCAACAAAAAACCCCACAACCACAACCCTATTATTCACATCATGTGACAACAGATATCTTCATTACAAAAACTATTTTCCATGGGGAGGGATGGGATGGTGTCTGCATCATTTGTTTGCTTTCTAGCTTTATAAAAAGACTAGACTACAAATGAATTCAAGTCAGAGGCAAGCCTTGGGGTCAAAGTTCTATTTTACTTCTTTGAAGCTTAAGAAACAGTTGATTTTTATATTGACTAAAACAATACTGACCTCTCTTTTTTAAAGCTTTTAAATCTGAATGTTTGGCTCAGTATAGATATTTCTTGAATCTTGATGAGTTTGTGATTAATTTATTTTTTATCTTAATGGAGATAGCATTACTGTGAAGTAATTTTTACAGCCACTTACACTGGTAAATAATTGCAATAAAAAAAGTATCTTGTAGCATTATCCTCAGCAGCAATGAGAATTAATTATCCCAGGCTCAGAGTCTCACTAGATATAGTTTTCATTAAAAATAGGTAATTCACAGAAAATATATCATGAAATTAAATAAGATTAGGGAGCTTGGAAAAATTACTTTTATAAAAACTATTTATTACATTAAGCATTCTGTTTTATTTTATCATTAGAGTATTTTTTTGTTTCAAAAGTCCAGCTTTATGTGCAGGCATATAAAATTGTAACAAATTTTTTACGGCTTCTTTCTGTTATATTAGGTTTGAATAGCTTTCATTTGTATGGCTTTGCTATGTGTGGCTAAAGAGCTTTGCTTAATCTTTTGTGCAGTGGGACAGAAACATGCATTTATAAGGCATATATTTAAACTGTAAATGTAGCATGTATTTATACATTTAAAAGCCACATAGATGGGGATTTTCATATATACATTCAGTGGGGTTTTGCTTGGGAGTTTCTTTTGTGGTTTGTTGGGGGTTTTGTGATTTTTTAAAGAATGAAGTTTTGAATTTTATGGGCTTGTAAAATCTTTGAGTGCAAGAACTGCCCATCAGCAATATTTTAAAATGGACGATCTAGCAAGAAACATCAATATGAATTGTGGAAATAATATGCAAAAGATGCAGCCTATCCAAAATTGGTTTGTGCCATTGTTATGTTTTGTATCTCAGTGTGTCATTTAACCTGAGAATATTTATGTTTATTGGTTGTGCAATAATATACACAACACTGTCACCTCTGGGAATGTGGGACTGCAAAATTTCAATAGACTATGAGTCTTTGAAAGCTTGTCTTGCTCCATTGCTGTTATAATGGCATAATAAGTCTTAGGAGATTCACATTTTTTCCCCACTGTATGGTAAATGGAACTATACAGCTAACCTATTTTTCAATTATATGAATCTTACCATTAAGTAGAATTGGAAAGAGCCAACTAGTCTGTATAATAACACATTAGTCTTAATAAATGCATTTTCTCAGCCATACTTAAGAAATGTTTTTAGTACATAAGGTTGAATTTTGCAGAAAAATATAGTTTCTGTATTTCCTCAGGTAATTGATTCAGTTTTTCTGCTTAAAGTTAATAGCAAGAAAAAATGTCATACATACTAGATTCTTTGCATAAGATTCACTTAACTATAATTGACAGTTATTGACTTCTGTCTGAGAGGTGCTGAGAAAGCATTAAGGTGCCTAACATCAGCATGTAAAAATACTTTATTGTCTGCTTTCATGAAAATTTGTAATCATGTACAGACACTCTCTAGGTACCTGCCTTCTGTGTGAAACCAACAGTCATATTTTTACAATGGAGTTTGATATGCCTATACACAAATTTAAAACTATTGTTGTTGCTTGAGCCACTTGAGTGGATCCTCAAGGCTCCTTGGAAACCTTTTGAAGCCACCATGATCTGCTGAGATCGGATTGCAAGATAGGAGCTAAAAGGCCAATTCTGCAAACTCTTACAGTGGTAACTTTATTACTAACCTAGATAGTTCCACTGAAAGCAGTGGAATCATTCATGTGGACAAAATTGCTTAAATGTGTGTCTGCAAAATGGAGTCCTAAGTTTGAAAGGACAGACTGATGTTTCTGTATATTTTAACTTTAAAAACTTTGGTTTAATACAGTGCTTTTATCCAAGTAATTTAATTTTCTGCAACAACATTAAATTAAGGTTAAAGGACAATAAACCAATACACTCATTAAGCCTTTATCTTTGATATGTGGCATAATAAAAATACTGAAACTATCAGAGTATAAGACCATATTTTTTACTTGGTTTCACTTGAGAGATTACTTTTTTATACTGTTTTCTGTGTGATTTTTGTAATATTGGTGGCTAGTTTTGGTCTGAAGAAGTCTTTTGAGATTATTGCTTAATGTTTTGATCTTACAATAGTCATGCTTGTATCCATTGTTTTGCCAAATAATATTATATGCTTGTTAATAAAAGTAAAAAAACTACTTAAATCTTGCCAGGCTGGTGGTAGTTGTTCCATTCCATTCCCCCGTCTTCCTGTCCCCACCCTGGTACTATATTATGTGAACTAGTCCATTATGTTCTTAAACACACACATTGTGACTGGAACAAGAATGACATACATGGTTTTATAATAAATCTTTATTCCCATCTTACTGAGTTGAGATGTTGGCGTGGCCCAAAGGAGTGCTTTATGACATATGATGAGGAAATGTCTGTGCCAAATGTGTGGCCATAATTGCCTATCAGTTAACTAACATGTCTTCTCTTGGGGGAACAGGAAGAAGGTATGGGCAATTCCAGAATGTCAGAAGTCAAGCAGGCGAGGCAGAAGGCCGGCTTAGCTGAACAGGGATCTTCCTCTGGAGCTAAAGCAAAAAAGGAAGGTATATGCTCAGTGGAAGCAAGGTCCAGTGACATGGGAAGAATACAGAAATGCTGCTTGACATTGTAGGGAGAAAATTCATGCAGCCAAAGCTCAACTGGAGTTGAAGCTGGCCAGAACTATGGGGGACAATAAAATTTTTTTTTCAAATACATTAATAGCAAAAGGCAGTGTAGAAATAACATTGGCCCATTACAGGATGAGGATGGTCACCTTGCAAACAGGGACATAGACAAGGCAGAGATGTTTAACTCTTTTTTTGCTTCCGTCTTCAACACTGATGACGGGCTAAGGGGGTCCCAGAGCGCTGAACTGGAGGACCATGGCTGTGAGAATGATCAACTCCCAGTCGACCCTGAAATTGTGCAGGATCCGCTGCTCCAGCTTGATCCCTATAAGTCCATGGGGCCTGATGGGATTCATCTGACAATCCTCAAAGAGCTGGATGATGTCATTGCAAGGCCTCTCTCAATGATTTTTGAGCAGTCTTGGGAATCTGGAGAGGTCCCAGCTGACTGGAAGCTGCCTAACATTGTCCAAATTTCCAAGAAGGGCAAGAAGCATGACCCTGGAAACTACAGGCCTGTCAGTCTCCCTTCAGTGCCCAGTAAAATTATGGAAAAGATTATTCTGGGAGGTATAGAAAAACACGGGAAGGACAACACAATCATTGGTCACAGCCAGCATGGCTTCATGAGGGAAAAGTCCTTCTTAACAAACTTAATTTCCTTTTATGACAAGGTAACCCACCTAGCTGATCAAGGGAAGCCTGTTGATGTTGTCACGGGACAAGTGGGAGCTTCAGACAAGCCCTGCCTAAGCCTCAGATTTTGGCAACAGTTTGAATTTAAGAAATCACTCTAGCCTGCAAGTTCTAAGGATGGCAGATCGGGTCTATTTATAAAATGAATTATTTATTAAACAGACAGGTGTGGTAGGGGCACAGGGACAACAGGACAAGAAATGAAAGATCTTAATCAGAGTTACTTACTACACAGTCTAAAACTAAAAAGAACTACCAGTAGATTACAGCATAACATAAAACAGTGCACGATATCAAGGTACCTATATTAAAGCTAGCAAAAGAAATATATTGATTAGGAGTCAAATGTAACTTTACTACTGAAATGATGAAAATGTACAGATTCCTTTCACTTAACCTCTGGGGGACTAACCGTGAAGCAGGCACCCCTACTCATGGGAGAAACCCCACAAGTTTCCATGGAAATGTATAGAGGATTTCTGCTTTGTGAAAGTTTTGTGTGACTGCCTGTCAGTCCAAGTCAAACCATGACAGTGGCTTTTATAGTTTGTAAAGTGAGGTGTCTGTCAGTCATAAATCCATCTTATCTTCCAGATCTCAGTTCATCAGTAAGATGTTTATTGGCAGCTGGGAGATGCCAGACCATTGTTAACTCCATGGTGCCAAAATAAGTCCCTACAAGACAGATTGTCCTGTTTGAGTTATCTGACTGGTTAAAAAACAACAGATAAGCTCTTGTGGGGGGCAAGATGCCCTGCTACAGATGTAATCTTTTTGGATTTCAGTAAAACTTTTGATATTGTCTCTCATAGGATCCTTCTGGACAAAATGTCCAGCATACAGCTGGATAAACACATCATGAGATGGGGGAGCAACTGGCTCACAGATTGGGCACAAAGAGTTATAGTGAATGGAGTTACATCAGACTGGTGACCTGTCACTAGTGGGGTTCTGCTGTGCTCCATCCTAGGCCCAGGTCTCTTCAACATCTTCATTAACATCTTGGACGAAGGACTTGAAGGCATGCTAAGTAAGTTTGCACACAACACTAAACTGGGAAGAGCTGTTGACACTCCTGAAGGCAGGAGAGGCCCTGCAGAGACCTAGACTAATTAGAGAGATAAGCAATCACCAACCATATGAAGTTTAACAAGGGCAATGCTGGATTCTGCACCTGAGACAGGGCAACCCTGGATGTATGGAGTGAAACATGACCCCCAAACAATGAAGGGGAAACTTAGTTTTCAATATAGTTCCTTCAAAAAGTGCCATGGATAGCTAGTAGCTGTTCAATGAGTGAGTCATTAGAAGAAAAGATAGAAAGAGAAATAGTATGCACGTGAAGATATAATTTATCCACGACTGAAACTGGGATAATTTATATTGTCGCAGCAAAAACTACCTTAGACCCCACAATGCATCATACTATCTCCGAGATCCCCGATAAGACTGTTCGTCTCGGGTTTTAGAGACCATTTTAGGAGGAAACGCTCTGGAATGAACGTCTCCTCTAAAGAAAACAGGTTTCGGCACTCCCTTCCCACCGATACAAAAGGAATATCTTGGATGAAAGTGAAATAAACTGTTTATTTAACAAACAAAGTGCCCGCAGGGCACAGGAAAAAATGAATAATGTTAGATATTAAACCTCCTCGCTGCGGAGAATTTAGAGATCTTTCTTTAGCTGGCTCGGCTTCTCCCGAGGTCTGGAGCCAGAATGCGGTGTCCCGCAGTCTCCCCCGCTGGTCCGCGGCATCCGGCTCCCAGCGATGGTGTGGTTGTCAGATCAAAGCTAAGTTGAACAGTTCCAGAAGAAGCCACAGAAGTCACCAGAGGATTGCTGTATGCAGTCCCGGGAAAACTTCTTGCCTCAGCTAACAAAAACCAAGCTAGCTAAAAGCAAAGAATGTAACTCCCTCCCGCTGCAAAGCCGAGCACACGGGGGAGTGAGTGCTTGTAACACAAACCGCGCTGAAGAATTCCCCCGGCTCCCCCCCCTCCCCCGGACCCAGCTTAAAGCTACAGGACCCATTTCTGGGCATAAAGCAGACGATAGGAGAATAGAGTATTATCATAAAATCACCCCAAGACACTGTTGAAATCTTATCCCCACAGGTTTCTGAAGTTGGACCCTATGCTATTAAATATACAGAGTAGTGAAAAAAATGAATTCAAAAGCTAAATTTTTAGCAATATAATATTGAACATTTATTAGTAGAACAAAGGCATATCACAGCGCTGGGGCACTTGGCAATATTGCCAGAGGCGCCCCCCATTCATTTTACTGTGGACTTAAGTACTCTCTTAAACTGTTACATATTCATTAAGCCCAGAAAGTAATTTACACTTCACTCAACTTTCCCCCCTCTCCTGTCTCTGCCCGCCTTTCGCCAGCACGATGCTCCTTCAGTCCTCTGGATAGCTTCAGAATTGAAGACAGGCACCCTCTCTCCGGTGCCTCCCCAGTCTCCAGCCTAATTTGTAGCTGACAGCTTCCTTGGGAGGTGTGAGTTTTGATGAGATAACAGACTTCCTGGGATGCATGCAGTTTATCTTCTTTGTTTCTCTAATATATCTTGGTTCTTGGCTCTGTAGTTTCTCAACTCAAAAGACATTTATTACCATGTGTTTATTAATACATTTCTGAAAATGTTACAACTATTTCGAAGTTACAATTTACCCTAATCTTGTTTCTACTTAACTACATTTTACCTTAACACTCTTTCTACATAGTACATCATCACTTATAAATGTTAAAATCCTATATGTGAAAGACAACATTTATCATTCACTCATTTATCACAATCCTCCCTCTTCCTTTTGTCAATTATGTTGGCTTGAGCTACAATCTTTAATTACACTTCACTGTTACTTTCGAAATTTCTACAGATTAACCTGGCTTCTTCAAGGGGGTCTCCAGTGCTGGTTTGTTTCTTCAGTATCATTATCCTTTGTGCTGTTCCAGAAGTAGCTTGTTCCGAGTCCATAGGCATGGTGATTACCTGCATACCTTGGACGACACTTGTGATTAGCCGGATGAAACAGGGAATTAAACAAGGAAGGAATATCAGCCCAGCAGTCACACACAAGAGGAAACAAATAGTTTTTTCCACCATGCGGTTCCTAAGAATTTATCCCACCAGCTAGCTTCGAGTATTGTTTCCCATTTTTGAACCAGTACATGAGCAATCTTTCGTATGTCAGTAGCAATATTGAGTATAGCTTGACCGTTATCAGTTATTTGCAGGCAACAATCGGAGGAATTAAATTTCCCACATACTCCCCCTTCCTCTGCTAGCAAATAGTCAAGGGCTAAACGGTTTTGATAAGTCATTGCACTGGTTTGGGATAATTGTTCAGTAATTAATTCTAAAGCTGAGGCCGTTTTGTTGCTAATGATTTCCACCAGTGCTTGGAGTCTTATTATCCTGTTTAGCATATAAATGGGGGTCCTATATCCCCATGATCCATCTTGAGCCCAGGTGGCTGGGCCATAATATTCTATTATTCTTTCAGGTGGCCGCTCATCGTTTTTCCACCTTTGAGTGCCTCCTATATTACCACTCCATTTTCGGATACATTCTGCAGAGCTTCACTTTTGTCTTTGTAAATCTTCATAAACTGGAATGCCTAAATTTTTCCCTTCTGCCTTTGGCAATAGAAAAAATCCTGGTTGGATGGTTCCAATTGTACAAACTCCTCTCCAATCTTTGGGAAGTTTAGTATAAGCTTTTCTCCCACAAATCCAAAAGAGCCCATTGGGGGCATCCCACAGCGTATCAACACTGCTACTGCGGCTCCAGTAATTATGTAAGTCTGCCATGCCTGCAAAGGGACTGATAAAGTCATCATTGCTACTGTTACACCAGAATAAGGTAATGTTTTTCTGGGTGCTACATTTTTCATTTGGTTGTTTATTCAGTTTCCAATAGCCATTAAGGGTTTTTGGTGACCACGAATGGTGAGTCACATTTGTGAATAGAGTTCTTTTACATGGGGTTACTCCTACCCAGGTTTTATACATTGACTGACCTTCCCTCTCGATGCATTCTTCACCCATTACTCCTGAATTTAGCATCCATCCTTCAGGACGGTGTTCTCTAGATATTTTGGTTTTGTTCCAAAAAAGAATTTCGGAGACACTTAGGCTAATTCCTTTCCAGGGCCATAGCACTGTTGTTAAAGCACCTCCGCATATCCAACAGTCACTGACATTTAGCGCTTGCGCTATTCGTTCCATTCAATCTATAAACAGGTTTTCGCCTACCGGCAGGAGAGATAGTATTTCTTTTAGCTGCTCTTTAACTGTCTTGTAGCGGGAGCCTGAAAGAGTTGGGGGTGACCGAGTCTGTTTCAAGGAGCTTTTGAGAGTCTGCACTCGCTGCTTTATTAGTTCCTTTTTAACTTTGTCTTGTGCACCCCACCGTCTGAAATGCCCCACATTCCTGCATTGACAAAACAAACATACTGTCCCTTCGGACACGGTGGTCCAGGCTGGTGTCCCCCTGAGGATTTTAACTTGGCTACCCATAGTGAGTGTTTCCCATAATTACGAGTCTCTAGGGATGCTTTGTAATAACATTCATTATTTACTGTTGTCTGCCAGGTTAGATAAGAAGCACGACTGCCCCATCGTATAAGGGAGTCAGACTTGGTGCAGGGATTTGCTGGATTTGCATTGCTTGGGGTTACCCATGCAAGGATGCATGCGATAATTATGATCGCCACGGTTGTAATCAGAGGTCCGGTATGGCATACACCCCCTCGTCTCATGCCCTCCGAGGTTGCTGCTCATGGCCGGATTATGCCTAAGGCAGGTGCAGAGGCCAACCTGGTCTTGCCCTCCTTACGCCACTTGCTCCACTTCCATGCAAACCGCACTGCACATAAGCGTAATTCTTGTTCCCACTTTTCTTCGGGAATTTCCCAAATTTCAGGTACAAGTAACTCCCATCCACACAAAACTTTTTCTACCACAGCATCTTCCTGACCTTTTTGTTCTTTATTATTTCGGCAGCTCAGACAGTGAGGATGCCTCTTTGTTGAAGAGCAATACCACTTATTTGGGCATTTAACACATTTGCACAATACCCATGCTTGATGATTAAAGTGGGGATGTTTTAGACAAGAAAGCCGCATACATTGGGTCTTTTGGTTGGTAATGATTTCTTTTGGTCCTTTGAGAGTTTGCATTATTCTTTTGCTGTATAATTTGAATAATTCTAAGTGTCTTACCGACCGTCAGGCCGATGTTCTTTTACCCGGGCTTGTATAATTTCCCACTCCTTTTTACTTATTTCACACTCAGCAGAGAGTGCTAGTTTCCGCCCACAAATTAGGGTTACAACCTCTGCTAGGTGTTGAAGGTCGTGGAGTGCATTCAGGTGGTTGTATCTACGGCACCGCGGACATCGAGATTGCCGCTTATAGGCAATACAATACCAATTTTGCTTACAGCATTCACACTTGCATTCGACCCAGCCACAGTGCCTACTATTAGGATGAATTAAGCAAGGTATTCGGAATGGCACTGGTGGGGGCTGTAATAATGCTTTCAAGTCAGGATATAATGTGATTTTTTCTTTATACAAATCACAAGCTAATGCAAACACATTAGGACCCTCTGTCTGATACAGTCCTGATCCTCCGGTTTGGGGTGGAATTGTTCCTCCCCAAGGGGGATAACGCAGGGGCCTTAGGACTTGTCCTGATGGTATCTGGAACCACTGATACAGGTTTGTTTTTATTTCTTCATTATTTACAACCCTTAAATTTCTCTGTGGATCATTCGAGTTTTCCAGTTCATTACCCCTCCGTCCGCACTTAAGAGTTAATTTTGTATCACCGGGCATAGATATTAGGGTCCACTCCTTAGGTTCTTCCATGGGTCCTTTGATTCTGTTGGGGTGGATCCACCCTTGCTCCTTGGTTCGGATCGCTGCCTCGGTTGTCAGCAACACCTGGAACAGACCTTCCCATTGTGGAGCCAGAGTCTGCTCCTTCCATGTTTTAACCATTGCCCATTCCCCAGGGTGAATATTATGGATTTTAAAGTCTAAGGGTGTGGTTTGAGAAATCATTCCTCTCGCTCGCAAATTTTCCACTGTTTGGGCAATTGTGGTGATATATTTTTTAACATTTGCCTCCCCTTCCTCATAAGTAGCGGTTTTATGTTGAGTGGTCAGAAAGGGCAGCCCAAACATCATTTCATAGGGGAACACTCCCAGGTCTGATCTGGATTGTGTCCTGACCCTTAATAGGGCCAAAGGTAAGCACCTTATCCATGACATTTGTGTTTCAATCATTAGTTTGGTTAAGGTGTTTTTTAGAGTTTGACTCATTCGTTCTACCCGACCCGAACTTTGAGGGTGCCACGGGGTGTGCAAGTCCCACTCCATTCCCAGGGCCCGTGTGGTTTGCTGCAATACCTTTGTGTGGTGGGTTGACCTAAATTGACAGACAGCCTGTTAAACCAATTACGCGTCTCTCAATTTCACATATTTAAACCGCGTGGAAAGGTGGGATTTTAGGGTTTTTCTGTTCCAGCCGGGACGGGACGGAGGGGGGCCCTCAGAGCCCAGGGCCCCGCCGGGCCGGGCCGGGCCGTGCCGGGCGCCCCTGCCCCTTCTGCCCCCCTCACTCCCAACGCCGCAGCACGGACCCTGGGTCGCCGGGAGGGGGAACTATGAAGCCATCCGACACAGTTTTCTTAAGAAGCCGGCGGGAGCTTCCAGCCAACAGCCAGCATACTTCACGCCAAACTGAAGTAAATACCGTGCAGTTAGCGGCGCAGGGAGAGCAGGGGGCTCTCCTCACCGTGGATTCTGAACGGTAACAGCAACTTCAGAGGCAGAGAAAGAAAGAGAAGGCTGGTCACGTGAGATGAAGCTCCAGAGCCTCTAAAGATGGCTTCGGAAGAAGACAGAGGGCGGTGCCGTGCTTCCCACGCGCAGCTTAAAATACTTCTTGCAATGCTGTGGTAAAGACTGTAATATCATAACTGTCTCTTTAATCTATTTAAAGTACATGGGGGGATGGACAGTTCACGTGTGGCTTGCGAAAGCTGAGAAAAGTGCCTATGCCAGTTTCTTTAAAAGCCGAGAGAAAGAGGGTTTTTTTAAAGACTGAGGGCGGTAAAAAAAACCCCTTTGCGTTCAAGCCAAAATAACTCATCCTTAAAAAATTAATAACCCCATGTAATGGTCCATGTCTTGCAGTGTAACAAAACTGTGACTTTTCATGGAAGAAATGTGTCACACTACAGCAGTTTTTTGGTCTTTTTTTTCCTCTTCTTTAAGTCTGTTAATAAACTTCTTTATATTCTGTAAGTTTTGTGCCTGCTTTGCTTTCTCCTAATTTTTACCTCACACAAAAGAAATCAGTAAGTAATAGTGATTTCGAACCGAAACCACTACACTTTGATGTAAAATGTGTTCCTCTATCTGAGTCTATTTTGTTAACCATTCCATTCCTGGGAATAATTTGTTCCAGGAGAGTTTTGCATACTATGTTGGTTGTAGCCTTAACAGCTGGGACAGGCTCTACCCAATGAGTTAAATGGTCTATTATTACTAATAAAAATTTCCATTTCTGTGCTTGGGGAAGTTCAGTAAAGTCTACTTGGATGCTTTGAAATGGTCGCAGGGCTAACTCGCACCCTCACGGTGTGGTTTTTCTCATACTTTTTTTATTTATCTTCTGACATGTTATACAATTTTTAGTCACTTGTTTGGCTAATCCAAAAATCCCAATACATCCATAATTCCTCAAAAAATTATCACATAAGGCTTGGGTTCCCCAATGAGTTTTTGAATGCATATCTTCTAATATTTTTCTGGCTAGAGGCTTATTAAGTAACTGCCTCCCGTCAGGGAGTTTCCATTTCCCAGACTGGCCTTGCTCCCCCCCTATCTTACGAAGTTCTTTTTGGGATTTCTGGTTCTTCTTTGCTTGGAGCTAGGATTAACATAACTTTTACACTTCTGTTTTCTGCTGCATCCCTAGCCTCTTGATCTGCTAAATTGTTCCCTCTTATCTCTAGGGTCCTCCCCTTTTGGTCTCCTTTAATAGGTACCACAGCTATTTCTTTAGGCAATCTTAAGACTTCTAAGATTTCTAAAATAAGTCCTTCATGAATCAGCCCCTTTCCTCTTGAATTTAATAACTCTCTTTCTTCTCAGATTTTCCCAAAAGTGTGTACTACTCCATATGCGTATTTTGAATCCGTAAATATTGTCCCTACTTTTCCTTCTAATAACTTCAAGGCTCTATTAAGGGCGTACAGTTCACAAGACTGGGCTGACCAGTGACTAGGCAATGTTCCCTTTTCTTTAAGTCTCATAGTTCTCTCATCTACCACTGCATACCCAGACGTTCACTGCCCTTGCTGGCACCGGGAAGACCCATCAATAAATAACTTTTCTCCACCCGGTAGTTCACATTCCATTAGGTTTTCCCATATTTTAGTTTGATAATCTATTAGTTCTAAGCAATCATGAGTAACGTTCCCCTCTGGTTACCCATACAAAACCTGAGCGGGATTCACATGGCTACTGGTAGAGATGGTTAGATTTGGAGTTTCCAGGACCATAGTTTCATACTTTAGCATCCTTGAATCTGTGAGCCATTTCTCAGCTTTTTGGTTTAACACTGATTGTATGGCATGTGGGGTATATACTGCTAGGGTTCCACTAAACGTGAGCTTCTGAGCTTCTTCTACTAACAGTGCTACAGCCGATATAGCTTGTGCACACACTGGCCACCCCCTGCCCATGGGATCTAATAATTTAGACAGAAATGCTACAGGCTTCTTGGACCACCCCCATTCTTGTGTGAGTACTCCATGGGCTACCCCTTCATTTGAATCAACAAATAACTGAAAGGGTCTGGTTACATCTGGTAAACTTAAGACTGGAGCCTCTATAAGCTTCCCCTTTACTATTTCTAGCTTCTGGTCATCTTCCTGTGTCCAACAGATATTATCTTTGACGATCAGCTTTTCATACAAAAATTTTACCACTTTGCTATATTCTTCAATCCACTGCCTACAATACCCCAGTAATCCTAATAGTTTCCTAACTTCCTTTTTGGTTTGTGGTGGGGGAAGGGATAATATACCCTGCACCCTTTAAGGATCCAACTTTTTACTTCCCCAGCTTAACCAATGTCCTAAATATTTTACTTCTTTTTCTACAAACTGTAGCTTTTTCTTTGAAACCGGTAGCCCTTTTTTCTCAAGAAAATTTAACAGATTAATAGTGGT
Source organism: Lycocorax pyrrhopterus obiensis (assembly GCA_014706295.1). Lineage (NCBI taxonomy): Eukaryota > Metazoa > Chordata > Aves > Passeriformes > Paradisaeidae > Lycocorax > Lycocorax pyrrhopterus. The sequence goes on along the minus strand of JACSVZ010000030.1, from coordinate 2,594,339 downwards.
GTTCTGAACTGTTTCCTCATCTGACCCTGATATTAATAAATCATCTATGTATTGTAAAATAAGTATCTCTTCACTTCGCTCAAAGGACATAAGAAGAGCCTCTAAGGCCTGTCCAAACAGATTCGGAGATTCTGTAAATCCCTGGGGCAATCGAGTCCACGGTAATTGTTGCTTTCTTCTTGTCTCAGAGTCCTCCCATTCAAATGCACAGAATTCCCTGCTACTTTCTGCTAATGGGCAAGCCCAAAATGCATCCTTTAAATCTATCACACTGTACCATGTGTGACAGGGAGGAATATGGTTCAGGAGGGTATAAGGGTTGGAAATGACAGGAAATCCTTTATGTGTCCTTTTGTTAACCTCTCTTAGATCCTGGACTAGCCTATATGTTCCATCAGCCTTTTTTACCGGCAATATCGGGGTATTGTGAGGTGACATGCAGGTTTCTAAAGTTCCTTCTTGCAGCAATTTGTCAACTACCGGTTTTAACTCCATCCTTCCTTCTTTAGGTATTGCATATTGCCTGACCCTTATGGGGTGTGATGGATTTTCTATACTTATTTCTATTGGCTTCATGTCTATCTTTCCTCGATTATTTTCAGATGCCCACACTTCAGGTTCAATTTTATTCTCGTCTTCATTAGTTAAAGTTAAAATCTTTGCTCTCATTTGTCCTTCCTCTAGGAGTACACCTATACCTAATAATAATTGCAAATCCCTCCCCAACAAATTCCGTCTGGCACCGAGGACTAACAATAAGTCTCCAGTTGCGAATTGATTAGGGCCTTCTACATGTACATTTTCGATTAAGGGTACCTTAAACCCTTCCCCTTTTGCCCCTATCACACTAATAACCTTCTTACTTATACAACACCCCTCAGGAACCTTTAATATACATGTTCTATTGGCTCTGGTATCTACTAAAAATTCCATTTCTTCTTCCTGGGGTCCTATTTTTAATTTTATCAAGGGCTCAGTTTGATGTTCCATCCCCAGTATAAAAAGCCCCTGACACCCCTATGCCATTTCCCCTTCAAAGGCTTTCACATCTTTGGCACGCCTCGGGCAATTCCTCCTTAAGTGCCCAGGAGCACCACAGTAACGACAGCTAAACTTTCCCACACGTCTTTCTGATTTCTCTATTGTTGTTTCCCCAGGGGTCCCTAACCACTTTTCCAAGCACTGCCCCGACCCCTTTCCTTTCTGGGTTCCCCCCCTTTGTTTGTGGATTCTGCCTCCTTCATAGCGGCAATCATGATTCTTGGCAATCATGATTCTCGCTTGGCTTTTGCTTTTTCTTTGTCTCTCCAGACATACACCTTCTGAGCTTCTTTTAATAATTCCTACAAACCCCTGTCTTGCCAGTCTTCTAATTTTTCTAACTTCTTTCGAATATCTGGCCAGGAATGAGTAACAAAATTTACTTTAAGTACTGCCTGTCCCACTGGGCCAGAGGGGTCCACGCCAGAAAATTGCTGCATTGTTTTTTTAAGTGTCTCTAACCATTCTGTGGGTGTTTCATCCTTTCCTTGTCGGCTATCGAATGCCTGAGCTGCATTTTGTCCTCTTGGGGCTGTCTCTTTTATTCCTCTTAAGATTAGGTTTCGAAAATCAACCATATTTTGTCTACCTTGAGGTTGATTCTGGTCCCATTGGGGACTCTGAAAAGGCATTTTCTGATCAACGGGGACTCCTTGTTGATTTTCCCTTTCCCATATTCTCATTCCCGCTATTCTAATAATTTGTCGTTCTTCTGGGGTGAATAATATACTCATAATGGATTGCATCTCTCCCCATGTGTATATGCTTGGCCCTAGAAATTGGTCCAACTGTTCCGCCAAACCCAAGGGGTCTTCTAACAATGCTTTCATCTCTTTTTTAAAAACTTCTTACCTCTACAGAGTTTAAGGGAACATTTACAAACCCAATTCCTCCCTGTACGCCCCCCAGAGGAACCTCCCTTAAAGGAAATAACTTTTCCTCTCCTCTTTCTTCTATTATTCTTGAGCGTGTAAGTCGGCGGCATGGCTGGGGGTTTTCTACCCTACGTGGGGCTTCCTCTCCCTGCGGCAGGAGTCCTTCTTGTGGCGGAGCTTCCCCAGGAGGGGGATTATAAGGCGGAGGGAGATGTTCTAAAGGGTCCCCATTACTTTCCCCCGGCTTTGTTTTATCCTCCTCTACTTATAGAATTGTTGTGGGTTTTACCTCTGATCCCTTCCAACATGACACATATTCACATTCTTCCAGATTATAAGGCTTCTTCCCGTTAACATATCCATTTAATGCTTGGCACATCCAGCCCTCACACGAACCATACTTTGGCCAATGAAGATTATCAGATCTAATTTTTCTTTCTGCCCATACCGTCATACAGAAGTTTATCATTTTAACTTTATCTTTTCCCTTAGTAATACTAGAGTCATCCCAGTACTTTATCGTAACCCCCAGTGGGCTATCGGGTGGTATATCATCCAACACCTTTTTGTTTTTCTTGAGATTTGTCTTACTCGCTTTTTGTCCCATGTTGTTTAACTTCCCACCCGTTACTCTATCTCTTATACACCTTTATTAATCCTGTGTTTACCTTCTTAAACAGTTTTATCTCCCTTGGATAAGAAGACTGAACTACCAAAAAAAAACAAACAAAAAAACCCAACAACAACAAAAAAACACAAACCCCAAAAGGACCCCAAAAACCAAAAAAAAACCCCAAACAAACAAACAATCAAAAAAAAATCAACCTCAAACCAAACCAAACCAAAAAACTTTATTCCACAAGCTGAACCCAAACCAAACAGAATTGAACCACCAATAACACTGGTCTACCAATAATAAAACCACCAATGAACCCTATACCGCCAGGCCAAACGAACGGAACTAAACTCAAAAACCGAACTCCCAATAAATCTGCACTACAAAGCCAAAATCCCTCTGTTTTAGGTAATTTTAATCAGATTCCCCAGTGGACCATCCAGGAAATCGCTCCCTTACCAAGGAGTCCCCACCCCTATGGGTTTTAACTCCTATAATTCCTACCAAGGCGTTCAACTCCTGAGAATTCCTGTTTGAGGATTCTACCAAGGTGTTTAAATCCCAAGAATGCCTGCATGAGGATTTCTACCAAGGTGTTTAACTCCTAAGGAATCATTTCGAGGGATCATTCAGCATGTTTCTGTTGCTTTGCTCGGTCACTGGTCGTTTCTCTCGTAAGAAAACGAAAATGCGGATAAAAGAGCTCCACACTCACTTCGAGGATCCGGACTGTCCAGTCCTTGTCTCATGCACACACCATTCAATCCCCCTTCACGCCCCCCGCACAAGACTTACCAGGGTCCTCCTCTCTTGTTCGGGTCTTCGTACGTACAAGAATTATGGGCGATATACCGTGGTTCTCCTCAAGGGAGCTGAGCTCAAAAAGAAAGAAATAAAGAAAAAAAGAAAAAAAATTTGCCTTGTTCCACAATTTTGGACGTGTTTCGAATTACTGCCTGCTAGTGCCCGCTGTCCTCCTGGGCTACAGAATGCTGTTAGAGGCATCCCTCTTTCCCAGCAAGAAAGCAGGTCTTAGCGGAGATTATCACAAGGGGTCACCATTGAAAGAAGTGAATTCAAATGCTAAGTTTTTAGCAATATAATATTGAACATTTATTAGTAGAACAAAGGCATATCACAGCGCTGGGGCGCTTAGCAATATTGCCAGAGGTGCCCCCCATTCATTTTACTGTGGACTTAAGTACTCTCTTAAACTGTTACATATTCATTAAGCCCAGAAAGTAATTTACACTTCACTCAACTTTCCCCCCTCTCCTGTCTCTGCCCCCTTCCGCCAGCACGATGCTGCTTCAGTCCTCTGGATAGCTTCAGAATTGAAGACAGGCACCCTCTCTCCGGTGCCTCCCCAGTCTCCAGCCTAATTTGTAGCTGACAGCTTCCTTGGGAGGTGTGAGTTTTGATGAGACAACCGACTTCCTGGGATGCATGCAGTTTATCTTCTTTGTTTCTCTAATATATCTTGGTTCTTGGCTCTGTAGTTTCTCAACTCAAAAGACATTTATTACCATGTGTTTATTAATACATTTCTGAAAATGTTACAACTATTTTGAAGTTGCAATTTACCTTAATGTCGTTTCTACTTAACTACATTTTACCTTAACACTATTTCTACATAGTACATCATCACTTATAAATGTTAAAATCCTATATGCGAAAGACAACATTTATCATTCACTCATTTATCACAGTAGCAACAAGTGCTGTTTAATCCACCATGGTCCCTTGAGTAAGTGGAGCTATCAATGCAGGTTAATATCTCTGCAATTAAACCCACCTGCTCACCATTCCTAAAAGCATCCCATACAGGGTGGTCAGCATGGTTGCATGAGCAAACCCTCACCTCTACAAAACAAGCAAGGAGAGATGTGATTGGCATCCTGGGAACAGGATTAGGAGTATTAAACAGCATAGATGCTGAACTTTTGGCAAACAAATTAAACTTGGGAACAAGTGATTTATATAAATTGGAACACCTGTTAAGATCTTCTTTGCTGGCACTAGGAACTAGTCAATGGCTCTTAGCTGATATATTGCCTAAATGGGAAAGAATGAATGAGAAGGATCACCAACTAGTTGTAGACACACTTGGCATCACCCAGAAGAGTGTTTCTCTAGCTCTTATCAGTATGCAAGTTCACTTATGGGTGCAATCCTCTATAGCAGCAATTATAAGGGAAGGGAATGAGAGTACATTGCCCACTGAGATTCAGAAGTGTCTTGAGGTGATTCAATGATGATACTCTAGTCCTGATCGTCTGCTTTATGCCCAGAAATGGTTGCTGTAACTTTAAGGTGGTTCCAGGGGAGGGGTGGGAGCCTTGGGGTCTTGCGCAGTTTTTTTCAAAAGCCTCTTTCTGGAAGGCTCGGTGATGTGGAGATTGGCGGTTACTTTGTTGCTTAGCTAGCTCGGGGGTTTTTTTGGTAGCTTAAGCAAGAAGTTTCTTTTTTTCTCCACCTTTCCCTGGCCAGAACTGCAGCAGCAATCCTTCGGCAGTTTTTGTTCTTTTTTTGAACTGTTTGGCTTGGTTTTGGTCCGAGATCAGACAATCGCTGGGAGACGGTCAACCAGGACCTGAGGGAGCCAGTCTGGCTGGCCTGAGACCTCACAAAAAGCTGAACAAACAAGGGAAAGGACACCAAAATCCACCAGCTTCATCTGCTGTGAGGAGACCAACGCCAGAGGTTCAACAGGTTCCCATCTGTTTTGCCCAAGATGCTGCGTGAACTCTTTTTTCCCCTTCCCTGAGTCAAAAAAGCTGGCCCCATTTTGTGTCCCCCGCCACGTGGCCGGCCAGTTTGTTTCTTCCCCTGGCATTTTGGGGGTTTTTTTGTTCTGCTGTGGGTGGGTGGGTGGGTGTGGGGGGGGGGGGGGTAAGGTTCTGACAGTTCAATATCTAGCATTTATTCAATTTTTTTCCCATACCATGAGGGCACTTTGTCAATAAACGGGGTTTTTTTTACTTTCACCCACTGGTATTCATTTTCTCATAGGCAGAAAAAGGGTTTACTGAAGCCCTTTTTCTTTAGAGGAAACACTCATTCCAGAGCATTTTCTCCTAAATTTGTCTCTAAACCAAGACCAAAAGGTAACTTAGGAAAATGCAACTCAATTCAAAAAATATTTCCAGTCTTGGTGGTATCTATTCAATTTCAGTCATGACCCCACCAATCCTCAGAAAATTTTGGAGAAGGGCCAATTCCATGCCTCCATAAATAGTAATTGAATCTGCCATCTTGCCAACTATGCCAATTTTGTCACAGGAGAAGAGTCAGAGATCACTCAGACAGATCTGAGCTAGTAGTCAGCTTATTGAGTTCTAATCAGTAAATTTAGTTCTGTAAATTATGTAATAAGTATGGATGTATTGGCAGTCAATACTGATGCCTTTTCCTGGTCTTAAAATCAAGAATCAAACACAGTTAGAAGGGAAAAAGGGATTTTACCTCTATATTTATTTTAAGGATCCTTAGGTCCACCACATCCAGGTGGAATGCGCCGAAATGCACACCACAATGCACACACACAATAGATCAGGTATAACAATATAGGTCTTACTAATTAGCATATCTATCAAAGATTCCCCAATGAGAGGCTCGAGTGAGCCCCCCTCCCCGAGGAACCTTCCCCCTGGATGGTTCTTAGTTTACAAAATGTGTTCTGGAGAGGACCTTGGTGTCTGGGGCTTTCTGATCCTTAACTACGAGGCTTCTAAGATGTTTAGTCTCCTAGCTTGACAAACAAGTCCAAGAATGTAGGCTAAAAAACACTAAGAATACAAAAGCTATAAAAAGGTATATAAAAGGGGTATAAAAGAAAAGGCAAAAAATCGTCATGGCATCAATACTATTTACTACACTTAAAGTTAGTATGGGATACTGTGCTGGTTTTGGCTGGGTTAGAGTTAATTTTCTTCACAGTGGCTGCTATGGGGCTGTGTTTTGGATTTGTGCTGAACACAGTGTTGATAAAACGGGGATATTTTCATTACTGCTGAGCAGGGCTTGCACAGTCAAGGCCTTCTCTTGAAGTTGGGAGGGGACACAGCTGGGACAGCTGACCCCAACTGACCAAAAGGATATTCCAGACCATATGGCATCATGCTGAGCAATAAAAGCTGGGGGAAGAAGAAGGAAGCTGTGACCTGGAGAGCCTGCACTGGAACAGGCTCCTGGTAGGACCCATGGCCCAACAGGGGAGCCATGCTGAAGAAGTCTGTTCCTGAAGAACTGCACTCCATGGAAAGGAGCCACACTGGAGCAGATCGTGAAGAACTACAACCTGTGGGAAGGACCTACATTGCAGAAGTTTGTGAAGGACTGTTTCTGTGGGTGGGATCCAACACTGGTTCATGGGAAGAGCATGAGGAGGAAGGCAAGGCAGAGACAACATGTGAAGAACTGACCATAAACCCCCATTCCTCATCCCCATGTGCCGCTCAGGGCAAGAAGTCCAGAGTGTTATTGAACCGAGGAAGAAGGGAAGGATGGGGGAAGGTGTTTTAGGATTTGGTTTTATTTGTCATTATCCTACTCAGACTTTTTGATTGGCGATAAATTAATTTCCTCAAGTATAGTCTGTTTTGACCGTGATAATTGCTGAGTGATCTCCCTGTTCTTATCTCAACCCATGAGCCTTTCTCTCCCTGTTTTGCCAGTGGGTAGGGTCAGAGACACAGATACAGACACCAACTTAAGGAATAGTGTAATTTACTATTATGCAAAACTGCAAAAAATCACAAAATTATAAGATAAGCAATGCACATAATCATTAGCAAAGAATTACAAAAGATTGCCTATAGTGATTCAGAAAGATACATCACCAGTTACCCTAATACTTTACCATCATCCAGGTCCACACACACTGGGGGAAGCCACTGTCACAACGGACTGGAGAACGCTCACGGCAACTCGGAAATCCTGCAGTGTGTCCACCTACAGGCAAAGAGGCTTCCAAATTGGCTGTGAGAGTAGCCCAGCTTTTATAATAAACAAGCTACTATTACTTCTAATGCAGGAATACCTGGTTTCATTCTCCTGTTGAGTTTCTCCCAAAGCCTGGCCAGGGCTCAAGGAGGAACCAAGGGAGTTGTCTTTGATCTTACACCCCAGACAAGGCCAGATGTGGCCTTGTCCGGTTTCTAAATACAGAAAGGTAAATATATGTTTTGCCAATGAACAGATACATATATCTGTACTAGTATGAAAACAAATCAGTGGGAGGCACCAAGTCAGAATAACAATTTAATAGGGAAATGTCTTGGGGTGACTCTATCATGTGTATCCCCTATCATGCTCTATGCCCAAAAAGTAATATTGTGCCTTTTCTGTGCCTTTAAACTGAGCTGGAGAAAAGAAAAAAACCAAACGAACTTTTCAAAACAGTTTCCCAAGGACACAGAGATACACTCCTCTGCGTTCTCTGGCTGCAGGAGCAGGAGGGAGCACCCTGCTTGCTTGCTTCAGCCAGCGGTTTCGGTTTTTTTTTCTTCTCTTCCCGGCGTGAGATGGAAAGCTGAACTTTGTTTCCTGGGACTTTGGTTTTTCCCTTCTTCTCTTCTGGACTGTTCAACAACATCAGAACACATCGGGAGAATTTTTCCCCGAGGCCCGGGGGTGGGCCCTCGCCGACCCAGCTCCGAGGAGGAGAGAGACCACACCTACAGAAGGACTCTGAAATCTTCCCAGGTTTCTCTCTATAGCGAGAGATTTCATTTCATTATTTAGCATTATTATCCTTTTCCTGTGTGTTTGTTAAATAAATAGTTCTTATCTCATTCACTTTCCTTCGAGGAAAATTTTTTTTTCCCCGAACCCTGTGGGGGGGAAGGGTGGTTGTAACCTGGTTTCCTTTCAGAGGATATATTGCTAGATTTTGGCCAAACCGGCACAATTTTTATTGGCGTAGTCGGCAGGATTCGAAGGAAAGTGAAAAAACCTGTACTAATTACATCTTGGTTTGAATTTAACTACTTTGTGTTGGGGTAAAGTAGTTACCATGTTGGTTGAGTTCATAATGTCTCTCTGGCTGGATATACTCACATCTTTTTTGGTCCCTAGGCTTGCTTGAGGTACTGGTGGTTTTTTTGGTCCCTAGGCCTGTTTGCCCATCCACAACTTGGTCTGATCCTGTGGGTGATAAGACTCTTTTACAGAGCAGGGGCACGAATCTGGATTTCTATTTTGCTTTGCTCAGTGATAATGATTTATAAGAAGTCAACAGAGGTACAGGCAGTTGTTCAAAGTGTGTATGATAGGTCATTTCTCCATCCTAACCCCAGTCCAAGTTTCAGTAGCCTGTTTTGGGAGTTTACTGGTAATTGCACTCAGTTTGTTAGAAGAGGAGGAGACGGAATTTCCCAGGCTTTCATCTCCCTCCCCTTTAAATTTGATAAATTATCTTTTGAGAATGTTCAGTTTCCCCTGGATGTTAAAGATGTAGTTTATCTAGTAAGCTTCCTTTATGTAGTTTGTAGCTTGTCTAGAATGAGGGCTCAGATTTCCAGGGTGACTGAGGAGACACCTGACCCAGAGGTGGAAAATCCTGAGTGGGGCGGAGAATGGGAGGATATGGGCCAAATCCTGAAGAAATTCTCTGACCCAATAATTTGCAATTACCCCCCTGAACAAATTCAGAAACCAGCTGAGGTGGGGAAATATCTGAAAGAGAAATACAATGACACTTCTAATAAGGAAAAGCTTATTGCAATATGCTGGGCCTTAGCATATGCCTATCGCACACTGCTGGGTACTGTAGAGCAGCAGATAAAGGCAGAGGGGCAGGAAGATAAACCAGCAGACACCCCAGTCACTCAGGCTGCAGCCAAACCAGAGGGAGACACTAAGCCATTGACAGTTGCTCCTGTCACAAGGAAAAAACACACAACCAAAACCGATCGCCCAGTGAAAGATGATGATGATGCAGGGGAAGGAACCTCAAAACCACCAACTGACTCAGGCACAGAAACCATTACTGAGTCCCTGTCCATAAAGGACCTTCACAGCCTAAGAAAGGACTACACCCGACGGTCTAATGAATCCATAATAAGTTGGATGGTCCGTATTTGGGATGCTGCAGGTGATGATGTAATTCTAGACGGTGCTGAAGCGAGGCATTTGGGATCCCTGTCACGTGATCCAGCTATTGACCAAAGGATGATAAGGGAGGCTGACTCTGCTAGTGTTTGGAGACGGCTCCTGAGTGGTGTAAGGGAAAGATATCTGTGTGCAGATGATCTCTATATGCAGCAAACCCAGTGGAAGACCACTGAACAAGGGATTCAATGCCTGAGAGAACTAGGGGTGGTAGAGGTTGTCTTCACAGATGACCCAGGATTGAGAAGTCCAGATCGGGCCAGAGTTGGTCCCTTCATGTGGCGAAAGCTCATACAGCTTGGGCCATCAGAATATAAGTCTGCTTTAGCACTGATGAAACCAGATTACGGCACAAATGAGACCGTGCAGGATATGGCAACAAAGCTCCGAGCATATGCAGACTCTGTGCATGGCCCAACACATGCGAAAATCGCAGCTGTGGAAACACGTGTGCAGAATTTGGAAGATAAGATGGAGGACCTCAAGAAGGAGATGAAAGAGGGCTTTCTCCAAATCTCGGCAGTACAGATCCGAGATTCTGATACCCAACGAGGACGTTCCCTAGAGAGAAGGTACATCCCACGAAGTGAGTTGTGGAAATTCCTGTGTGACAGTGGAGAAGACATGAAGAAGTGGGGTCCACAGCCCACTTCTGCTCTGGCAGCACGAGTTCATGAATTAAAGGAGTGCAAGTCTCAGAAAGGAAATTTTACTAAAAAGAAAGTAGCTCCAGTTGCCCGTAGCCAATCTGCTGGAAATGATAGACAGAAGGATAACCAGAATTAGAGGGGCCCTGCCTCTAACCAGGTAGAGGCCAGGGAAAACCGTGTTTTTTGGACTGTGTGGATTCGTTGGCCTGGTACATCAGAACCACAAAAATATGATGCTTTGGTTGACACTGGTGCGCAGTGCACAATAATCCCATCGCAACATGTGGGGGTAGAATCTGTTTCTATTACTGGTGTAACAGGTGGGTCACAAAATTTGACCCTAGTGGAAGCTGAGGTGAGCCTGACTGGAAATGAATGGAAGAAACATTTCATTGTGACTGGCCCAGAGGCCCCGTGCATTTTGGGCATAGACTTCCTCCAAGGAGAGCATTCCAGAGACCCAAAGGGACTCAAGTGGGCTTTTGGAATAGCTGCTGTGGAGACAGAGGGCATCAGGCAATTGAATACCTTGCCTGGACTATCAGAGAACCCATCTGCAGTAGGCCTTCTGAAGGAGGAGGAACAAAGAGTACCAATTGCTACCTCAACAGTGCATCGCCGACAGTACCGGACAACTCGAGATGCTGTGATTCCCATCCACAAGATGATCCGTGACTTGGAGAGCCAAGGGGTGATTAGCAAAACCCACTCACCCTTCAACAGCCCCATCTGGCCTGTGCACAAATCTGAAGGAGAATGGAGATTGACTGTGGACTATCGTGCCTTGAATGAAGTGACTCCACCACTGAGCGCTGCCGTGCCAGACATGTTGGAGCTTCAGTACGAGCTGGAGTCCAAAGCAGCAAAGTGGTACGCCACCATCGACATTGCTAATGCATTTTTCTCCATTCCTTTGGCACCGGAGTGCAGGCCTCAGTTTGCCTTCACCTGGAGGGGTGTGCAGTATACCTGGAACCGACTGCCCCAGGGGTGGAAACACAGTCCCACAATCTGCCATGGACTAATCCAGACTGCACTGGAAAAGGGTGAGGCTCCAGAACATCTGCAGTACATTGATGACATCATTGTGTGGGGGAACACCACAGCAGAGGTGTTTGAGAAAGGAGAGAAAATCATCCAGATTCTCCTAGAAGCTGGTTTTGCCATCAAGAAGAGCAAAGTCAAGGGACCTGCTCGAGAGATCCAGTTCCTGGGAGTGAAATGGCAAGATGGACGGTGTCAGATTCCTACCGAGGTTGTCAATAAGATCACAGCAATGTCTCCACCAACTAACAAGAAGGAAACACAAGCTTTCCTAGGTGTCATAGGCTTTTGGAGAATGCATATTCCTGAATATAGCCAGATTGTGAGTCCTCTCTACGTGGTTACCCGCAAGAAGAACAATTTCCACTGGGGCCCTGAACAGCAGCAAGCCTTTGCCCAGATCAAGCAGGAGATTGCTCATGCGGTAGCCCTTGGCCCAGTCCGGACAGGACCAGGAGTGAAGAACGTGCTCTACTCTGCAGCCGGGAGCCATGGCCTGTCCTGGAGCCTTTGGCAGAAGGTGCCTGGTGAGACCCGAGGTCGACCACTGGGATTCTGGAGTCGAAGCTACAGAGGATCTGAAGCCAACTACACCCCAAGAGAGAAGGAAATCTTGGCAGCCTATGAAGGAATCCAAGCTGCCTCAGAGGTAATCGGCACTGAAGCACAACTCCTCCTGGCACCCCGGCTACCGGTGCTGGGATGGATGTTCAAAGCAGATGTTCCCTCTACCCACCATGCCACCAATGCCACATGGAGCAAATGGATTGCTCTCATCACACAGCGCGCCCGTATCGGAAAACTGAATCGCCCTGGGATTTTGGAAATAATCACAAATTGGCCCGAAGGTGAAAACTTTGGTCTCAGTGACGAGGATGAACAAGAACAAGTGACACGTGCTGAAGAAGCTCCACCATACAACCAACTGCCAGCAGAAGACACATGCTACGCTCTTTTCACCGATGGTTCTTGTCGCATTGTAGGGATGAAACGGAAGTGGAAAGCAGCCGTATGGAGTCCCACACGACGGGTTGCAGAAGCTATTGAAGGAGAAGGTGGATCAAGCCAATTTGCTGAACTC